>CM035409.1:195507982-195890482 GCA_020310875.1 Ceratopteris richardii
ATAAAAGATAACAAATAGTCTTATATATTAAATATAAAAGTAGGATAATTACCTTATAAGTGATCCAAGACGATAGATCACGTCTGGTACTCCTTTCATTGTACATTCATCGATAACTAGATGTAGAATATTCTTCAAAAAGTTATGCCAATCATGCATCTTTAACCGAGATAAGCTCCTATCATCCATAATAAACATTTGTAATTTGGAAAGATGCTCCATATCCTATAGGTGTTCGAATCGATTGAATCCTATTGTTGATCGTTTGTATCTCTTTTGTTGTAATTATCCAAGGAGTATGTGCATAAGTTGTTATCAATTTCTATAAAAATTGGCCATAACTTTGGTTTTTAATTTTGCTTCTTTAAATCATTTCTTTATGCTATTGTGTCTTTTAATCCAAGAAGATATTGCCATAATGAAGAACCAATATTCTTGAATATATGCATAGGATCAAGAAGATGATAGAAATTTAACTCTCTCCAATACTCCAAAGAATACCATATCAACATATTCTCTGCTAGTGCCAATTTTCCTTTACCTCTAATCTTTACATTCTCATCATCTTCATCATCACTGAAGATTTCAGATTCTAGATCTATAAGAGGCCCATCTTTCCATTTTTGATACCAATCCATAGGTGTCATTGATTTTGGACACTGACCTATTTTAAGCTTTCCATTAAAATGTAATGCTTCTTTTGCATGTTAATGGATGATCATCAATCAACAACTATCAATGTCGAAGATAAATATTTTTATTGAGATTCTTACTATAAACTGATCTCAACTGATCGCCACAATAAGGGCAAGCCTTATATCCCTTAGTAGATATTCTTGCATCATGAAAAACATAAAAATATAATTAGATTAACTCACATACAATTGCATACATATTAGGTAAAAAAATTACATCATTACCTGAACAAACACCATATCTTGGAAAATCGTGTATAGTCCAAGCCACAAGTCTACGAACCACAATGTGTCTCTGATTAATGCTTTTCGATACATCAATGACATTAATACCGCTACATAACTCTTGGAGATTGTCAATGAGAGGAGCAAGATATATATTCATGTCTTTAACTTGTCTTTTTCTTGGGATTAAAAGTGAAAGCATTAAATGTTCCTTTTTAATGCTAAGATATGATGAGAGATTGTAGTTAATGACTACCACAGGCCATGTTGACCATGTTGGAGGAGATGGTGGGCACTTTCTAGAGATGAGATGGTGCTGCAAATTCCTGCTTCACACTAGCCAAAACTAATTTGAGAAGTGTAAGGTAGACCTCTTGAGCTTTCCAAGAAGCCCAAATGATCACTCAAGTACTTTGGAAGATCATCCTCAAATCATTGGATCAAGACAGATAACTTGGACATTTCATTATGAACCAAAACTTGCTATTTTGGTCACCATACCTGCTTAGGAAAATGAACAGTACTCCTTTGCTGGTAACAATTGGATAAACTCCTTTTGGGGATATCTAACTGACTATGATAGCTACATTTCACAAGTTATTTCACTTGAAATGATCACATATGCTAAGAGAATGATGCTTAGGAAATACGCTGTCTATCTTGATGTTTTCGAGAGTTAACAATATGCAGACCAGAGCGAAATGTTTTGCACCTAACTCAAGGATGGCTAAGGTAATTAAAATGAAACTTTGTATCATACAAATATACTATCTAATGAACATATACCAACTTAAATCATTGCAAATGATCAAGTACACGCTGAGAAATGGATTTGAGAAGTTCACTATTCTGAGTGATACATGATAGAGAATAGAAAATGAAACATAATCAAAGAGTATGTGTTAATGCACATAAAGTACAATGATATTGGCAATGAATAATTGCACAATATGAGGGAAATGGTAGAGCTATAATGTGAGATCAATATCCACTTGAAATCCCTCTAAACATATCTCCAAATTGGGCTCATCTACATGACTTTTGAAGTCTGCTTTTATAGCTAAACTTGGAGCCATTTTGAAATTCAAACTCCTACCAAAATTATCTCTAGAGTTTAGGATTTCAATTTTCAACTAAATCACCAACCAACTCGTAACAAGATCTCCTAAGAACTCGTGATTGCAAGTGCTCTTTTTACATGTGCACTTTTACAAAGATAAAATTCATTCTTTTACAAGTGGGTAGTCGTATGTGACTTCATGTAAGTTCATAGAAGTGAATATCCAAATGTCCAAGTATGTGGGCTTGGATCCATTTGCACCAACAGCTCCCCCTCAAGCCTAACATGCTTGGGATTCAACTCTCTTTGATCTTTTGCAATCCAATCATCATCTTGAACCTGTTCAGTTTAGTTCCATCCAAAGATTTAGTTAGAATATTTGCACATTGCAAGTTTGTTGATGCATAGGACAATTGTATGTCCTTGCTAAGTATCTTCTCTCTCACATAATGATGATGCACTTCAATGTACTTAGTCCGTGCATGATATACAAGATTAGCAACCAAATGTAATGAGCTAGTAGTATCTCCAAAGATCATTGGAGTATATTTATGTAGTCCCAAGTCTGAGTAGAGTAGCTTTAAACACATTCCCTCTTGTGTTGCATTTGCTAGACCCCTATATTCAACTTTAGTTGAGGACAATGCCGCAGTTGGTTGTTTCTTTGATGACCATGAAATTAACTTAGGGCGTGTAAAAGTTAAGTAGCTAGATGTGCTCCTCCTATTATCTTTTGAGCAAGCCCAATCTACATCAGAGTATAGCTTGATATCCAAGTCAGATGTAAATGGATAAAATAGCCCTTCATTTATGGTACCCTTCAAGTACTTTAAGATCCTTTTGGCAGCATCCATGTGAGGTTTCCTTTGTGTATGCATGAATTTACTCAATGTACTCACCCCATAGCATATATCCACTCTTGTTAGAGTTGCATAATTGAGACTCCCAACAAGACTTTGATAACCTGTAATGTCTTCAAGCAGGTCTCCTTCATGAGCACTGAGTTTGTGATTCAATTCCATGGGTGTACCTACAATTTTTGCATTTTCCATCTTAAACTTAACTAAAATATAATGGATGTACTTTCTCTGAGTAATGAAAACACCAGAATTTGTATAAACAATCTCTAAACCAAGAAAATATGTAAGAAATCTAAGATCATTGATCTAGAACTTATCCTTCATCTAGATTTTGATCTTCTTGATGCCATTGGCATCATTCCCTATAATGATAATGTCATCCACATAAAAACATAGATACATAACCTCTAAATTAGTCTTCTTAATGAACAATGAAGAATCTTCCTTGCTTGCAACAAAACCTTGTTCCTGCAAGTATGTGACCAACCTATGGTTCCAAGCTCCAGGAGCTTGCTTTAAACCATATAGTGCCTTCCTTAATTTACATACATAATGAGGTTTGTCTTTGTCTTCATGTTCTAGTGGTTGAGCCATGTAAACCTCTTCAGAGATCCACCCATTATGGAATGCATTTTTAACATCTAATTGGTTGAGATATCAAGCTCAACATGTGTTGATCCAGGATGACACGTATCAATTTTTTGTTTCTCTGACAAGTATAGTGGTCACACCGGTATATGTCAAGGATACTTCATTGAGTTTTATTAGATTATCTACCAAGAGTGATGGCACATTTGTTCCTTACCAACTCACTCATTTGCAGACATTAGGTTTTTCTTTATGTATTGATCTTTATATATTGCACTTCTTGTATTCTTGTTGTTGGGTCATTCTTGTACATTCCTTTTTATGTAATAGAAGAAGAAGAAGAAGAAGAAGAAGAAGGTCATTCTTCCTTGCCTCAATCTAAGTGTGTTCTTTTCTTTGATTGTGAGAGTGTGTTGTGATCTCTCTTCCTTATCTCTTTCCTCATGACATGGTATCAGAGCCAGTGTGGCTGTGGAGAGCTCGTGGAGAAGGCCGACGATGAAGAGTACATGAGATGGCATGGAGAAAGCGCGATTGATCATAAACAACCTGAGATTGCTATGAAAATTGGCATGAAGGTAGAAGACCTCGAAATATTTTTGGGATTTATCCCTTTAGGGTCACTTGTTTTTGTCGGATTGAAGTTTTGAAGCCATCTCGACCTCCGTTTCAAGCTCGCAAGGTGGGGCCCATAGAAAAACAAGGTCAGTTTTGGGAACTGTAACTTGCATCGTGTTTGGCAAACTCAAATATTCTAGATCCAAAATTTCAAGCGATTTCATGTACTATTGATACACGAAAACTGTGTTTTTTTGAGATCGAACTGTCACGTCATAGTGCAATAATGTTCAAGTAGAAGTGCTCCTTGTAGTGTTTTGCAGTGTTGTGAATTGCTGCAGAAATGGCAAACACAGATGGAATGAGTCATCTTATGAGTGATAAGCTGGGCAAGAACAACTTCCATGCGTGGAGATTTAGAATGATGAATTTCCTGATGGGTAAAGGCTATTGGAAGTACATCGAAGGAGGGAACAAAAATGCTCCACAGTTATTAGAGAGGAATTGGATTGTAGAAAAGTTAAGAGCATATGAGGAATGGAATCAAGGAGAATGAAAGGTAATGTATTGGTTCTCTGTTAGCATACAAGATAGCATGATTGGGCACATATAGGATGCCAAGACTCCGAAAGAGGCTTGGAACAATTTGGTCACATTGTATAAGACCAATACAAAGGCACAAAAATTGCAACTCAAGAATGAGCTGCATACATTGGAAAAGAAGAGCATGTTGGTAAGTGACTACACCTTGAAAATTAAAAGCATATGTGAGTCACTTGCATCTATTGCCATGAATATATATGATGATAATGATGATAAGGTGGAAGTGTGACTTCATGGTTTAAGAGCTGCATATAAGCAGTTCAAAACTTTTATACAAACCAAGGAAAATATTCTGAATTTTGCTGATCTGGTATCTATGCTGATTATTGAAGAAAAGAATCTTGGTGAGGATTCAAACTCCCAAGGAAAATCTAGTTCTGAGCAGGTATTCTACTATGGCAGAGGAAGAGGCAGAGGTAGAGGTTTCGAAAGCGGAAAAGGAGACAATAACCAAGACCAATGTCAACAATAGAATCATGGAGGAAGAGGACAGTTTCGAGGCAAGGGGAGCCAAAGAGGTTGTAGAAATTTCCAAAGAAATGATTCAGGTAATGACAGTAAAGGATGCTGGAATTGTGGTAAACTTGGACAGTTTGAACGTGATTGCAGGTTGAAGAATCAAAATAACAAAAGGCAGTGAAACAACTATGCATCCACAAGTGCAGATGATTATGAGAAGTTGTTCATGGTTCAACATCACATGATGAATACGATGTCTACTGGTGTTTCAAAATCAAATGATAATGTATGATATGTTGATTCAGGTGCTTCAATTCACATGACCAGTCATGCAGAATGGTTCAGTACTTTGCAAAAATTACCAGTTCCTGGATATGTTGAAACAGGTGATGACACATCACACCCTATCGAGCATACAAGAAATATAACACTGTCTATGGAAGATGGGAAGGTAAAACACCTTGGAGATGTGCTGCATGTTCCAAATATAACAAAGAATCTGGTTTCTATTGGACAAATGGTTGACCAGGGATTATAAGTCAGGTTCAATGTTGATGGGTTATATGTAGAAGAATACAAATGAGATGGAAGATTAATTGCCAAAGGAAACAAAGTGGGTAGGATGTTCATCTTAAATGTGAAAATTCCTAAAATGAATGCGGCCATGTTTGAAAAAGGTGCAGGAGTTATTGCTGATATAGAGATGTGGCACAAATGGATTGGACATGCAAACCTACAAAGGCTGAAATTGATGCAGTCAAAGGAGATTATCCATGGACTACCAAATTTCAAGGTTGCAGAGATGCAAAAGGTATGTGCATCATGTCAATTTGGTAAACAGTCAAGATCATCGTTTCCGCATGACAAGCATGTTAGTGAGAATGTGCTAGAAATAGTACATGCAAATGTTTGGGGTCTTGCAAAGACCACATCTATGGGTGATTGCAGGTTTTATGTTACTTTCATTGATGACCATACATGGAAAGTGTGGGTATATTTCATGAAAGAGAAGAGTGAGGTGTTCACTCACTTCTAGAATTTTGAATTTGGCCTGTATATTCAAACATTAAGATCTGATGGAGGAGGTGAATACATGTCAAATGAGTTCAACAACTTTCTTAAAAGTCATGGAATTCGATGTCTGTTTTCATGCAGGTACACACCACAACAGAATGGTGTTGTTGAATGCAAAAATAGATATATTGCAAAAATAGCAAGAGCCTTGATGGCTGAGAAGAATATGCCTCATTGTTAATGGGCAGAAGTTGTGCATACGGTTGTATACATTATGAATAGAACTCCAATTTCCGCTATACATCAAGTTACACATGAAGAAAAGTTCACATGTAAAAATCCAAACTTATCACATATGAAAGTTTTCGGCTGTATTGCATTTGTACATGTTCCAGAGGAGCTGAGGATGAAGCTTGATCCAAAAGCAAAAAAATGTGTCTTTATTGGATACTCCCTTGAGCAAAAGGGATATAAATGTTATAACCCACTCACACAACAAGTGAAGGTGAGCTGAGATGTGGTATCTGATGAAATATCAAGCTTCTATGCAGATGCCAAAGAAGAATTGAATCTTGAACCAAATGACAAAGAAAATGCTGAAAAATCAAGTGCAGAATCTCAAGTTTTGAGTGGACCACATGCATCACCAAGCAATAGTTCCAACTCAAATCCATGGAGTGGAAGATTGCGTGGGAATTTCAGTCCAGCAAATTCATCAAATACATCTAGAAAGGTAAAGAAAGGCTTTCTGTTGGTAGTAAAACATGTGAAGGTTTTGAAGAAGTTGATGGAGATTCTGGCGGTTCAGAAAAGATTCTTGATGAGGAACTTGGATTGCCCTTTGTGAAGACTCCAAGAGTAAGAAAATCACATGCAGATGATACAAGGAGAAGTGACCCAGGACCAAGAAGATCTGGGAGGATGCGGAATTCAGTGCAACAATTGATGTATGATAGTTATATGGATCGTCATTGTGCCTACATGACAAAGGTAATACAAGATGCCGAACCCTCTTCTTTTGAAGATGCAACTAGAAATGCAGATTGGGAAAAAGCTATGGATGAGGAGATGGCTGCGCTTTATGGAAATGATACATGGAAGCTGGTTCCATTGCCAAAAGGGAAGAAACCCATAGGATGTAAGTGGGTTTACAAGGGAAAGCACAACGCTGATGGTAGCATAAGCAGGTACAAAGCACGATTGGTAGCAAAAGAATATGCACATACATATGGCATTGATTATGAGGAAACATTCATCCCTATAGCTAAAATTTCTATTGTCAGAACACTTGTTGCATTAGCTACAGCAAAAGGATGGACTTTGCATCAGATGGATGTGAAGAATGCTTTCTTACATGGTGAGTTACAAGAAGAAGTATACATGGAGCAGCCACAGGGATATGAAAATTCAAAGCATCCAGAATATGTTTGCAGGTTGCAAAAGGATTTGTATGGGTTGAAGCAAGCTCCTCGTGCATGGCATGCAAGGATTGTTGATTACTTGACCACTATTGGGTTTTCTATGTGTGATGCATATCATTCACTATATGTAAGGAAGGGTGATGATGGCATCACAATTGTGGCTATTTATGTTGATGACTTGATTGTAGGTGGTGATAATGAAGAAAACATTAAAGAGGTAAAGCAACTTCTTATGTAGGAATTTGACATGAAAGATCTTGGTGTGTTGTGCTATTTCTTGGGCATTGAGTTTATACATGCAGAAACAGGTATATGGATGTCACAAAGGCAATATGCCTTGAATATGCTGCAAAAGTATGGTATGGCTGATTGTAAGACAATTTCTATGCCATTAGATCAGAATTTGAAGTTAGATACTACATCAAGTGAAGCATTGGAAAATGCTACTATGTACAAGAAAATTGTGGGAAGTTTGATATATCTCACAATTATGAGGCCTGATCTTAGCTACACTATTGGACTTGAAAAGTCAATTTATGCAGGTTCCCAGGAAGCCACATTTAGATGCTCTAAGGCACACTCTATGTTATATGAGTGCTACTTTGGATTATGCATTGTTTTATTAAGCTCGTGTAGGTATTTGCAAGTTCATGGATACACTGATGTAGATTGGGTTGGTAGCATTCCAGATAGAAGATCTACTAGTGGCTTTCTATTCTCACTTGGGAGTGTAGCTATTACATGGAGTAGCAAGAAGCAACCCACTGTGCTTTGTCGAGTACAAAGGCTGAGTATAGAGGTGTTGCAATGGGAGCATGTGAGGAATCATGGCTAGAGATGCTACTTGCAAATTTAGGTGTGGAAGCGCAAAAGCCTGTCACTATCTATTGTGATCATGTTAGTAGTATACAATTAGCATGGAACCCTGTTTTTCATGCTAGAACAAAGCATATTGAGGTACATTATCACTTCATCAGAGAGAAGGTATAAGTAGGTGATATTGATGTGAGAACAGATGAGCAAGTTGCTGATATTTTCACTAAAGCACTTGAAGCAGAGAAGCTAAACAAGTTTCGGAAGATGCTTGGATTAGAGGACATGACATTGAGCTTGAGGGGGAGTGTTGAGATATCAAGCTCAACATGTGATGATCCAGGATGACACGTATTAGTTTTTTGTTTCTCTGACAAGTTTAGTGGTCACGCCGGTATATGTCAGGGATACTTCATTGAGATTTATTAGATTTATGTATTGAGAGTGATGGCACATTTGTTCCTTGCCAGCTCACTCATTTATGGACATTAGGTTTTTTGTTATGTGCTAATCTTTATATATTGCATCTTGTACATTGCTTTTTATGTAATAGAAGAAGAAGAAGAAGAAGAAGAAGATCATTCTTCTTTGCCTCAATCTGAGTGTGTGCTTCTCTTTGATTGTGAGAGTGTGTGTATGAGCTCTCTTCCTTATCTCCTTCCTCGTGACATATTGGTACAAGTTCCAATTCTTTGAAGCAACAATACTCACTAAAACTCTGATAATTGGCATCTTGGCTATGGGTGAGAAGGTCTCCTCATAGTCCACTCCATGGGTTTGAGCAAACCCCTTTGCTACTAGCCTTGATTTATATCTGTTTATTGTGCCATCTAAATTCTTTTTCACTTTGTAAATCCACATGGATCCTATTACCTTCATGAATGGTTTTTTGGGAACCAAATCCCAAGTGCTATTCTCTTGAAGTGCTTCAGTTTCCTCTTGCATAGCTTGTCTTCATTCTTCTTCCTTGTTGGCTTCCTCAAATGAAGGTGGTTCCTATGACATAAAGTCTTTAACTATGTATATAGAGTGCTTGGTGACTAGTGATGTGTCACAGCCATACCTTATAGGTTTCTTGCTTTCCCGTTGAGATCTTCTAAGTGCTTGATTGGATGACTCTAGAAGGTCTTCCAATTTTTTGCTCTTTACTTTGTCCTTGGACTTCCAAGGTTTGAATTATTCAAGATCAATTTGTTCTTCATCTTTTGAGTTGAGATCCTCTCACTATGTGGTTCTTCTTTGGTCAGATTTGGAAAATAATTCTCCAAATCATAGGGTAGCTTTATTTTCCTACAACCATCCTCAAACCAAAATTTATTTTCATCAAATACCACATCCCTACTAATTGTAAATCCTTTGTTGGTGGGATTATATAAACTGTATCCTTTCTAATTCTGATCATAGCCAATAAATATGCATCTTTGAGCTTTTGGATCAAGCCTTCTCCTAATCTGTGAGGGTATGTGTGCATAAGCAATGCACCCAAAGATCTTACAATGATGTAAAGAAGGTCTCCCGCCATTCCATGCTTCATAAGGTGTCATCCCATCCAGAGACTTGGATGGAAGCCTATTGATTAGGTAAGTAGCTGTGGAAACAACCTCTAACCATAGATAATTAGGGAGTTTTTTCTCATTCAACATTGATCTTGCAGCCTCTACTATTGATCCATTTCTTCTCTTTGTTACTCCATTCTGTTCAAGAGTGTAATTTGTTGTAGTCTCTCTCTCTTTACACCTCTGTCCTTTAAGAAGGAGTCAAACTCATGTGAGAAATACTCACCACCTCCATCAGATCTGGGCCTTTTCAAACTTTTACCTGTTTGATTCTCAAGCAATTCCAAATGCTTCTTAAAACAAGTGAAGACTTCATCTTTATGCTTCATAAAATAAAGTATTGTCCACCTACTATAGTCATCTATGAATGAAACATAATATCTTGACCTTGAAATTGATGGCTCTCTACTAGGACCCCACACATCCATGTGTACAAGCTCCAAGTAGTCTTCATACATGTATCCTCTTTTGTTGAATGGCTGCCTATGTGACTTGCCGTATGCTCCGCATTTGTAAATCATATGTTGTTTGGACACATTTGGGATGCCAAGCATACTCTGATCCCTGCATATTTGCTTCAATGTCCTTTCACCTATATGTCCTAGTCTCTTATGCCATATCTCCAATTCAGATAGGGTTTGGCCCTTATAATTGAAGAGAGAAATATTTCTTGTATCTTCAACTCCAAAGGTAAAAAATCTACTAGATTTCTCACCTTTTGCAATCCTCTTGAAGCCTTGTTGAGGGTCCATCATGCCTTGTGAATCTAACCTGTAAACCATTCTCAACAATCTATCCAACACTGATTAGATTGCATCACTTATATGAACTTCATGCTTTCCTTTGGGTTCTTCAAGGTCAGACAATAATGCTACTTTGTCTGCTACATGATTGGGGCAACCAGAATCAATATAGAATAGTCATCACCTTTACCTTGCTTGACTATCGTATTCATGAGTAATAGGGAATCTTCTTGATCATCTGTATAGTTGTTGTAGTCTCTCCTTCCTTGGAAGCCTCCTTGATAGTTGTTGTTGTAGCCTTGGTTGTAATTGTGATGGTAGTTGTTTCCTCCATTATTGAACCTACCTCTTAATTGTCCATAGCCTCCTCTGTGGAAGCCTCTTCCTCTCAGATTCTTTGTGTTCTTGAAGCATTCATATGTGGTATGATTGGTCAAGCCACAAATGTTGCAAGGTGAAGAATTGTATGGTCTCCCCATGCCTTTCTTTCCTCCTCTGCCCCTTCCTCTAATACCTCTTCCTCTACCTTGGAAATTCACTTGAGAGGTACTTGCATCTTCTTCATTCTTCTTACCTTTGCCTTTATCTTTACTCTTATTTTTATATGTGTAAAGGGTAGAAGATTGATTACCTCTAGAAGTATCTCCATTCTTGTTGAGCTTTCTCTCATGTGTGAAGAGTTTCCCATCAATGTATTGAGGTCAGGTATTTGCATGTCCATATATAGGTCCATTGCTATGGTAAAGGACTCCCATGTCATCACCCTTGATGACATTTATGATCTACCTTACTATCTGCTCCTCTTCTATTTCTTCTCCAATACTCCCAAGTTGATTAGCTACATCCTTCATCTTGGTCACATAGTCAGCTACACTTTGCTTTGATTGCTTCTTCAAGGTTGTGAACTCCATCCAAAGCTGGTTCTTTCTTGCCCTTGTATTTGATGAGGTATGAAGATAGTACTTCCGAAGCCTCATGGGAGGTCTTAAAATTCCTAATATGAGATAATAAAAAATTACATATTGAATTGAGTATGTAAGACCTAGCTAGAGCATCTTTTGCACACCATGCAACTAGTTTCTCTTGCTCCTCTCTTGTAGGTTGGTTTTTGCTTCTAAAGGTTGGCATTTCTTCATCTCCAAATATGTATCCATACAAGCTTCTTCCTTGGAGGTAAACCTTCATCCTTAGGGACCAAGATGGATAATTGTCCTTGTCGAATTTGTCAATGAATGATGGAAATCCATCTCTCATTTTACCTTGATGTTGCTCTGATACCACTATTGGAGGAGATGGTGGACATCTTTCAGAGATGAGATGGTGCTGCAAATTCTTGCTTCACACCAGCCAAAACTGAGTTGAGAATTGTAAGGTAGACCTCTTGAGATTTCTAAGAAGCTCAATTGATCACCCAAGTACTTTGGAAGATGATCCTCAAATCATTGGATCAAAACAAACAACT
The DNA here is from genome assembly GCA_020310875.1 of Ceratopteris richardii. Lineage (NCBI taxonomy): Eukaryota > Viridiplantae > Streptophyta > Polypodiopsida > Polypodiales > Pteridaceae > Ceratopteris > Ceratopteris richardii. Next base: position 195,520,040 of record CM035409.1, read on the forward strand.
TGGACATTTCCCTATGAACCAAAACTTGCTATTTTGGTCACCACACCTGCTCAGGAAAATGAACAATACTCCTTCCTTGGTAACAATTGGATAAAATCCTTTAGGGACATCTAATTGACTATGATAGCTACCTTTCACAAGTTTTTTCACTTGAAATGATTAACTATGCTCAAAGAATGATGCTTAGCAAATCAGATGTCTATCTCGACATTTTTGGGAGTTAATGGTATGCAAACCAAATGGCAATGTTTTGCACATAACTCAAGGATGGCTAAGACAATTAGAATGAAAATTTGTATCATAAATATATACTACTTAATGAATCTATATCAACTTAAATCACTGCAAATGATCAAGTACACCTTGAGAAATGGATCTAAGAAGTTCCCTGTTGTGAGTGATACATGATAGAGAATAGAAAATGAAACATAATCAAAGAGTATATGTTATTGGAAATGAGTAATTGCACAATATGAGGGCAGTGGTAGAGCTATAGTGTGAGCTCAATATCCACTTGAAATCCCTCTAAATGTCTCTCAAAATCAGGCTCATCTACATGACTTTTGAAGTCTACTTTTATAGCTAAAATTGAAGCCATTTTGAAATTCAAACTCCTACCAAAACTGTCGATAGAGTTTAGGATTTTAATTTTCATCTAAGTCACCAACCAGCTTGTAATGAGATCTCCTAAGAACTCATGATTGCAAGTGCTCTTTTTACATGTGCACTTTTACAAAGATAAAAGTCATGCTTTTACAAGTGGGTAGTCATATGTGACTTCATGTAAGTTCATAGAAGTGAATATCCAAATGTCCAAGTATGTGGGCTTGGATCCATTTGCACGAATAGACCATTTACTAGATTTCATCGAACATAGATTAACCCCATCTAATGCAACTTCTAACTTTAGATTACCTGGCTCTTGTGCAAAATTAGGCCATCTAGAATCAATATGTTGAAAGTTGCACTATCTACTGAAATTCTCATTACTCCATCAGTACTTTTATGATCAAATACCCATGTCAAAAGCTTTGATAATTTAGGGCTTTGAAACATATGTTTAATTGGTGGAGTCAATGGAAAGTGTCTCAATAGCTTTTTGTGGAATTTTGCCCTCTTCGTCCTTATATTGAGAAGATTGACATTTTGGACATTTCAAAGAGTGTGCATATTTAGCTCATATAAAAGACAATCGTTAGGACATGCATGTATACACTGATAATCTATACCAATATTGTTGATTATCTTCTTCATTTCATCATGTGATGTAGGAAGGATACTCTTGCTTGGTAAAAACTTTTCAAATAGTAACTTGTAAGTTCATGAAAAAAGATGATATGAATGAAAATAAATAAATAAATAGATAGAAAATTAAAAATTTTACCTTAATAGTGCCAAGACAGATATGTTGCTCCATCCAAAATGATTTTGAAGATTGAGAATTAGTAAGCTTGCACTTAGTCGTGTCAAGCGACTTCCTTAATATATATGGTTTAGACATTCTTCTCAAAGATATTTCTCTTTTTTAGAAATATCAATGCTTTCTCTCTCATTTTGATACCAATCCTCAATAAAACTTGTCATGCCATCATCTTCATCATTATCGCAAAAATCTTGTTTTTTATCTTCTTTCGCATATAAGTCTTTCAATCTTGCATATTTGACAGGATCACTTTTGTGTAGCCTCCTCATGGAAGCTTCTGATAAATGAGGTCTTACTAGCAACTCTGAATGGTGTGGTGGAAGATCATCAATGTCATACATAGGAATCCACACACATGAATAAAAATAATTAATAATCCATAAATGAATGAAAAGTAAACTTTAAACATAAATTAAATATGTAAGTTAATTTAAAAAGAGTTTCAAAAAGTTTTCATTGCTCTCTAGCTAAAAGGTGCTCTTGGAGGTCTATGCCATCTATAATTCACTAATAATTCATCACCAGCATGTAATGAAGTAATAGCATTGAAAACTATGTATCTTGCTACATTTCTACTCATGTATGGTGATTCGTGACTATTTTCATGCTTCTCAAATGTGCAATTACTCATTGAACTATCATATCCTTGACTACTGTTTATTAAACCTGCTATATTTCCATGCATGTAATGTCTTCCATCAATATATAATCTTTCATTTTTGGCATGTGTAATCCCTCTATTAGCAAGAGAAGCTGCATTTAGGCATAATCCATAAGTAGTCATGCTTTGAACATAATGTGTAAGTTGATGCCAATCTCCATATCCATATATAGGACCACAAAATGACATAAGAGTGACTTTAGAGTTCGGCAGTGCATACAAATCCTCTACAATAAAGAGACCACGACCAGCACCAGTAATAAAGGAGGGAGCAATCATATATCGATTACCCAAAAAGTTAAAAACCTCTCCATCTAAAGGAAGTGGTCCTCTATTCCATCCTCCATATCTTCTTCTATCATATGTTTGTAGTAGAGGACGATCACGAGTTGGCAATGGATAATCTTCATACGTTTCAGTCTGTAAACCAGGAGGTAGAGGGTTTCGAGAAACCTCTGCTTGTAATTGATAAACGGCAAGTCCATGACATGTACAATAATTTGATTTTGTATATGATTTCCAATTAAAATAATGACATTAATTTATAGAATCAATACATACCCAAACTCTATCACATCGATGAGGAGATGCTACATGCTCGAAACTACCATACTCTACCTCATGCTCATTACATTCCAATTGTGGTCTTTGATACGTACCATAACAAAAATTACACCAACATATAATATGCTCTTGATAGTAAAAATCATCATAATTTCTATTGGAAGACACATGTGAAGACATCATTGCATGGATAGGAGCTGGTGGATTACCCTTTGATTGATCAAAATCTGATTATAATATAAAAATGAGAAAATATATATCAATAATGTATGTATCTATCAAATATTAGAATTAAAAGTTTGATATAGTTACAATAAAAAGTCTTTGCATGATTAGGAGGTGGTGGTTGAGTTCCTTCTGATTGATCAGAATCTGATCGTAGCAAATAAAGGTACTAGATATTAATAATCTAATTATTTACATACATACACATTCACATATACACATTTACACAAATACACATTCTGACATATAAATACACATACAAACTATAAATGTATGACATGTGTATGTATGTATATATGTATATGTGGATGTATGTGTGTGTATGTGCATGTGTGCATGTATGTGTGTGTATGTGTATGCATGTATGTGTATGTGTGTATATGTATGTATGTGTAAGTGTATGTGTATGTGTATGTATATATATGTATATGTGTGTGTATGTATATGTACATGTGTATGTGTATGCATGTATGTGTGTGTATATGTGTATGTGTGGGTATGTATGTATGTATAAGTGTATGCATATGTGTATGTGTATGCATGTATGTGTGTGTATGTATATGTAAGTTTTTATGTATGTATGTGTAAGTGTATGTGTATATATGTATGTGTGTGGGTATGTATTTACTATGTATGTGTATGTATGTATATGTGTATGTGTATGTGCATGTATGTGTGTGTATATGTGTATATGTGTATGTGTGGGTATGTATGTATGTGTAAAGTATGCATATGTATGTGTATGCATGTATGTGTGTGTATGTATATATAAGTGTATGTATGTATGTATGTATGTATGTATGTATGTATGTGTAAGTGTATGTATATGTGTATGCATGTATTTGTATGTGTATATATGTATGTGTGTGGGTATGTATTTACTATGTATGTGTATGTATGTATATGTGTATGTGTATGCATGTATGTGTGTATATGTATATGTGTGGGTATGTATGTATGTGTAAGTGTATGCATGTGTATGTGTATGCATGTATGTCTGTGTATTTATATGTAAGTGTATGTGTGTATGTGTGAGCATATGTATATGTGTATGTGTATGCTTGTATGTGTGTGTGTGTATATGTATGTGTGTGGGTATGTATTTACTATGTATGTGTTTTTATGTATATGTGTATGTGTATGCATGTATGTGTGTATATATGTGTGTGTGGGTATGTATGTATGTGTAAGTGTATGCATGCATGTGTGTGTATGTATATGTAAGTGTATGTATACTTTTATGTGTATGCATGTATGTGTGTGTGTATATATGTATGTGTGTGGGTATGTATTTATTATGTATGTGTATGTATGTATATGTGTATGTATGTATATGTGTATGTATGTATATGTGTATGTATGTATATGTGTATGTGTATGCATGTATGTCTGTGTATATGTGTATGTGTTGGTATGTATGTATGTGTAAGTGTATGTGTACTCATGTATGTGTGTGTATGTATGTATATGTAAGTATATGTATGTATGTCTAAGTGTATGCATATGTGTATGTGTATGCATGTATATGTGTATGTATATATATATGTATGTGTGTGGGTATGTATTTCTATGTATGTGTGTGTGTCTCTATATGTAGGTTTTTAAATTTAAAGTTTTTTTTATATTCTGATTCTTTTTTCTTTTGTTTGAGATTGAAATAATAGGAGATATTGTATGGTAGAACAAAATAAGAGAAGACCTAACATACCACCTGAGACATGGTAGTATTTTTGCAGACAACTACGTCTTTAGGAGTCATTTCCTCAGTAGAAGGTATACAAATTAATAGTTTATATTACAATGACTTATAATCTCATATGTTTTATATTTAATCTATGTTTTTTTGTTTCATTAAATAAATGCACACTGTTGCAAAGAAGAGAGTTGAGTCTGGTCATACATCACACTTAGGCATGTGAGGAAAGGGAAGTGGTTGCGGAACTGTGAATGGAGAAGCATGAACTAATACAGGTAGAAAGCATGGTCTGAACAATTGAGTGATGTGCATCATACAAAAAGGCATGTAGATTTACATTGACCCTTGTAATAAAGAGTATGAATGTGAACCCCTTTCAAGAGTGTGTAGAGTTCTCCTTCATTAATATATTTGCAATGAAAATATATTGTTGCCCATGAACATGATCCGAATAGATTATGCCACTTGCTTCAAAGCTTGAGGTGACACTATGACATCATGGTTTGAACATAAGTAGTCGTGCAAGCATACATAGTATATAAATGAATGGTTAAGATGTATGTACATAAAAATATGAGTGACGAACTCCCCCGAACACTTCATTTTAATTCTATTGCAGCATCTTGAGACTATTGCTGAAAAGAAGATTGATAGTCATGGCTCATTTCTGAGATTAAATGACTCTGCATCAAAGGTCCTCTCGCGTTTCTACTTGACATGGATGAACGCCACATAAAGAATGTACAGATTTACATCCGTACTTTAACTATGTGTCGTTCATCCATATTCATCCTTGGAGACTTACGAGAATGATGTAGTATGCACCCCTCTACAATGATTTGAAGAAAACCTTAGTTCAACGTTCATCTACTAGTAAGATGCTTCTCTAAAAAGGCTCATCTTCAATGCTTATACATATATAGTATAATGACTTCCAACATCAAATTAATTGCACAACAGAGTATTACTCACTCATAATAACACGAAGTAAATGTATGCTTAGTACAATACATGATTTAGCTTTTATATAAGTTACAACAAGTGAATACTTTCAATCAGCTCTGCACTTTGATTATTACATATATGCATTGCATAATCATGGATATAATATGAATATATAGTGCTTATGAAATGCAAGTTGTAGTATGTGTGCATTAACATAAAGGATATATATGATACTGCATGAATAAGGAGAAATGAGCAGCCGACACACTTGTATAGCAAAAACGTGCTGTCGTCATAGACTTATGAGTTAGCATTTCTCAAGTGCATTATAAAATTAAAATGCATTTGAATACAATGCTACTGTGTATATAATCATGAGCGTTTGGTAAAAAGCTATGATTGAGGAACACTATCTGAGATAATAGTTCATGAAACATATGCACTGCTATAAATGTACAGAAACGTGAGACATTCATGAAGACGGAGAGTAGGTACTGTAGCATAGATAGAGAGAGATAGGAGAACGACACATGAGATACATCGAATCACTACAAAACATCATCTCAAAGTTTCTATTAGCAACTAGTGCTTATATACATGTATGTTCCAGCAGCGGAGACCACCACCCAAGCATTTCCTTCCATTTTCATCGCTAGCTAACTTCCTTAACTCTAAGGAGCATCATTCCTACAATCTCTTAATTGATAACTCATCATGCAAGTTGCCTAAATCTAAGGAGTAGTATATGCAACGTGCAAAAATAGTGTAGCATTTTTTTCTTTTTCTTTTTTGCTTAAGCTATGGATCATATGAAAAGGAGAAATAACTTATAGACTAGAGTCATATGCGGCTAATTTTCTATGAACTCAAAAAAATATTTGAGAAGGGTGAATTTGAGTATTGCTTGCTCCAACAACTCCCCTTCAATCGTCAAATTCAGCTTCTTCATGTTTATATGTTATCTCTTCTCTTTCTATGCATTGCTTTGCCAATTTTCACTCCCCTTTGATCTGATCTTTCTTTGTCTTCAAATCTTTTTGATTTTGCTTCGTTCTTCTTTCTTCCTTGCTTTTCATATCTTCATAGTCGATTCTTCTTCATATTGAAGTAGATGCCATCTTCTTCTTGATTTTGTAGCTTCCTCCATAAGATCTTCTTTGAAACCTTCTTAGTTGATCGTAGTTCCTTCCTCCTTATGGTTGATGATGTTCCTTCTTCAACGAAGGTGTTCCTATTGCTTGATATAGATAGGTCCTTTGATGATGTTCCTGTTTTGGATTTACTATAGATAGCTCCTTGAGGTGACCTTGATCTTGAACCTTGTTGATTTGTCCTCCATGTATTAGCTTTCTTTCTCATGTTGTGGTTGATGTCTTTTTCAATTGATTTTCAAGTGTAGTCTTTGAAGCCTTTTTGTTGTTGTCCTTTCTTTTAATCTCCATGTAGTAGATTTATTCCTCCCCTTGTTGTTGATGCTTGCTTCATGAGTTGATGTAGTCCTTTGCTCCATGTAGTTGATCTTTGCTTCAAAAGTGACATACCTTCTTTCCTTTGTGATTGAATCTTCCCCCATGAATGTAGTCTTTGTTGTATGTTGATTATGAATCCTTTTTCAATAATATCTCCCCTTCAATTTGAAAACCCTTTTGTATGGTTTTCTCTTAATTGTGATCTTTACATAGTACTTCAAATGGAAGCATAAGAGCTTGATACATGAGCTCTTTTGATACATATTGGAAATCCCAAACAAGTTACAAAGCTACAAGGAGCTTTATCTATGGCTTTGCCATTTATGTATAACAACTTAATTTTGTCCAAATGCAAAGTTCAGAGGTCGTGGTTTTCCTTTGCTCATCTTGGAGCGAGCATTGCTCTAGCTCTAGAGTGATTCTATTCCTTCACTTTTTTGATGACTTCTTTTACATAAAAAAATGAAGTTGATCAAGATCCCACCTTCTTGATTACACTCCATTTTGATTTCACCTTTATGTGAAGAGCCAAGTGCTCACACCACATGTAATATGCTCAACTATTTGTGATTTACATGATTGATGATGAGGGGACTTGAATGCTCTTACTTGCTTTTACAAAGGATATATTATGTGTGTATATGTGTGTATGCATGTCTAAATAGCCTAAAAACCCTAATCCTATTTTTATATATTTAGTTTGATTAAAAACCCTTAAATCCTAATTTTATGTATTTAATTAAAATAGTAGTGATTTTCATATTTATTTATGTAAACTAAAATCCTATTATATATATATATATATCTAATTATATATTCTAATTTTTTTCTTTTATTTTTCTTATATATACTTAATTTAATTTAAAAAATGTGTGTATGCATATGTGTGTGTGTATATATGTATGTATGTATATGAATGTGTGTATGTATGTATGTATATGCATGTGTGTATGTATGTATGCTGCATGTGTACGCATATGTGTGTATGTATTTGCATGTGTGTGTATGCATATGTGTATGTATGTATATGCATGTGTGTGTATGCATATGTGTTTGTATGTATATGCATGTGTGTATGTATATGTATGTGTGTTGTATATGCATATGTGTGTGTATGCATATGTGTATGTATGTATATGCATGTGTGTGTATGTGTATGCATATGCATGTGTATGCATATGCATGTGTATGCATATGCATGTGTATGCATATGCATGTGTATGCATATGCATGTGTATGCATATGTATGTGTATGCATATGTGTATGTATGTATATGCATATGTGTGTGTATGTATATGCATATGTGTCTGTATGCATATGTATACCCAAGAATCTTAGAAAAAAGTTGGACCATAAGTCAAAGAAATGCATTTTTCTTGGATATGGTCAAAGAGGACAATTCGGATATCGCATATGGGATTTTGAAACATATTTAGTGATCAAAAGTAGTAATGTCATTTTCAATGAGTCTAAGATGCATAAAGATCCCATTAAGGAGATTGAAGTGAGAAGAGTGGTAATTGAGGATACTAGTCCTCCAGTTAGCATGCATAAAAATGTTTCGCATAGGGATGTTCAATAGAATGTCCAATCAGATCAGCTTGCAAATATTGCTGTTGAGCAACAATTGAGACACTCTACACGTGTCTCAATTTTGTTATGCTAACATATGTTGCTAAGCCTTCTTACTACAAAGAGACCATGCACACAAAGGATCATGTCAAGTGAGAGCATGCCATGAAGAGTGAATTGGATTCTATTCACAATAATGGTACCTGGGATTTAGTACCTTTTCCAAAGGGCAAGAAAGCTTTACCATGTAAATGGGTATATAAGCTGAAATTCACATCAGATAGTGCTTCTCCAAAGTATAAAACACAACTTGTTGCAAATGTTTCTAAGCAAAAACATGGTGTATTTCGAGGAAATCTTCTCTCCAATGGTCAAGATGACTACATTTTGAATGTTTCTTGAAATCCTTGCAATGGAGGACTTAGAGCTAATCCAAATGGATGTGAAAATTGCTTTTTTTGCATGGAGATCTTATAGATGAGATCTATATGGAACAACCAGAGGGTTATGTAGTTCCTAGCAAAGAAATTCTAGTTTGTAAGCTCAAGAAGAGGTTATATGGACTTGAACAATTCCCTAGACAATGGTCCAAAAGTTTCCTGGTTATATGAATTCTCAAGGTTACTCTCGAAGCAATGAGGGTCATTGTCTCTACACAAAGAGATGTTAAGATGGAAGCTTGATATGCTTGATACTTTATGTCAATGATATGTTGATTACTGAGTAGTCCTTTTATGAATTGTCAATTCTAAAAAAGAAGTTGAGTCAGACATTTAATATGAAGGATTTGGGGGATGCCAAACATGTTCTTGGCATGCGCATTACTTGTGATAGGAGTAAAAGATGCATATACTTGTCTCAAAGTGAGTACATATCCAAAGTACTTCATAGGTTCAATATGCAAGGTGGAAAGGCATTGAGTACACCTTTACCCACAAATGTGAAATTGAGCAAGGATGATTTCCCCAAATTAGATGAGGAAAAGGAATTCATGAACAAAATTCCTTATTAGTCTATTGTTGGTAGTCTCATGTATGCTATGGTAGCTACGAGACCAAAATTGCACTTGTAGTGGGATTTGTGAGTAGATATATGCCTAATCCTCACAAGAAGCATTGGGAAGCGGTCAAGATGATTTTGAGATATTTGAGTGGCACTAAGGACAAGTGTCTATGCTTGGGTAGAGGGAAAGCATGCATTATTGGTTGCACAAATTCTAATTATGCTAGTTGTGTAGACAATTGTAAGTATACATCAAGGTAAATTTTTCATTTTGTTGGAGGATATAGATATCCTCTCCAAGAATTATAGTTGTTTCCACTACAAAAGCAGTGTATGTTGTAGCAAGTGAGGCATGTAAAGAAGCATTGTGGCTTTCCCATCTTGCTTGTGATATAGGTCTACCTTAGCGTGTAGCTCATTTGCTCAATGATAGTTAGATTGCCATTGCAGTGGCTAAGAATCTGGTCTATCATGCAAAGACCAAGCATATTGAGGTGTGATATCACTTCATTAGAGACTACTTAGCCACTAAGTACATTATTCTTGAGAAGGTTCATACTTGAAATAATGTTGTAGATGCTTTGACTAAAGCTCTACCAGAGGATAGATTTCGAGGCTATTGTCACTTGATGTGGGTTACTTGATCTATGATTTTACACAGTTACTTGTATATTGTGTAACATGCCCATCAGGTGGGAGGTATAGTTTATATACTTACACTCAGGTATTCTTTATCATTCTTTATTTTTCTCCCATATTAACTTTGGCCATATTGGCCTTTAGTAGGAGATTGTTACCATTAGTGTCCATGTGAAAGGCCGAATGGCTATTGGACACTTTTGTATATGTTCTTTAATGAAACATATAGTGGCCTAGTTAGCTACAGACTGTAATTTTGCTTGCATTTGTAACACCCAAGAAATCTGTGTTTGTGCTCTTGGTGTATTATGTTTTCTACGTATTTTGTACGCTCTATGTGGAGTACGTGTGTTGTGTCTGGATTTGGGTTTTCTATGTCAAGGGTAGCATTGTGGAACTCTCGAGAAGGAGAATCCGTTGAGGTGCATCAATATCAATATACTTCACCTACTCTTTCAGAGATAGTGCCTCTACTAGCCAAATTGTCTTGTAGTTTTGCATTCTACCATTCTAGTGCAATGACCTCAGCTTTTAATTTCCCCTCCTCTTCTATTTTTTATCAAATGATAGTTTTTTTTTCCATCTGAATGGAACAAAGAGCTAATAATCTAGCTACATCTACCATTTTTTGCTATATGATGGATGTTCTTTCAAGAACCATGGATATATACATGAAGAACAACTTAGAAGAGGAAAATCAACTCTTCCGAAATTTGTCTCCCATGGATATTTGAACTGATCATTAAAAGTAGGAAATCAAAAGCTTTTTCTGTATTTTTCGATATGGGAAAATCTATCTGCTTCAATTGTTGTAGTATACTTTGAAATGGAAGGCTATTATTGAGTATGTCGAGAAGATTTTGGCTACTCTCGAAAAATTCTATGTTGGGCATATACTTCGGCTTGGTGTCATGCTCCTTGTTCCACATTGACTTTTCATCGTTCAAATTCCTCTATCATTGCCACTTCTTCTTGTTGTCACCTAGCCTTTTCTTCTTGAAACATCGATGAAGTTGTTTGCTCCTGCATTCTTGTAAGCCATTCTTCCTCTACTCATCGAAGTGATTCCTGAACAATGCGAAGTCTTGTTTGTTTCTATGTTTGATTATTTCTGTTTCCTCTGTAAAAACTCTTTCCCTTGGCTTCTAAGCTCTTGAGGAATACCCCTTCCTCTACCACTTCCAATTGTCATATCACAGGGAGTGGACTTGCTAGATGTAAAACTGAAAAGATAATTCCGATCTTGGTATCCAACTATTGAGTCTTTTTGGACACTCTGAAAAGTCAATGGATTTCCTTCTTCATTTGACAAAACATAATTTTTGCCCAATTAACTTGAACTCCTATTGTTGAAGCATCAACTACCAAGGAGTACAGAGTTTGTGAGACTCCATAATGCTTACTTTGTAGATTAACTACCAATGTTGCTAGTCGTAAACCAAACTTCCATGGATTTGGAATCTAGCAGTCGTGCATATTTGTACTCTCTCAAACAAGGTTTGCCAAACATCCTTTCCATTTCTTCAATAGAAAGAAAAACTAAGGGTGTTTTAATACCTTCCTTACTTAACTATAGTTGGATTTCTATGTATGCCAGATCAGTAATGTGTGGAATGTCAAAACCAATTCGAAGTTCCAATACTTCATATTGATTGTCATTGTCTTCCAATTGGTCCTTGCGCTGATCGATGAATGAATGTGCCATTGGATGATTTGGCAATTGAGGCCAATCTATCTATGCATAGTCAAGAAGTTTTCAATGCATAAACCAATCTAAGTGCATTTGAGGTAATCGTGATGGGATCTAAAGAGGGATCATATCAACCAGTTTAGAGCTTTGGGAAAAATAGTACCTATCATCATGATTTTTAACAGACTGTAGCACATAAGAGATAGTTGAGCATAATGAAGGCAATAGTGCTAAAACAAATAAAACAAGTATCCACATATCCATCTGTTTAAATAACAAAGATGGATGTACTTTCTAAGTTGACTATGCATGTGCTTGAATGGCATGCAATCTTTCTAATGACAACAAACCTACTAAATCTGGTCTTGAGCCGCCATCAATCATAACGAAGTTAATCATTCAAAGGAGAGCAAATCTTTGTCAGATTGTGTGAATGGACTGCTTTATTTAGATCTAAAATAAAATATGTACACTATAGTACACACAGTTCCAATGATCTACATACGATAGGGTGAAAGTTTGGACTCATTCACTACAATCCATAAAACTTCTCCACCAAGTGTGGCTAACTAAAATGTAGGTGGATCTACTTTTGCATGAATCCAAAAAGGACCAATCCACCTAAGTTTAAAATTTCCTTCTTGCCTTTTCATTTTTGAATTAAAAAATAATACCAAATCACCAATCCGGAATAAAGGTATCTGTAATGATGATCATGCTATTTTCGTTGTCACTGTTGATCTTCTTGCATGAGGAGAAAACTATGATATCAACTTTCTCCCAATTGTCATAATTTATAAATGTGGAATGCAAATGATTCTTCAAGTAATAAATGATTTTGGACAACAATCCTTAAACTAGGCACTCTAAATTTCATAGGTGCGATAGCCTCCATACCATGTGCTAATTTGAAGGGTGTAAATCTTGTTGAAACTTTATAGGAGGTACGATAAGTCCATAAACTGAAGGTAGGTATTGTTCCCATTTGGATGGATATTCAATAAGAAATTTATGTAGCATAATAAGTAGCACTTTATTTACACTTTTCACCAATTGGTTTGCACTAGGATAATAAGGAGAACTAAATTATGTTTGATACGATAATAATCTATAATTTCCTTAATTAGCTGACTCAAGAAGTGAGTGCCACAATCTGAAACTAATTCTAGGGGAAGTCCAAAGCATGGAAATAATTTAATAAATAATATTGTAGCTACACTTCCTACTATAGCATGTCACAAAATCCAAGCTTCAACCCATCTGCTACAATAATCTGTACAAGTAAGAATGAAAATTTTACCAAAATTTACTTGAGGCTGAATAGGTCCAATAAAATCCAAACCCCATTTTTGAAATGGTTCCAAAGGAAGTATAGGTTGTAATGGAAAATGATGAACATCTCTGGGTACAATAAATCCTACTCTCGGTAGATGATCATGTAATAGCGCTGCTGGATCACTGGAGAAACATCTAGCTTCAATCGTATTTTATGCTAATATAAGCGGGGATCCAAACCACGCATGTCTCAATAATCCCATGCGAACAGATCTTTGAACTCATTAAGAAGCACAAGTAACTCTTCTCATAATGGGCTAAGTAGCCTAGCACCCACCTTGGCTTGAAATTCTGGTTCTGGAATATATGAGTCTTTTCAAATAGGATGCAAGTTACAATTTTGCAAACTGACCAAGTTTTTCTGGGCCACACCTTACGAGCTCAAAATGGAGGTCGAGATGGGTCTGAAAAAGAAATCTGACAAAAACAAGTGACCCTAAAGGAATAACATCCAAAAATGTTTTGAGGCCTTCTACCTTCACACCACTTTTTGTCTCCACAAGCTCTCTACAGCCACACTGGCTCTGATACCATGTCAGGGGGAAGGAGATAAGGAAGAGAGCTCACACACACACTCTCACAACCAAAGAGAAGCACACACATAGAAGAAGGCAAGGAAGAATGATCTTCTTCTTCTTCTATTACATAAAAGGAATGTACAAGAATTACCTAAAAACAACAATACAACAAGTGCAATATATAAAGAACAATACACAAGGCAAAATCCTAATGTCTGCAAATGAGTGAGCTTGCAAGAAAACAAATGTGCCATCAGTCTTGGTAGATAAATCTAGTAAAGCTCAATAAAGTGTCCCTAACATATATTGGTGTGACCACTATACATGTCAGAGAAATGAAAAAGTGATACATGTCATCTTGGATCATCACATGTTGAGCTTGATATCTCAACACAAAATACGAAAGCATAAATTGCAACCATTTGAGTTGATTATTGTACCATATATTGTAATGTAATAAATAACTGACCTACAATATTGGCTTTCCAAAATTATCATAAATATGTGGTTTTTAAGGCATCATATGTTGCAAAATGATATGGAGCAAATTTGGCTAGCCAACAAATTGCTTCATCTCCAAGGGTGTCTTGGAATACTTGACATTTCCAAGCGTCATCTTGGCCTCCTTTTAGGAAATTGTATTGCATTGAAAAGTCGAACATGAAACATCAAGATCATCTTCTATTCTTCCACTGAACCTATTGAACTGCATTTCACTAACTTAATGACGTGACACTACCATTTTGATCGAAGCTTGCCAACACCTCCACTCTTTATCAGTGGGTATCCACGATAATTTTTCCTCTTCAAGCTTAATATCTTCCTTGGAATCCATCTTGACTACGATACCAACCTGCCTTCATAGTACCATCTACTTTTCTCCCAGCTGCTCCATCCAAATGGAATATAATTTTGACACTACAAATGTTGTTTACTTCTCTTGATACTTTAAGAACCACTTACCTAACCATGTTGGCATGATCCTTCTCCATTTCCATGTGTAGAATTCAATCCCATATTGGTTGCACTTACTATATAAAACACCTCATCACCTTGCACTATTTAGAGATACCCCATCCCATCGTGGTCACCAAATGTTCACTATCGATTAATGCAATAAGACAGGTTCAAGGAATGGGGATTACTCAAAATAGATTTAGTGTATTTCTATTCCCTCTTCACACTTATAACACACAAAATATACAAATACGCAAGAACATTACATCTGAAATTGATGATGGAACAAGAAGAAAAATAGTTATCGACTACAATGCAAAAACATTCATTAGATATTAGTGAAGCATACAAGTCACAAAGCACTATACTAGTCTCTGTCTATCTATAGTACTCTGCATGTATGTATTCCTGGCTTCGACACCTCTTCTCTCTCAAGGTGTCTCTTTATAATTTCATTACAATGGTTACAACTAAGAAACGGGTAGTTGAGTGAGTTTTGAGGGAATTCTAAAATCTTACAAAAATGAATAAAATTACAAATTGGGTTATCCAAATTGTTCATAATCTAACAATGTTGAAGATGGCTAAATGATCTTTGACATGATGGAGGCATTAATGAATCTCCTCCAAGAAGCACTACATGCATTAGGTCTTCTTTACAAGTTGTTGAATGGTGGCTTTGTGTTTGTCATTTGCTTCTTGTAAATTATGGGAGGTAGCTTGCACTGCATCCCTTTCCTTGATAGATTCTCCAAAAAATTGTTTAAAATAGGTTGAGCAATGCTCAACACGGTCTGTATCGTCTTGAGCCTCTTGAATGGCATTATACAGGAAAAGAAGTTCTTTCTCTTGAAAAGTATTGATGACAAAGAGCCAAACAAGCTTAGAAGCTAAGCCCTTAGCATGGCGTGCCCACCATGATCACGAATGACTTGATCATGAGCGTGCTACCAAAATGGGCCGATTGCGAGGTGGGAGTGAAGCCAAAAATGTTGGTTGACAGTGAAGTGCCAGTAGGACTCATCAAGAGGTGGAAGTGAAAATTTGGCGACCAAATTTGGGGAGGGAGGTGGAAGGATAGAAGAGGAAGAGGGGTGACCAGAGGTGGAAGAAGGAGAAGGATATGGGAATGGGGGACCAAAAGAGGAGGGAAGATTCACAAAAGGTGGAACAAAATGAGAGGGGGCTAGTGGGCGGGTGGGGGAAGGAGTTCGGGTTCTGCCTAAGTGGTGGCAGGTTCAATCGAGGTTGATAGAGGTGGGGACAATGGAGAATGTGTAGAATGAGAGGGAGAGGACATGACCATTGTGGGGTTTGGGTATGATTTGTAGGAAACAATGTGTTCAGAGTTTGTTGGCAAGGCAATGGGGGGGCATTTTTGGGAGCGTCAAAGGATCTCATTAGGTTGAGAAACTTAGAAATACATTTAAATTTGATGCTTGTGTCTCAATTTAAATATGGAAGGTATGAGGGTAGACAAGGATGTGTCAATATCTTCACTAATGATCCTAAGAATAAAAATGATTTCGGTCAACATTCAAATAAAGGAGAATGGGAACAAAATCTAGAACAACTTGAGATTCCATAAACTAGTAGGGATAATATGCTAGTAGAGCCACAAAGGGAGAAAAGACAACAGACTTCACCTAATCCTTTTTTGAGGGAGGCAGAAGCTATGGATGAATTTCCTATAAGAAGGAGACATGAGTGGAATAATAGTGGAAGAACTATGAGAACGTATTAGGTAGCAAAGTTCATGAAAAATAAATATGATGGATCTTCAGATCCCCATGATCATGTAGTTGAATGTAAACAAATCCTTAGAGAAGAATAAATACAAGATTATAAAACACAATTTGAAGCATTTGGACTAACTCTATCAGGAACGGCTTTGACATGGTTTTTGCCATTAAGCTGGAAGATAATGTTCATGAACATAGATTGGAAGGATTCATAGGAGAATTCTCTAAAATATGGATTAAACATAGCACTGTTACACTGATCCGCACATTCAACCAAAAGAATAATGAAAGTGTAAGAGAAGCTGCAAGAAGATTCAAACAATACTTGGATAGATGTCCTAGGGATGAAAAACCATCAATGCCTAAAACAATGTCTTTATTCATAGAAGGATAAAATAATGCACAATTGAGGACTATGGTCTATTGCAAGAGATATCATGACCTAGACTCATCTGTAAAGGAAGCCATTGATCTAGAAGACAACAGAGGGAATGACCTTCAAATTTTTGAACAAAAGGAAGCCATTGATCTAGAAGACAATAGAGGGAATGACCTTCAAATTTTTGAACAACAAAGAAACAATGAAACTAAGTTACCGCCAATATAAGAATTAACTAATGCCATAGAAAAAGCTTTAGGAGCTACAACAAGATCATAATTAATCAATTCTAGAATGAAAAAAATCAAGAAATGCTATGTGTGTTGAGATAATCATCCTACACATATGTGTACTCATAAAAAACCACAACACTTACGAGATAGGAGAACTCTCAAGTATTGTACTCTAGAGAAAAAATGGACAAATCATACAAGGGATGAATGTTTTTACAACAAAGAACCTGTGAGAGAGAGGGATTATCAAGCCCAAACTAGTCAACATAGAGATATAGAATTTGGGGAAAAGCCTAGACCAGTACTAAGACAACAACCACCTATACCAACCAATGTGCTACCAATGAAATATACTCCAGCATAAGAAAATTTGGAAAGGTAATTAGTACCATCCAAAGAGTACCCAAAAGATTACCATAGTCATTCAGAAGATTATTCTGAACCACATAGTTGGGTTACACTTATAGTAAGGAACCTGATCTTCATGCTTTGGATTTAGGAAATGGGAGAATTGAAATGGATGCAGCAACTTTCATGTACATAATCAATAATTATATGTCAAACCCAAAACCTCAATTCAAGACAACACAAAAGTTGACTTGTTATAGATGTGAGGGAGATCATTTTGTGAGAGACTATACTCAACCACCTACATTGAGAATAGAAGGAACCTATTCTAAGGATTGTGGAAGAGATCACTTGATTAAAGATTGCCGAAAAAATCCACAAAAACAAACCACCAATTCTTGTATCCCTCTAAAATCAGTAGAGATTCTAGAGAATATAAAAGAGGAGCAAAATCAAGTAACACCCATATAAGTAGTGACAAGATCAAAAGCAAGAGAACAAAAAATAACACTAGAGGAGGATAAAAATGAATTAAAAAAGATTGGTTCATGGAAGGAGAGGAGAGCTAAACAAAAAGCCAAGTGGGAGAAAAAAATAGAAGGAATGGAAAAAAGATGCAAACCAACCTTCAAAAAACAATGCAAGCTACAAATCTAACACAAAATCAGAACTATAGCAATATAAGGGAATTATCAAAAAAATTGGACACATTAATAAGATAATATCAAGCAAGATTAAAAGAAGGACCAAGTGCTATAGATAGTTCCAGTACTCCTACAACTCCTAAAGAGAATTCAAATTCTACTACATCCACCTCAAAGAAAGGAATCTGCCACTATTTCAAGAAACCTAGGCATTACATAATAGAATGTAGAAAGAGGATTTATACTGAGAAGAGAAGATCACCAGGAAATAATGTTGAAGAAAGTTAAAAGCCAAAGTCTTCAAGTGAAGAACCATATGCATGTATCAATATTGAAGAGATAACCTTTGATGAAGTAGCATTACATGTAGTCTCAAAAAATCCTAGGATATTTGATTTTGGTGCTACTATGTTGAGATTTCAAGCTCAGCATGTGATGATCAAGGATGACACATATCACTTTTCATTTCTTTGACATATATAGTGGCGGCACCGATATATGTTAGTGATACTTCATTGAGATTCACTACATTTATCTTCTGAGAGTGATGTCACATTTGTTTCTTGCCAACTTACTCATTTGTGAACATTAGTATTTTCCTTATTTAATGTTCTTTATATATTGCACTAGTTGTATTGTTGTTTTAGGTCATTCTTGTATATTGTTTTTATGTAATAGAAGAAGAACAAGAAGATCATTCTTCTTTGCCTTAATCTATGTGTGATCCTCCTTGAGTGTGAGAGTGTGTGAGTGACTTCTCTTCCTTATCTCCTTTTTCTTGACATGGTATCAAAGCCAATGTGGCTGTACAAAGCTCGTGGAGAAGGTCGACGGTGAAGAGTACCTAAGAAGGCATGGAGAATGCAAGCTTCATGAACGATCTTAGATTGATATGAAATTTGATGTGAAGATAGAAGGCATCAAAATAGTTTTTGTGAGTTATCCCTTTAGGGTCACTCATTTTGTTCATATTTCTATTTCACAACCATCTTGACCTCCATTTCAAGATTGCAAGGTGGGGCCCATAGAAAAACCAGGTCAGTTTGCAAAATTGTAACTTTCATTCTATTCAACATCACTCAAATATTCCAAATCCAAAATTTCAAGTGATTTTTTATACTAATGGTACATGAAAACTTTTTTCTTTGAGATCAAATTGCCACATCACAGTGTGAGTGTTCAAGCAGACGTATTGCTCATAGTGTTTTTGTAGTGTTGTGAATTGCTAAAGAAATGGCAAATGATGATGGAATGAGTCAGCTTATGAATGATAAGCTAGACAAGAACAACTTTCATGTTTGGATATTGAGAATGATGAATTTCCTAATGCAAAAAGGATACTAGAAGTACATCAAAGATGAGAGATCAAATGCTCTGCAATTATCAGAGTAGAATTGGACTATTGGACTAATTAAGAGCATATGAAGAGTGGAATCAAGAAGCATGGAAGGTAATGTATTGGCTATTTTTTAGCATATAGGGATAACATGATTGGGCACATATAGGATGCCAAAACAGTGAAAGAGGCTTGGAACAATTTGGTCACATTGTATGAGACCAACCCAAAGGCACAAAAATTGCAAATCAAGAATGAGCTGCATACACTAGAGAAAAAGAGCATGTCGATAAGTGAATACAACCTAAAAATCAAAAGCATATGTGAGTCACTTGCACCTATTAGCATGAATGTAGATGATGAAGATAAGGTGGAAGTGTGCCTTCATGGTTTAGGAGCTATGCATAAGTAGTTCAGAACTTCTATTCACACGAGGGAAAATATTCCAAATTTTGCTGATCTAGTGTCCATGCTAATTATTGAAGAAAATAATCTTGGTGAGGACTCAAACTCCCAAGGAAAGCCTAGTTATGAGTAGGTAGGCTACTCTGGTAGAGGAAGAGAAGATGTAGAGGCTTTATAAGTGGAAGAGTAGACATTAACCAAGAATAAGGTCAACAATAGAATCATGCAAGAGGTAGATGACAATTTCCAAGTAGGGAAAACCAAAGAGGACACATAAATTTCTAAAGAAATAATTCAAGTAATGAGAATAAAGTATGTGGGAGTTGTGGTCACTTTCAACATGATTGTAGGTTAAAAATCAAAATAACAGAAGGCAATAAAAAAACTATGCATCAACAAGTGTAGATGATTTGGAGAAGTTGTTCATGGTCCAACATCACATGATGAATACGATGTTTGCTGATGTTTCAAAATCAAATGGTAATGTATAGTATGTTGATTTAGGTGCTTCAAACCACATGACTAGTGATGCATAATGATCTAGTAGTTTGCAAAAATCACCAGTTCTTGGATATGTTGAAACAAGCAATGACACATCACCTGCTATCAAGAATATAGGAAACATAGCACTATCTATGGAGGGGGAAGGTAAAACATCTTGCTGATGTGCTTCATGTTCTAAATATAACAAAGAATCTGGTTTTTGTTGGACAAATGGTTGATAAGGTATTACAAGTTAGGTTCAATGCTGATGGGTTATATGTAGAAGAGTACGAACAGAATGGAAGATTGATTGCCAAAGGAAACAAAGTGGAAAGGATGTTCACCTTAAATGTGAAAATTATTGAAATGAATGTAGCCATGTTTACAAAAGGTGTAGATGTTATTGCCGACATAGAGATATGGCATAGGCAAATTGGATATGCAAATTTGTAGAGGTTGAAGTTGATGCTATCAAAGGAGATTATTAATTGACTACCAAATTTCAAGGTTGTAGAGATGCAAAAGGTATGTGAATCATGTGAATTTGGTAAAAAATCAAGGGCATCATTTTGACATAACAAGCATGTTAGTGAGAATGTGGTAGAAAGAGTACATACAGATGTTTGGAGTCCTGCAAAGACCACACCTATGGGAGGATGTAGGTTTTGTGTCACTTTCATTGATGACCATACATGAAAAGTATATAGCAAAGTCGCATATAGCAAAGGTGTGCTCAAACTCTACACCACGAGTGGTTAGAGTTATCACTTCTAGCAATCCTAGAGGTCTTTCAACATGGCCATCAGCCATATGAAGCTTCATTCTAGTTGGTCTTAATGCGGGTTTACCCCATTGCTTCCATAGGGAGGTGGTTGCAATGGCAACACCAGCCCCTCAATCTATGATCGCTTTGGTTGTGTAACCTTGGAAATTGATCGAAAGATAAGTATTACCTTCTTCACCTTTGCTCATGTCCCCTATTTTTTCTAGAGGTATCTCTAGAACTTTTTGCTTAGAGCGTGCTTTTGAGATCTTGGAATCAAGTTCTGGAACCTGATTCGCCACATGTTTCCATAGCTCAGGTTTTACTCTGAGCAACTCTTCTAACGTGAGATGACACTGAACCTTAGTGTTCTTCATGACTTGAGTGTTTCTTGGAACCATCGAGTCTCTCTTTCTGATCAATATTGTGGGAGCTTTGATCTGGAGAGGTTCAAATTCCCATGGGCCTGTGAACTGTGGCAACTCTTGTAAAGAATTGGATTGGAATTCTAACCTTTCTTCTCCTTGTTTCTCTACTTGGTCTCCATAAATAGACGGAATGTGTTGTGGAAATTGATCATGAAGGTCATCAATCTCAAGAATAGGAGGGGGATTATCCTTCTCCTTGGCCCATTTCTCTTCTTGTATTTCCCGCAAGAACTTTTGAGAGTTTTGTTGAATTGAAAGAGGTTCTCCATCATCTATGGATTCGGGAACATAGACTTCCTTTGGTGGTGAGCTTTCTCTTTCAACGGTTGGTTGAGCCTGTGGAGGTAAAGAAACTTGCGGTTTATTTACCAACTACTCTAATCTATCTAGTAAGCCTTGGAAGTGCAAACCTGGTGTGATAGAATTCGTCTGATTGAACAATTGATTGGCCTCCAACATGGCTTGAGCTAGTTCCACCATTTTATGCAGATTGTTGTCCGTTCAATCTCTAAATCCGCTCTAAGGTAGCTCTTGTCTAGGTTTGCAAGTGTTGTTCCTTCTTGAAGTCGAGCCTGGTATGCCTTGAACATCATGTCCAAGTCTTCTGGGGTTGGATCTGCAAGAAGAGACCTTGGTTGTGGTCTATTTACAATGGTAGGTGGGGTGGGATGAGGTGGTGTGGATGGAGTATCGACATGCGAGGGATTTTGAGAGGCAATATCTTCTATTTTTGTTTTTGCATCTTTCAGGCTTTCTTCTAGTTCGGATAAGTTTCTGGTCCACTTACGATTGGCTTCTCCCTAGTATCCTTCCATGTTCTTGTTTTTTTCTTACTAGGCTCTCCTGATTCACTTGGCTTTGATTGCTCAACTCGTTTAGCTTATTGTAAGGCTTGTGCCCTAGTAACTGCATGTATAGGAGCCACATTACTACTGCTAGAACTTGAATCCCCTACTAAGCCTACTACATTAACGGGTGTAACCTTGGGTGCACTAGAGGGATTCCTGGGATAATCTCTTGGGAGCTGTTCCTTGCCACACTCAGGACAAAAGCCTTGTTTTGTGATGTTCTGCCCTTGTCCTGGAGCTGGTGGGTGAGGACATTCGCAAATGGCATGGTTGCCCTGATATCTAAAACATGGTCCTCTAGGGACTTGTGGTCCTGTTTGTTTCATTTGGAACTTGGAGTTAGGATTTGTATACATGAGGTTAGCATAGTCTGGTCCGTAAGGGTTTTCATGTCCCTCATAATCGTAGTATTGCTTCTTGTAAATCTGGTCATATTCCATCGAGCTTGCCTCATAAAAGTAAGACTCTCCTTGGGTCTCATCAAAACCTTCATTTGCTATTTCGGAACTGATCAAAGTTGTCATTTGTACTAGGGCTTTTTCTAGGTTTTCTTCTAGTTGGGCGTACTTTACTAGAACTACATTCCATGAGTGGGGTGGCTGTTGTCCTAGTGCAAGTTGAAGTTGGCCATATCCTCCATGTTCATACGGTCTAGTTGCTCCTTGTGGTCTTGGATATGGGCTATACCTAGGAACTTCTCTGCCTTGTTCTCTAGGAGGGTATTTGTATGGCATATATTGGGGTGGTGCAAATAGTCGTGGTTGTCTATTAAACAGATAGTTTTCGGAGTTATGGTTGGTGTACTTCTACTCAATGTAAGAGTACATGTTAGGCCCATGAGTTGGTTGTCTATCATAAGGGTAAGATTGTGATAACCCTAATCCTTCTCTAGTGCAGACATGAGATGGACGATCTCCACCACAAAGTGTGCAACTTCTTAACATTGGCACTCTCAAGGGGGAGTTCTGGTAATTCCTTTGTCCCTATCCTCCCGATTTGTTGGCCACTAACTTTGCCAATTCCTCCACATTACTCGAACTAGAAGTCTCATTGCTCCTTGTATCCTCAGATTTGGTAGGATTTTGTGTGGTTTTGAGATTCTCAGCTAAGTTGTCTTCCAAATCTATGCACCCTTGAAGACACTCACTCAGGGTTTGCAATCGTTTTACGTATACTAAGATTCTCAATGTTCCGTTGGTTAGACCTTCTAAAAATAGGGATATCATTTTCTGTTGAGAAGGTCTCTCTGTCATAGGGCATTGGTCTACATATTGACTAAATCTTCTTGCTGCATTTTTTACTGTCTCATTAGGAGCTTGTTTGAAACTATGTATTAAGGATGACTAATTGTGCTTAATCCCTCGCTTAATGAATTCCCCAATAAATTCTTGGAAGAATTGTTCGATATGGCCAAAGCAATTTGGATCCAAGGATTGAAACCAAGTTAAGGCTATTCCCATGAGGGTTAGCCCAAAGGATTCATATTTCGCAAAAAAGTCATCCACTTGCTCCGCTCGCAACACCTGTTTGTATTTTGCAATGTGGTCATAGGGCTCTCCTATGCCATCATAATGATTTCGCATACATTTGGCCAATTGGATTGGTCTCAATCTTCTGCCTGGCTCAGGGGATCGAATTATGATGGGAATAGCGGGTTTTATTGGCTGTATTCCAGCTCCTACACCTTGGGGTGATTGTGCCCTAAATGTGGTTCTATTCATATTTACCATTCCTTGGCTAGTTTGGCTGTGGGGGTTAATTCTTGGTGTGGTGAATTGCTCTTATGGTTTGTTGGGTATACTACATAGGCTCGTTTGTTGTGACATTGCATCTTCCGTGCTTTGCTGGGTCTAGAATGGGTTTTGTGAGGTAGTTGCTTGATCTTGGGGAGGGAATATAGGCAGACTTGTGTACTTTAATCTAGACCTATCCATTTTCTCTACAGGCCAATATCTCCTTTGATTTTGGTCTAGGTATGTAACTCTATATGGATTTTTTGGATCCCTTAACTCGTATATAGTTATTGGGCTGATGCCTTCTCCTTGCGTCAGGGAATCAGTTTGTAGGAGTAGGTTTGATCCATGTACTAAGTACACATCCATCAGATAGTCATCTTGGGGTATCATGTACCCTCGCAACACTTGAGTCATTACTGACTTTCCCCTAGGGGTAGTCACCGTATCTCCCCTGTTAGTTCTCTTAGAAGTTCCTTGTCCCTTTAGCTCTCCTCATTCCTTAATCTAATCAGGGTTTTCGGTTACTACATATATCTGGCCCATCTTGTCCATGTGAACTCCACCTTCATACTTTACAAGTGGTCTTTCAACTATTTCTAATTCTGTCGTGTTTATCATTCTTGTTACTGACCTATGTAGACCGCCGGGTAGATGGGTATCCCTTGCAAGTTAGTGGATACATATTGAAGAGATCCGATAATCCCCTTCCATTGCAGACATAAAACCTTCCCTAGGTACTGAACTATGCATGTCTTCAGAAGCCATGAGTCTCTCCATGTTAAAAGACATTTCTGACTCACTCGCGAGGAAATGTATTAGCAGGTGATATTGATCTTGTTTATGTGATGATACATGAGCAGGTTCTTGCTATTTTCAATAAAGGACTTGGAGTAGAGAAGCTGAATAAGTTTTTGAAAGATTAATAAGTTTTGAAAGATGCTTTGCTTATAGGAAGTGACATTAAGCTTGAGGGGGAGTGTTGAGATATCAAGCTCAACATGTGATGATCCAAAATGACACGTATCACTTTTCATTTCTCTCACATGTATAGTGGCTACACTGACATATGTTAGGGATACTTCATTGAGCTTTACTAGATTTATCTACTGAGAGTGATGGCACATTTGTTTCTTGCCAACTCACTCAATCACGGACATTAGGATTTTTGTTATGTATTTTTTTTTATATATTGCACTAGTTGTATTGTTGTTTTAGGTCATTATTATATATTCCTTTTATGTAATAGAAGAAGAAGAAGATCATTCTTCCTTGCCTCAATCTATGTGTGCTCCTCGTTGAGTGTGAGAGTGTGTGAGTGATTTCTCTTTGATGTTCTGTACCCTTACTAACTCAACAAGAATAAGGGTGACCATAACAAATGGTCATGATCTAGATGTTGTTGGTGATGGAGAAGTAAACCTAAGTTCCAAAGGAGGAAACTTCATGATTTCTATTGTCCTATGTGTACCTGAAATGAAGATGAATTTTTTGTCCATCTCAAAATTCTTATAAGATGGTTACAATGTCATATTTAAGAAAGATTCATGATAGATACTGTTGAGAGAAATGGTTGGATGCACTCAGAAGATTGAGTAGATGCTACTAATCCTGCTTTGCACCAGCCCTCTTTGACTCCAGATATGCTTAGTAGACTCCTTGAGCTTTCAAATGATACCAAAATATGCTATATGTACTTTGGAAATGATTTGACTAATGATTAGATCAAAACAGATGAGTTTGCACTTCACTAGTCTTGAAAAACTTTCTATTTTGATCTTGATACCTGCTCAGTCTTTCACTCAGTATGACCAGCACACTTACAATTGGAACAATTCCTCCTAGAGTTATTCAACTAGCTTAACAAGCTACCATTTGCAAGTGAAATGACTCAAATTGATAAACTATGCACAGAGAAATAGCTTTAGCAAGTTTATGATCACTCCCGACTTTTTAGGAACTCTGCAGAGAAATACCAGAGACCACTTCGAGCAAGATTTCTCCGAGATGGCTGATCCAATGACCTTCAAATTTTGTAGGCATGTAGTATGCTTGGAGCTGGTTCTAACAAGCTTTGAATCGCTTGATTTTGTTGAGTAGATCTTGAGATATGACCTGTTGAAGTTGACAGACTTGGAGGTAGACAACTCAGAGAACACAGAAGTAATGAATGTAACTCTTTCTATTAATTCACATGAATATACAATCTCATTGGCTTGATAGATGTAGCCTAATGAGTTGGAGATGTATAGGCTATGGTGTAGCACTTACACACTCAATGATCACATATGTTAGCCTCAGGAATGGTGCTGTACAACCGCGACTTTTGATTTACACTTTTTATAGGAGTTGAGTTGAATTTGAGTTTGAATTCAAATTCAAATCTCCTATGATCACTCCACTAAATTTAGGGAGATATTCTCTCCATTAATCAACTACCTTTTCCACGAATCTATCAAGTAGGTGTATCTATAAGATTCCAAGTGATTTAGACTTTTACAAGAAGTAAAATGGTAAGAACTTATAAGCATAAGTTCCTATGACTCTTGCTTCATGTAGAGATATCCTTCAAGGGTTCCAAGCCAAAGGTGAAGGCTTGAATTGCACCAACAGCTCCCCCTCAAGCCAAACATTTGGCTCAAGTCTTCATCTTCATTCTTCAATCACATCCTGTAATCCAATCATGGATTTGAATCTGCATAACTTGTTTCCATCCAAAGCTTTAGTAAGTAAATCTGCACATTGCATATTAGTGGACACATAAGTCAATTGAATGTCTTTGCTTAGCAACTTTTCTCTCACATAGTGGTAATGAACCTCTATGTGTTTTGTCCTAGCATGATATATTGGATTAGCTGCAAGGTGAAGAGAGCTTGTGTTATCTCCAAAGATAATTGGAGGTCTAGTGTATAGACCTAATTCTGTATACAAAAGCTTCAACCAGATAGCTTCTTGAGTGGCATTGGCTAGCCCTCTATACTCTGCTTCAGTAGATGACAAAGCTACTGTAGGTTGTTTCTTGGCTGACCAAGAAATTGGTTTATCACCTGCAAAACATATGTATCCTGATGTGCTCCTCCTATCATCCTTGCAACCTGCCCAATCTGCATCTGAATATACTTTAATATCAATATCTGATGTATAAGGAAAGTACAAACCATGGTTCTGAGTTCCCTTTAGATACTTCAAGATCTTCTTTGCTGCCTCTAGGTGAGGTACCCTTGGTTTGTGCATGAATTGGCTTAGCACACTAACTCCATATGCTATGTCAATTCTGGTTAAGGTAGCATAATTCAAACTACCAACCATACTTTGGTATCCTGTAATGTCTTGGACTTCATCACCTTCATGAGCACTAAGCTTTAGGTTGACCTCCATTGGAGTACTTGAGACTTTAGCTTCCTGCAAATTAAATTTCTTCACAATGTCCTGTACATACTTCTTTTGAGTGATATATATACCTGAATTAGTGTAGACTAACTCGAGACCTAAAAAGTATTTCAATAATCCAAGATCATTGATCTTGAACTCCTTCATCATCTGTCCTTTGATGTGTCTAATCCCACTGACATCATTACCTGTAATGATGATGTCATCAACATAAACACACAAGTAGATTACCTCTGTACTAATCCTCTTAATGAATAGAGAAGTTTCTGCTTTACTCATCACAAATCCTTGGTCTTGGAGATATGTTGTCAACCTGTAATTCCATGCTCTAGGTGCCTGCTTCAATCCATATAGAGCCTTCTTCAATTTACAAACATAATTTACCTTCTTGGGATCTTCATAGCCAGGTGGTTGTGACATGTAGACTTCTTCAGATATCCATCCATTCAAGAAAGCATTCTTGACATCTAATTGGTACATGTTCCAATTCTTGGATGCAGCTACACTCACTAGTACTCTGATTGTTGGCATCTTAGCCACAGGAGAAAATGTCTCCTCATAATCAATGCCTTGGGTTTGTGCAAAACCCTTGGCTACCAACCTAGCTTTGTACCTGTTGATTGTTCCATCTGAATTTCTCTTTAGCTTGTAGATCCATCTAGATCCTATCACCTTCATAGAGTCCTTCTTGGGTACCAAGTCCCATGTGTCACTCTCCTTGAGAGCTTCTATTTCTTCATCCATAGCTTCTTTCCATTCTGTCTTTGTGATTGCCTCCTCATATGTACCTGGTTCTTCATTCAACAAATCCTTTGCAAGATATACAGAATGCTTAGTTACAAGAGAAGTATCATACCCATATCTGATAGGCTTCTTACTTTCTCTCTGAGATCTCCTCATTGCTTGAGTTGAGGATTCTGGTATATCCTCTAGCTTCTTCATTTTCATTTTCCCTTTGGACTTCCATGCCTTAAATTCCTCAAGGTTAATTGTGTCATCATCATCTGAGCTTGAGTCTTCTTTCTGGATTGGTTCCTCCTTGGTGAGCTTTGGGAAATCTTCTTCCATATCATAGGGTAGACTAACCTTCCTGCATTCATTCTCATACCATGAGTCATTCTCATCAAAGATGACATCTCTGCTTACCTTGAAGCCTTTGTTTGAGGGGTTGTAGAATCTGTACCCTTTCTGGTTCAAGTCATAACCAATGAAGATACACTTTTCAGCTTTAGGGTCTAGCTTTCCTCTTACCTTTGAGGGAATATGCACATATGCAATACAACCAAAGATTTTGCAATGATCCAATGATGGTCTCTTACCATGCCAAGCTTCATAAGGTGTCATTCCATCAAGTGTCTTTGATGGCAACCTGTTAATAAGATAGGTGGCTGTAGATACACTCTCTGCCCAAAGATAATTTGGTAACTTCTTTTCATTAAGCATAGACCTAGCTGTTTCTACAATGAGTCTATTCCTTCTTTCAGCTACCCCATTTTGTTCAGGTGAATACCTTGTAGTTATCTCCCTTTTGATGCCTCTTTCCTGCAAGAAATCTTCAAACTCATTGGAGAAGTATTCTCCTCCTCCATCTGACCTTAGCCTCTTCAAGTTTCTTCCTGTTTGGTTTTCAACAAGTGCAAGATACCTCTTGAAACAATTAAACACTTCATCTTTATG
Source organism: Ceratopteris richardii (assembly GCA_020310875.1). Lineage (NCBI taxonomy): Eukaryota > Viridiplantae > Streptophyta > Polypodiopsida > Polypodiales > Pteridaceae > Ceratopteris > Ceratopteris richardii. Next base: position 195,549,146 of record CM035409.1, read on the forward strand.
CTTCATAAAGTATAGGACAATCCATCTGCTATAATCATCAATGAAGGACACATAGTACCTTGATCCTGAAATGGAGGGATCCTTGCTAGGTCCCCAAACATCTGTGTGTACCAAGTCTAGGTAGTCTTCATGCATTAAACCTTTCTTTGAATAGGGCAACCTGTGAGACTTACCAAACTGACAAGCACTACACTTGTAAATCATATGTTGCTTGGATACATTAGGTATCCCAAGCACACATTGATCCCTGCACATTTGCTTTAGGGTTCTTTCACCTATGTGACCTAACCTCTTGTGCCATATTTCTAACTCTGAAAGTGTTTGATCCTTGTAATTGTATAAAGCAATGTTTTTGGTGTCTTCTAGCTCAAAAGTAAATAATCTACCTGATTTTTCTCCCTTGGCTATCCTTCTGAATCCATGTCTTGGGTCCTCCATATATGCTCCTTGTTGAGTGAACCTGACCTGCAAACCTTTCTCCACAATTTGACCAACACTCATTAGGTTCTTGGTAATGGTTGGTACATAAAATACCCTGCTCAATAGGTTCTGGTTACCATCACAAGTTTTCACATTTCCAATCTTTACAACAGAATGTTTAGTATCATCACCTGTCTGTACCTGATGTTTGCCCTTGGGTTCTTCCAAATCAGAGAGTAGTGCCACATTACCAGCTATATGGTTAGAACACCCTGAATCAATATAAAATAAATGATCATCATTTGTACCTGCCTTGGAGGTCATATTCATGATCAATAGGGAGTCATCTTGCTCCTCTGTGTAGTTGTTGTAGTCCCTTCTATTTCTGAATCCACCTTGGTAATTACCATTGTGGTTGTGGTTGTAATTGTTGTTGTACTGGTTGTTGTATCCATTGTAGCCTTGGTGTTGGTTGAATCTACCTCTGCCTTGAGAATATCCACCTCTTTGATAGCCTCTTCCTCTCTGATTCTTATAATTTCTGTAGCACTCATCTGTGGTATGGTTAGACAATCCACAAATGTTGCATGGTGATGAGTTGTAGGGTCTCCCCCTACCTTGCTTACCTCCTCTGCCCCTGCCTCTTGAAGATCTACCTCTCCCTACATAATTAGCTTGGGAGGTAGAGCCTTCTTCTTCTTGCTTCTTCCCTTTACCTTTATCCTTAACTTTCTTATCAGTATATAGAGCAGAGGGGTTATTACCTTTTGATTGATCTCCAACCTTTGTAAACTTTGCTTCATGTGTGAATAGTTGGCCCATGAGAGTTGTGAGATCTGGGGTATGCATGTCCATGTAGAGATCCATTGCAGTGGTGAAGCTCTCCCACTTATTATCTGCCTTTAGTCCATTGGTTACTTGCCTTACTATTTGTTCCTCTTCAATCTCCTCTCCAATGCTTGCTAATTGGTCTGCCACATCCTTGATCTTGGTCACAAATTTTGAGACTGATTGCTTTGGTTGCTTCCTAAGGGTTGTTAATTCAATCCACAATTGATTCTTTCTGGCTCTTGTGTTAGAAGAAAAGTATGATGACAAGGTTTCCCAAGTCTCTTGGGAAGTCTTGCAATTCCTGATGTGAGGTAAAAGGAAATTAGATATAGAGTTAAGAAGATAAGACCTTGCCAATGCATCTTTTGCACACCATGTGTTGAGCCTCTCTTGTTCATCCTTGGTGGGTAGTCCTCTAGCTTTGAATGAGGGCAATTCCTCATCTCCTGAGATGAATCCAAATAAGCTTCTTCCTTGTAGATAGGTCTTCATCCTTAGAGACCAAGCTTGGTAATTGTTCCTGTCCAATTTGTCAATGAATGAAGGAAAACCATCTCCCATGTTACCTTATTTGCTCTGATACCACTGTTGGGAGAAATGGTTGGATGCACTCAGAATATTGAGTAGATGCTGCTAATCCTGCTTTGCACCAGCCCTCTTTGACTCCATATATGCTTAGTAGACTCCTTGAGCTTTCAAATGATACCAAAATATGCTATATGTACTTTGGAAATGATTTGACTAATGATTAGATCAAAACAGATGAGTTTGCACTTCACTAGTCTTGAAAAACTTTCTATTTTGATCTTGATACCTGCTCAGTCTTTCACTCAGTATGACCAGCACACTTACAATTGGAACAATTCCTCCTAGAGTTATTCAATTAGCTTAACAAGCTACCATTTGCAAGTGAAATGACTCAAATTGATAAACTATGCACAGAGAAATAGCTTTAGCAAGTTTATGATCACTCCCGACTTTTTAGGAACTCTGCAGAAAAATACCAGAGACCACTTCGAGCGAGATTTCTCCGAGATGGCTGATCCAATGACCTTCAAATTCTGTAAGCATGTAGTATGCTTGGAGCTGGTTCTAACAAGCTTTGAATCACTTGATTTGGTTGAGTAGATCCTGAGATATGACCTGTTGAAGTTGACAGACTTGGAGGTAGACAACTCAGAGAACACAGAAGTAATGAATGTAACTCTTTCTATTAATTCACATGAATATACAATCTCATTGGCTTGATAGATGTAGCCTAATGAGTTGGAGATGTGTAGGCTATGGTGTAGCACTTACACACTCAATGATCACAGATGTTAGCCTCGGGAATGGTGCTGTACAACCGCGACTTTTGATTTACACTTTTTATAGGAGTTGAGTTGAATTTGAGTTTGAATTCAAATTCAAATCTGCTATGATCACTCCACTAAATGTAGGGAGATATTCTCTCCATTAATCAACTACCTTTTCCACGAATCTATCAAGTAGGTGTATCTATAAGATTTCAAGTGATTTAGACTTTTACAAGAAGTAAAATGGTAAGAACTTATAAGCATAAGTTCCTATGACTCTTGCTTCATGTAGAGATACCCTTCAAGGGTTCCAAGCCAAAGGTGAAGGCTTGAATTGCACCAACAAATACTCATTGCAAATATGGAAGAATTCCTTTTGTGAGGAGAAAATAGAGGTGGAATGTTTGTGACATTCAAAATTAGTGATGCAAATGTTGCTAGGTCATCTACACCCAAGGAAGACATGAAGTTATGGCATGCTAGATTTGGTCATGGAAATTACATACGTCTCAAGCAGATTAAAGTTCAAGGTATGGTGGAGAGCCTTCCCAGTTCACTTTGCCAGATGATGTAGAAGCATTTGAAGGATGTCTTGAAGGAAAGTTGCACAAGCTGCCTTTCAAGAAGCATGGATACATAAGGGCTACTAAGAAACTATAGATCACACACTCAAATGTGAATGGACCTATGAGGGTAGATTCTATTCAAGGATTGAGATATTTTGTTACATTCATAGATGATTTCTCTAGAGACATGGGTTTTTTGGTCCTAAAGAAAACTCAAAAGTATTCTTGAAATTCAAGAAGTTTCTAGCTATGGTTGAGAATGAAAGTCAGTCTAAGATCTAGATTTTGAGATGTGATAGAGGAGAAGAGTATGTCAAAAGAATTAAAGTCATTTTTCCAAGACATAGGAGTATCTCATCAACTAACTATTGCCTATACTCCATAACAGAATGGTGTTGCAGAGAAGAATAATAGGACACTTGTTGAAATGATGCAACGTATGATGTCCTCAAAGAAATATTCACCTAAATTTTGGTTTGATGTAGTATACACAAAATCTTTAAAGGTTATAAATCCTTATGAAGCTTATTATGGGAAGAATTTAAATGTGAATTACTTCAAAGTTTTTGGCCTATGTTCACATTGAGAAGAATAATCATGGTAAGCTAGATGTCAAAACAATCAAAGCAGTATTCATTGGCTATGTAATTTTCAGTAAAGGATATAGGTTCTACGTACTAGAGACAAGTGATATCCTACTATCACACAATTCTTTCATTGTAGAAAGTTAGATACTTGATGGACATGTAGACATTTGAGACTGCATCAATGTAGATAATTATGCATATTTTAAGACAAATTTGGATGCTTACATTCAACCATATGGGGGGGGTGAAACAACCTTCTCAAACCTCAAAGATTACACTTGATAAAGGTAAAGAGAAAGTTTATGTAGCTACACCACCACCATATATAGCTCCATCTTCCCTTATTTCTTCATTACCTCGATGTACCGACTTATGAAGTTGGAGAAACTTCTAGAGCGCCTAAAGAAAGAGTTGCAGATGAACCAAAGCTTTCACACGTCTTTCAAATACTTCCAAAGTGGTATGTAAAAACTCTACAGGATATTGGGATTAAGCCATTTAAAGGAAGAACCTAAAGTCAGAAAGATCAAGTAAATTATGTAGAACATTTTGAGATCAACAATATTCTTGCACTAACGTCTCTTGAACATGAACTAGCTAATGTCAACGATGCATTACAGACTCTTGTTTGGATAAAAACAATGCAAGAGTATATTGATTCTATAAATAAGAATCAACATGGAAGCTATATGAGTTACCAAAAGGAAAGAAAGCAGTTGGTGTCAAGTGGATCTTCAGATCAAAAGAAAAGCAGATGGTACTATTAACACTCATAAAGCTAAACTTGTAGTCAAAGGTTATGCACAAAAGAAAGGAATCGACTATGATAAAACATTTGCACCTGTTGTGAAACATGGTCAAGGTAAACACAAACCATAAACAATCTATGGAGGATCAAAATACACTAAGAACAACATAATGATGAAATGAAACAAAGATGAACTAGACTATGAAAAGGAAACTTACATGAGAAGCAAGGAGCTTGCACCTCAAGGAGAGAGCCTCATGACAATGCATGAGTGAATAAGGAGAGGGGATGTGAGGCCCTCCTTATATGGAGTTGAGGGCAAATGTGCTTGTATGTGGGATAAATGGAGCTAGTGAGAAGGCCCTTGCATGTGGGACAAAAGTGTAGAGCATGGATATCTCAACACCCCCCCTCCATGTGATGACCCTTTTGTTTTTAATATGGGGGACTAGTGACATATGGGATCACTTAGTCCATTGATTTTTAGGATCTAAGGACATATGGGATCCTTAGACATAACTTGGGCATATGGGATCCAAGTTTGGGACATTTGGCATCCCTTGGGATCTTGGGACATGTGGGATCCCAAGACGTAGAAAGGGTTTATAGCATGGGGAAGGTAGTGTTGATGCTTTAAAATAGATATTCTTTACAAATAGTTGCTTTGGGTGACCCATCAAATTCTTCATCACTTCGTTCCTCACTAATGTTGGCATATTTCTTGGGTTTGTAGTAGCATTTCTCTTCAGGATGATTGGTTCTTTTGCAGAAGCGGCATGGTTTGTACTTTTTATGAGGAGGTTGCTTCTTGCTAAAAAGAGATTTCTCTTGAGAGGAGTTGTGTTTTTGAAGGTTCTTTTCTTCATCAAGTAGAGCAGCTTCAACATCGCAGAGGTTCGGTCGTGGAAAAAGCCTGATTGTGATGATAATCTGGCCATAAGAATCCTGGGGAAGACTTCGTAGAAGTAATGCAATGAGTATATCTTCATCGAGCTTCTTATCGATGTCCATAAGTTGCGTACACATACTCTTAAAGTGGTTGAGATGTGAAGCAAGAGAGGAGTTGGGCACCATTTTAAGATCAAACAGGTTCATAAGTAGTGTGATTTTTGAAGATTTAGCCTTAGACCCAAAAAGATGATCAAGTTGTGTCCATGCATCATAAGCAGTGCCCTTCTCGTCGATGTGATGCACATATTGATCACTTAATCCAAGTGTGATGGTGGATAGTGCTTTCTCATCTTTGAGTTGCCAATTAGCTTCACCTTCTCTTGTCGTTGGTTTCTTCTCCTTGCCGCTAGCAATACCCCATAGGCCTTTCTTCATGAGTTTGTATTGCATTTTGACTTGCCATGTGTGGAAATGTTGACCATTGAAAGTGACTTCATGTTTTTCTTCCATAGTGAAGAATGAAAGATGTGCGTATTATGGAGATCCGTTCTCAGGTAGAGAAGAGTCGAACAATCCTGAAAAGAAAGTAAAGACTTAGTGCATTGTTGGGTACCAAGGAAGGTCTTACCACTTATAACTGTGGAAGTGTGTATCCTTTACATAGGAATAAGTGAAGTGCTACTGAGTATGTGTTACATAAAGGCCTTATGTAGGCAGGATAAAACTTTAACATCATAAATTTTTGATACACCCTTTTGTAGGATAGTTAAAATTCACATAGTTGATTGTTGTTGGCTTCTTTATGAAAATCCGTAGAAAAAAAAACGTCACATATGTTATTGATTGTGGCAAGTAAGAGGCTGAGACTAGTGGACTTTGATGGGGTCCATAGCGTGTGAATATGTGAAAGAAGGAAGTGACATAAGCCATCACGTTATTGCATTCCAACTTTTCCAAAGAGTGCCATAATTAATCAAAGACTGCGAACACCACGTTCTCTTAGAGACATTGAACTAGCCGATACTTCCTTTACTCATTGGAATTTGGGAGGGACTGCTACGTGATAAGCGGATCTTGACTGAAGGAGCTCCGTGATATCTAGCCATAGACGTCTGTAGAGAGGTGCCGTGCAGTTATACCCACCAGAATAGCTACGTTGAAGAAGGGGGGAGGAGTTGCGCCAAAGCAATGACAATCTAAAGTGTGGGCTAACGCAACTCAGGAGTCAATACATTCCAACTTTAATGCGTTGGAGCAGAGCTTCAAGAGGAGGTTGCATTTTCCTACACCTGCAATGCAATAGGACTGATGTCTGAAGTAGCCCATCGAACATAGAATGATGACGGAGGTTCGCTTAGTGTCCATACAAGCAGCGGATGGAACCGAAAATGCCTCCACCATGTGCTTCAACCACCTGTAGAGAGCTTCGGCAAGTGTTAGAGAGAATGACGCCAAGCATGTAACAGTTGTCAACCATGGAGCACAGGATTTAGAATGACGCCAAGCATGTAACAGTTGTCAACCATGGAGCACAGGATTTGGAATGCGCAGCACACCAAGGCCCCGAGGGTAAACTTCATGGTGAGCATTACTTTGACTGAGTCCAGTACTACTAATGTTATTCCTATCGTGCAGGTTTGTGCAAACTTACCATAGCACTTGCTCGCTTGAGTCATGCTGAGTTGGGGCTTTCTTGCCAGTGCTTGTACTCTTTCATACATTCTCAGATGTATTTGCAGACTCAGGAAGCTTCCTCTAGCAAACTCAGAGACCATAGAGCGAGTGCAAAGCACTTAGTATAAGATAAGAACCCGGATTCGTGTTGGGAGAGGAGGTTGCAACCGATGCAGACATGAACGAAGAATCAACTACATGTATATTGCTTCTTCACTGAAGTAGCTTCCAATGGTCATAAGAGCACTTACGATTTCGGCCATAGCATGCTTAAAGGATGCATCACTCTTCAACATTTGCATCGTTACTTATATGAAAATATGCTACCGTTGAAAACTACTAACTTATGCAACGTGTGAAAAAAAAATGTGCGTATATATGATAATGCTTTTAAAAGATGATACAATCAATGGGCATAGTTCCAAACAACCCTCTTATTAAAAATCGAGATAAGGGAGGGAGGAGGGGTTAAGAAAAGAACATGTGAGGAATGCTACTACAAATATAGATGATGAGAACTCAAAAGAGATGTCATAACAAAACTTATGTTGAACCTATGCTCTGATACCATGTTGTGAAACATGGTCAAGGTAAACACAAACCATAAACAATCTATGGAGGATCAAAATACACTAAGAACAACATAATGATGAAATGAAACAAAGATGAACTAGACTATGAAAAGGAAACTTACATGAGAAGCAAGGAGCTTGCACCTCAAGGAGAGAGCCTCATGGCAACGCATGAGTGAATAAGGAGAGGGGATGTGAGGCCCTCCTTATACGGAGTTGAGGGCAAATGTGCTTGTATGTGGGATAAATGGAGCTAGTGAGAAGGGCCTTGCATGTGGGACAAAAGGGTAGAGCATGGATATCTCAACAACACCTACATATAGAATGACCATAATCAGAATAGTACTTTCACTTGTTGCATATTTCAGTTAGAAAGTATACCATTTAGATATCCATTGTTCTAGATAGTGGCAAGGATTACGTCAAGAAGCTCCACCTCCTTAATTTTCAATCCACATAAGAGGTAGGGTGATATGAAGATCATGAATGAATGATGTGCACGAAGGTGAAGGTGAGAAGCAAACTAGTGCACACACACATACACACACACACAAGGTAGAGGCAAGAGGAGACACAATGGAAGGCGTAAATCACACTTGCATTACTCAATGAACTATTACAAAGTTCGTTTCTCTCACTCACTTACAATCCAATGTTTTCTAACCTTCTAAACCTCTCAAAATGATCTCTCTAGCTCTCTTATAGTTCTTTGACTAGTTTTGACCAGTTTTAAACCTAGCATCTGGCCTAGTTAAAAAATAGGTCCTAAAGTCCATTTGGAGGTTCAAACGAAGCTCAAAAATTATGAAACTTGGTATGAGAAATCTATCTAGGCTCTTCAAGCTCAAGGACTCCTCGACTTGCACAAAATGGAGTGGCTCATGACAAAATTGGGTTTTCTATGTTACATATGTTACATGAGTGATTAAAATCACTGTTGACAGTTTGATCACTTATAATGGAACAATGCTTTTTAAAAAGAATGGACCTGGCCCCCCATCTTCATGTATCTCCTTTTAAATACTTCCTTGGAAACGATGCCTATGGCCATTGCCAGTGCCAGTACTAACAACCCCTCCCTCTCGCATCTGCCGTCCCCAAAAGATCCTCGTTGTGGGGCTTGAGTGATGTAATTTTGCAAGAGTTCTTGGGCGAGGGTATGTTTGGTAATCCTGGCACCTTATGCTAAATTAGCTTCTAGCTTGACCCAATCAATTGCTTGAGGCTTATCTTGGGATGGGAGTCTCTAGTGTGTTGAATATACCATTTGTTCACATGCAAAATATTGTAAAAGATGTGTGGGCTTGGTGATAAATACTTCAAAATGATATTCCCAAAACCTCGTGGTGAAAATTTCTTCGAATGTTAGCTTATAACATGAAGGTAGGTATTTGATTCGGTAGTGCCACACATAGCATACCTGAAGAGACGGTGTGGTACTCATGTCATAGACTAAATTGCCATTACCGTGTCAAATCCTAGGGTGGAAACATGGGGTGCATGGATAGGTCAGAAGACTTTGAATGTTGCCTGCATAAGATCAAAAATTTTGATGGCCATCTGACTAGCCACGTCTGTCATTTCACATAGATGAGGGAGCCAATGCATGATGGTTGCCATCATGTAGCCGATAGTAGGAGGACCCCAAGGTGGTGCAAAATAGGGGTAATTTGGCCAATCTTGACACTCCTTATTATTCTGTACAGTTAAACGCGCGTTTGCCGTCAGAGACACGTTTAAGATCTTTTCGGGTTCTTGGGAGTGGAAGGGGTCTGAATAATCAGAGGCCCTATACTTGATTTCCAAAATTTAACACTCACACCACAGTATCTTAATATTTAATCTCTGTTAATACAAATTACTCTCCAGACTCTAACTCGTTCTCTCACAGATTCCGACTAGTACACGAATTAATACTTCCTCAATACCCGGCGCACAAGGTAATTACTATCGTAGTACAGACTTACAGTAATTAACTTAACGGAACAATGATTCAATACTTAACTTACTGTAAATATTATCGCAATCCAGTCTTTACCGTACAGGTGCAAATAATCAAACAAAGACAGAAAGACACAGTATTACTCAGAATTCTCAAAACACAACACAATGGAACTACACAGACGTATCGCCCAGACAGACAGTTTGGCAATCCCTCTGGTTGTCACTGAAGCGTCTTTTCATTGATTTATAAGAGATTACAGTTCTTTGCAACGACCTTTCGGTTCATGCGGAATATGAAAAAGAGACAAGTTTACAATTGCCAATCCTGCGGCTTACACTGGCACGCACGGTGGACTTGAACCCGCAGGTATACAAAATCTTATGGTTCATCTATTATACCCTATAGATACATTGTTCTAGCTAATTTAAACGTTCGGGAAATTTTCTTTTTTAACGAATCCAGCATCTGTTTCAGTATCTCGGGTTCTACTAACTGAGCATCAGTTCTAACTGAACTAGTGGCAATAACTTGGCTTATCAAAATTTCTGCCTGTGTTTGCAGAAAGGCTTCCTGCAGATAAAAGTCATTTGATAGAGCTGCATCACGGTTTACTTTCATATCGGCAATCTTTTGATCTATACATGATAAGCGTTCTGCTTGAGCTCCAAATTGCTTTTCTCTTCTCTCCAATTCTTGATTCTGAAATTGAATCGGTAATATGCATCTCTTTCTCTTCGAATTATTGGAATCTCTTTTTGGAGCTGAGCGACCAACATCATCTGTGTTTTAAGAGCAGAATTAGATTCAGTTAGGGTTGCATTTGCGAATTCTAGCTCTGTATTGGTTTGCTTTAGTAAAATTGACATTTCCTGTCCTTTCTGCACTCCTTCATCCAATTGTGCTCTAGTTTCTTCTAACAAATTTCCTAGTGCTATGCGGGCATCCTCTTTATCCTTGACTAACTGCCGTAACTGAAGAATTTCGGCATCAGCAGCACATAATAAGTCATCTTTAACCTGAATCTCAGCTAATGCAGCATCTCTTTGACTAATTAATGATTCCCGTTCGGCAAGTCTGGATTGGAGCTGTTGAATCTGTAGGTGTAGAGCATGATTTTCTGCTTTTACTGCATCGATTTCTTCCTGTAATGGAGTAATATTAGCTTCAAGGGTATCTACCTTATGCTGCAAGTCCTGACGAATATTCTCTGTAACCAATCTGAGTTGCACTAGAAGTTGTTGGGAAAACTGGATGAGCATACGGCCCATTGATTCAATTTCGGTAAGCATGGGGATTAGAGGAATGTGCTGGGATGAAGAGGTGGATAAAAGGTGATGCGAAGATGGGGGAGAGTAATTCGGTGAGGAGGATGAAGCGGCAGGTTCTTCAATAGGCTTCACAGGTATAATGGAGTCGACCGGAGGTATGGGTGGAGGAGTGGGTTGCAGAGTGTTAGCGACCAGCAATGTTTCGGTATCTTGCTTCTTAGTCACTTCTGGTTGAGCAACTGCAGATTCTACTACTGTAATCAACTCTGCCAAAACTTCTGCAACAATAACTTTCGTATCTTCTTGCACCTCTTGTTTGGATTGCTGCTAAGATTCTTCCTTATAAGATTTGTCTTCAGAATCAGCAGTATCACTCTGATCCTGTTGCTGGTTTGGAGATGACTGAGCTGATGAATCATGGTGCATGGAGGTGGCTGTATTGTGGAAAGTCTCTTCTTCATTGTTGTCTGCTTTATTTCCAGCAACAGAACCCTGTACTTGACTATCAGAAGAGCTTATCCGGATTCGTTTTCGGCGGAGGAGCTGGAAGAGTTCTTCGTCATCTTCTTTGTCGTCTTCAAGAATTTGAGCAGATTCCTCATGATATAAGATTGGACCTCGTGGAGGTGGTTGCACTGCTTGGATGGCCGGAAATAAAAAAGTGAGAATGTGTGGAAGACGTGATCGTGGAAGTTCTCCTTTGTTAACCTGCTTTATGACCAAAACGCATTCACAGTGAATGCGCCGGAAATAATACGAAGCAAAATTGATAGGCTCTCGAGCAGCCATATCAATCACCGAGTAGAATGGGTGAGATATCCCATAAGTTCGTTTCTGCAAGTTTAAGATGGCTACTAAAAATTGTAAAGCTGTTCTTTCAGGCTCAGGGCGACAGAGTATAGCATACTGTTAGCTCACAAAATGGTTGGTTTTTATGCACTAATGCGGTTCTATTTGGCAGGAAAATATGTTTGATTTCAGGTACTTGAAGAGTGGATTTGATGATTGATGAGAAGTATTTGGAGTGTGTAGAGCCCCTCCTACGGTGCATTTGAATGGAGTTACTGATGCCAAGTTTGCAGGAGCTTTCGGCATGCAATGTCACGTTAAAATGGGATGCTTTAAAGCAGAACATGAGGTGGCATACTTTCATGAATTCAGAGCAGGGGTCGACTGGGTTTTTGTTGATCATCCACCTTATCATAGGCCTGGGAACCCCTTGGTGACACAAGAGGAGCTTTTGGTGATAATCAGTTCCGATTCACATTACCGTGCCATGCTACATTACCTATGGAACCTATTGATGTAGCTTTATGAAATTATGAGATGTGTTGCTGCTCTCCTTCATTACAAAGGGAATCTCAGTTGGCTATCCCAATGGATTTGTGGAAGCGAGTTGAGTAGTAGTTACTTTGTTACTCCTAACAATAATGGATAGTTTGGAGAGGAAGGATACTTGAAGGTTTTTCTAGTCGACTTGCTGGGAGAAACACTTTTAGCCCTTCAGAAGCTAAGCACTAGTCCTTGGGAGAAAAAGTAAGTCATTGTTGAGAACAACGCAACATATTCAGAAATGTACCTGAATGTCTCTTGGAATCTATTACAACTCTTTTATCACCTGCTTGTTTCGTAGAAGTTGTCATAAAGTTACTAAAGTCAAGAGATGAGAATATCAGAGTAAGGGCACTCTATCCTGTTGCAGAAAAGATGAAATGTCCTAGAGTACTGACAAATGTCTAGATGAAGGGAGATTCTTATTTGCAAAACTGGGCACCTATGAGAACCCTATGGTGAGAATTGCTGAAGTTTTCTGTGCCATGTTGCATGTGAAGCACCTCTAGTATTACCCCTTGGAGGCTACACTTATGGAGAGAAATGTATATTTGTAGCCAATGACTGGCATGCTGGACTTGTTCCCGTTTTATTTGCAGCTTTTTCGTTGTCAAAAATGGGGGCCATCCCCTTCTCGGAACCTATTGATTTGTGGTTATCACTGTTCTGGAAAAAGAAACTGAAAAAGGGGGACTGTCAGGAATCTCTGTCGCTTATTCTGAGGACGCGCCGAGTACAAAGAGCAGAACGATAGGGGGAGGGCAGACCTGGCATCATCAAAAAAGAGGAAGAAGGGGGAATTGAGCTCCGCGTAAAGTTTTCAGGAGAACAACGGAGATGGGGAGTCCAATGGGAGGAGTGAGAAGTGGACAACAGAAGCGGTGACTGAGTAATAGGTTTGGAAGGTCTTAAAAGACGGGCTGTTCAGGAGAGTCTTTGATCGATTAGAAAGAGAGAAGAAGGGGGTAGCGATTTCTACTTCAATCACAACAAAAGAGAAAGGATTTGGGTCTCTCGAGAGGGTGGAAGGCAATCCTCTTAACTTTGAATCTGTATACAACTTCTGCAGGACTGAACAGCCAAGCTGAACGGGGGATTTCTTCTCCTCGATGGATGAACGGGCACTGCATTTAAATGAAGAAATAGAAGGGCAGGCACTCCTTAATGTTTTTCTTCTTTATGGTGTGTAGAGGCATGCAAAATCACTAGATTACTGGAGAACGTTGGAAGTGATGCTCTGTCTTAAAGATGTTAAAGCTTCTAATGTGGGCGCAAGAGAAAATCAAGGAACAAGCTCGAAGGAGAGATATATTCAAAATGACTTGGTATTGGCATGAGGATTTGCTGGTTAAAATGCAAGTCATGTACTGGACGAAAGAACTGTGAAGAATGGGTTGCGAAAACTGAAGGGAAGCTTGAAAAGATAAGTTCCTGTTGTTTTCTTCTTTTTTCTTTCACCCCTCTTCACATATTGTGATAGTGTTCCTGGGATTCGCACAACGATGAACCTTAATTTAAATATCACTCAAATGTTTGATCTTATATGAAGCAACAAGCTAGCTGGTACAATTTGATCGATGAGTATATTAACTCTCCACTCGCAATAAATAGGCATCACGGATAGGAAGCGTTGCATGTCACTTTTCTACTGTTGGTATGGATGGAAAATTAGATGCATGGAGAGATTATGGTGCACTAAAGCGTCTTGACAGGAAATGGATGATCTGTGAGGAGAAATCTGCTTGTAAAATTTGAATTGCAAGTAGAGAAGAAGGACTCAACAGAAGGGGAAGGCCCTTGAAGCAAAGCACTAAAGAAAGTTAATCATTTCCGTGTGGGCTACACGTCAGAGGATAGAATGTGGAGTTAACAACGGAAGCAGATGACTGAATGCATACGTGTTGACTCCAAGGGCAAAGACATATCACGGGCCTGAAGCTTCATTTCACGGATGCCTGTCCACACGAGCATGCAATTGCCTCCTGTGAGGAATTACATAATCTGAGTCTAAAGCGATTTGTAGCAGAAGCAGGCAAGTTCCGTTTGTTTTTCTTGGAACAAGGGAAGATAAGTTTTTCCTATTTTCTCTTCTCTGCTGAGCATTCTGTTGCTTGATTATTCTCGGGATTCACCTATGAATGCGAACTCTTTGAGAAATTCATAAAAACTTGTCTTAGAGGGTTTCAGGAATGGAGCTTAGGGTAAAGGAGAGGAACCGATTTCGAATCCTTTGACGATTAACAAATGTTACACACATGTATGAATAGAAATTAAAATTTGAAGAATGTCATGCGTGCACAATCAACGGACATGATTTCAGATTTTCTCTTAGTGTTTCATGTCTATCATTTTAGTAGTGGGAATGTAATGTTGAATGTAACATAAAAAAGAAAAAAAAGAATTGGTAATAAACGTAACAAACAGGTAGAGCTATTTGTGAACTATTGGAGTGCACGGGATGAATATTCTTTTCATGTGCTTCGTTCAATATGCAAAATCAGGAAACCCTATCATATCTGGTTTGTGAATATCCAGCATCACCAGGACCTTTGCATGCATTATCTGGAACCCTTAGGCTAGAGTGAAACCCTTGACATCAACGTTACCATTGTAATGCCTGGTGTTATCACATCTAATTTAAGAGGATAAGGCCATCCAAGTTTCCGAGAATTTACCCAAGTGAAGTGTCTAGCAGCATTGGGAACAACATATAAACCGATCACATGGATTATTCACAATAATCTGTGGATACTAGCTTGGACAATTTGTTTAAAAGATAGTGAAAGCAATATTATGGAGGAATCCACCATAACCTTTCCATATTGGACATCTTTCATTGAGGCTGACCATCTCATGTTATATTCTTGTAATACCGAGGGATTGTATTGCTAGTGAGATGTTTGGCCTTAACAAGGTCTCATATTCCCAAGCTGATTAATATCATGGTGATGCATGTATGCCATAAGAGAAAAAAACATTATGAGTGAAAGTGTGAGAGGGGCAGAAAGAGAGAGCAAGTGAGAAGGGGAAGGAGCGAGGAAGTAAGTGTGTGTGGGTATGGATAGATGTGTGCAATGGTGTGTGAGAATGCGTGTATAGATATACAAGTGAGTATATGGGGGGTGCGCACAAGTGAGCAAAGGCTAGTGAGAAGGTGAGGGTGTGTGTGCATAGGAGAGGGAGTGTGTGTATGTGTAAGAGTGAATGCAAGTGAGAGTAAGCAAGAGAGGGATAATGTGGGTGTGTGAGTGAAAGAAAGAGGCTGGGAAAGGGAGTGAGAAAGAGAGTGAGAGTATGTGAGAGAAAGAGTATGGAAGGGTAAAGAAGTACACGTGAGAGAAAGTGGGAGAGAGAGAGAGATAGGTTAAGAGCAAGAGTAAGAGAAAAGAGGGGAACCGGGAATTAAGTGGCACGGAAGCATGTGAGCAAGAAGACACTTGAGCATACATTCATACACAATTTAGTGATTTGAAGGAAAGCAAGTGAACTGATCTTGGGGAGTTAGAGCAAAACATAAGCTCATATATGCACTTTCCCTTGGACAAGAGTGTTAACACATACTCATTTGAAGAGTACCTAGGGAACAATTGGATCATAGTAGCAATTGGAAGATTAGGGCCGTTCTCTCGTCCTTCCGGAGAGAGTCGGAATGCTGCAGCAAATGATTCTAAAGTGATTACTACCCGAGATGGTAAAGAAGTAATTGGCCAACTTTGCTCCGTAGCAGGTGTGGTAGCGATGGCGGCAATAATCTGGGTGTAAAACGGGTGACATTCCACTGAATGCCAAGGCAATTCAACGAAATTGGACAACCCACGAACACGCAAGAACTCACCCACATCCGTAGGGAGTCCGTCATGGAACGCAACGAAGTTGGCTAACGCTTCCATGATGCGTACACAAGGGCACAAGAACACAATTGCACAAGAAACAGAGAAATCACAACGCACAGAGCAGACAGATACAATAGCGATTATCAATGAAAAGAGGAAGATTAAGTATATACTTGGTAGTTGAAGGCGATCGAAATTGTTAATCATCGCGCAATGTTGAGATGATAACCTTCATAACTACGGTGTGCATGCATGAGCAGAACAATAACAAAAGGCGGCGATTATTCATGGTTATGTATCCAAACGAGGAGTTTATGATTATGTAGCAAAACGAGGAGTTTATGGTTTTTAAGCAACTAACATGCAAAACTAAAAAGGAAAAGAAAAGAAAAGAGAAATAAAGAAAAAATACGTGGGCAACCGCAAAACACTTCAGTGCGAATCAGGTGCTTGATGATACGGCCGCAACTTTGAACCATTTATCACTTTAGGAAGAGGAACTCCGATCAAAGTAGTCAACCGAAAAGTAGCTAGGCCCACTTGTTCAGTAATCCGGTAAGAACCAAACCATCATAACTTGAATTTTCCAGCAGAACGATTTGATTTTGCATTATAAAACAACACAAGTTGTCCTACCGTAAAAACTGGAGTTTTAAGACACCGATCATGTGTACGAACTTGCCGCAACTGCACTTCTTGAAGAGTCAGAAAACTTTCCCAGCGATGCTCATCTAATTCTCTGAGTGTGTCCAACCGAAATGGTAAAGACTCTTTAGGTAACAATTTCTGAGAGATGGCCACACGTAAGCTTGGTACTTCAAGTTCCATTGATGCAATTTCCTCCATTCCATATGCAAGTTTTTGAAAGGAGTCAGTCCGGTTGCGACCTTGTATGTAGTCCGGTATGCCCATAATACTGCAGGTAGTAACGGATCCCATCTTTCTGGTGATTCCACAATCAATTTTCGAAGCATAGTCAACAACGTTTTGTTTGTACTTTCAACTAAGCCATTAGCACGAGGATAACACGGGGAACTGAATTTATGTAGAATCTGAAAAGTGTGTGTGAGTACTCACATTAAATTGTTGACAAAGTGCGTTCCTTGATCTGTTACAAGTTCCAAAGGTAATCCATATCGTGGGAATACGTCCTTCATTAGACATTTTGCCACCGAAACAGTTGTGGCGGATCGTAAAGCCCAAGCTTCTGCCCATCTGGTAGCATAATCTATGCATGTCAGAATGTATCGGTTATTGCTAAGGATTGCTAGAGGTGTGATTGGTCCAATAAAGTCAAGACCCCATTTTTGAAAAGGTTCCAAAGGTAAGACAGGCTACAGAGGAAAGAAATGGCGTTGTAAAGGCTGTCCAAATCTCTGACAAGTGTCACATTGCTGCACAAACTGAGTCACATCTTTGTACATAGTAGGCCACCAGAGCCCACTTTGCAGAATTTTTCGATGCGTTAAATCTGCTGCAAAATTTCCATCGGAGGGTATTGAGTGTGCCATAGCAATAACCGAGTTTACTTCATGTGGTGGAATACAACGAAGCAAGATCCCAGTGTGATCCATATAGTACAAATAGCCGGCAATCAACTGGAATCTGCGACTGTAAACTGCAAGTTTCCGATGCATATCAGGAGAAGTTTGAGAAGGAAGACATCCATCAGTACGAAAGGTTAATAACTGATCATAGTAAGTAGGTGTCACATGAGGTTGTGCAGATTCATCACTAGTCGTTTCAGTAACATAAATTGCTGGTGTGGTGTCATCAACACCAACCGGAGCTTCACCGGAATCCAAACGAGAGAGAAAATCTGCTAATGCATGTGCAGTGCCGGGTTGATGAATTACTTCATAATCGAATTCCTGTAACAATAGAACCCAACGTGCCAAGCGGCCACCTAAATGCTACTGCCAAACTAGATACACCAGTGCAGCATGATCCACATGAAAGACAAATTTTTGACCTAGCAAATAATGCCGGAATTTCTTTACAGAATACACCAAACCAAGACATTGTCTTTCAATTACTGAATAATTCTTTTCAGCAGGAGCAAGCCGTCAACTTGCATAATAGACAAGCCAAAACCACTTATCAGTTTGTTGCATTAAAACACTTCCAATGGCTATATCTGATGCGTCTACAAAAACATGAAATGGTCGTTCCCAATCAGGAGGTTGTAGAATTGGAACTTGCGTTAATAATCCTTTTAGACTATCAAATGCAGTTTGACATTCTGGAGTCCAATCAAGCTGTCGAGGAGTACTAGTTATTAGCCAATTTAGGGGTATTGCCAAATGGGCAAGCCACCGTAAATGTCGACCATGCCACCTGACTTGACCCATGAATCGCATTACTTCTTTCGGCGTAGTAGGCACAGGTGCTTCTAACACAGCTGCAAATTTATCTGGATCAACTTGTATGCCCTGTGCAGATACAATATGGCCAAGGAGCTTACCACAAGAAACCGCAAAGACAGATTTGGTGGGGTTCAGGCAGAGTCAATATTCTCGACATTTTTCAAAGCAACACCGTAAATGATACACGTGTGCGACCATCTTATCGAATAAAGAGAAATCATCTAGATATACTTGCATAAAAGAAGTGAGATAGGGTGAGAAGATTTCCTGCATACATTGCTGAAAGGTGCTAGGAGCATTTCTCAACCCAAACCACATGATTATACAAGCAAAAACACCCCAATTCATAATAAACGCTGTTTTCGGTATATCTTGCTCAGCCATTCGGACCTGGTTATAACCACTGTAACCATCGAGAAATGAATACATCTATGTCCAGCCACTCTGTCCAGCATTGTATCAAGAAATGGAAGAGGAAATGGGTCAGGTACGGTAGCTGCATTTAATTTCCGGTAATCGACACATATTCGGAGCTTCTTGTTTTTCTTTGGTACAATCACGATCGGGGAGATCCATTCAGCGTGCTCAATGGGTACAATGAATCCTACCTTTAATATGCGATCAAGTTCTGCTTTGACCTGTGCTGCATAGTTGGGATTCATACGGTAGCTAGGTTGTTTAATCGGCTTTGCTTCTAGTTTGAGCACTACCCTATGTTGATAGATGTGAGGGTTCAGACCTTTCATCTCACAATAATCCCATGCAAAAACATCAGAGAACTCACGAAGAAGCTGGATCAAATCTGCTTGAAATGCTTCAGTCAATCCTTCCTTTATCTTGACAAGTCACTTCATCTCCCAAATTATAGGTAACTAACTGATCTTCGGGAACATAGAATTGACGAGGTTTGCCTAGATCGTCAGCTGACTGTAAAAGATGTTGTAGAGCGGCTTCTTCCATAGCAATAGTATCTTCGGTCTTCACTTCTTCGGTCACAGGCACCACCGTACAGGCTGCCGGACTCCAGTTATTTACAATAGATTGCAGATCTACAGTGCCTAAGGAAATCAGATCTTCATTGTTCTTCAAAAATGCTTCCTCTGATTAGATAAGCCATCCAACATGTGGACTGGCTCTGCTACATATGGCTTGGCATGGAGTTCACAGGGCTCAATAGCATCTAGTTTGACAATATATTTATGATGATTATCTTTAAATGTTAGTTCTTGTGCTGACCAATCCTGGATAACCTTAGCCTGTTTTAACTAGGGTCGTCCGAAAAGAAGATTATAGTCAAGACTAGACTCCATTAGTTCTAAGACTACAAAAGTCATCTTAAACGTTGTACCCTGCAAATTTATCGGGACATTCCGTACGAGTCCTACCGGATGAACTTGGGATTGATCTGCCATTCTAACAAAAAATTGAACAGGCTCAATTTGCGTCCATCCCAACTTTTTACAAAGCGCTGCAGTGGCTATGTTTACACCATATCCACCATCAATTAGTACTTGAGTAATCTTGTGGTTTTTGTACCATACCGTAATTAAAGGGACCGAATGATCCACCGTAGAATCAGCTTCTGGTTGTACCGTTGCGGTCGCTGGAATGCAGGAAGACCCAGAAGTGAGCTGTTGCTGAAATTGCTGCCGAACTCCCGGCACTAATGCAAGTAATTGTCCAAGAGGGAGAGTAATGGATGCCTTAGATAAAATTTCCCATGCCTGATCTGCTTGAATTGTACTTTTCACTGATTCTGAAGATGATGCACCTGTTACTGGGGTAGAATCTTGTTCCTGCGATCCTTCCTTTGGCAGCGGAACTTGGGTCACCAGAATTGGATCGGGGAACACTGTAGGCTCTTTGGTGGTCCATTGACTAGCTTTGTCATACATTCTCTGCTGTTCATGGATGCCAGGTTCAAACACTTCTGCTGCTGGTTGTAACTGCTTACCAGATCTTGTTTGAATCACTGCGGCCTGAGTTTCGACTGGTGAAATATAGACCATATTGGTCATTGGGTTTTGATGCTCTTTCTTCCTCTGATCATATTCGGCTGCATCTTTACAGAATTTGTGTATGTGGCCTGACTCACTGCAAAAATGACAGCGAGGGGGTGGCAAAGAATTACCTTCCTGTGATGTTCCTGTCTGCCAGCGATTTGTATTGTAATTTGTATTCTGCTATCCTCGATAATTTCTGTATCCTTGGTGCTGATTATTTCTCATCTGTGGTGGCACGTAGTGAGTGGCTGGCTGCCCCGGTTCTTGTATAATAGCATTTACAGTTGCTGGTCCTTGCACTTTGGCATTATAAGCACAGTTTTCAGTGGAATGTCCAGTGGTATTGCAGATAGCGCAATACATTTGATTAAGGGCACAATTGGCACTGGTATGCCCTGGATTCTTGCACTTAGTGCAGTACATCTGTTTAGCCGGATCCTCTGCAACAGTTTTACTGGCTTTCAACCACTCCAGGTCTTCGGTAAAGCCTCCAACCTTATGTTCAAGCTGCAAGGCCATTGCAATAACTGTATATAGTGTCATAGCTCCCACACAATGGATGATCATAATCTATTTGAGCTGTAGAGTCAAACCATTAATAAACCACTGAGTGATGACATCATCCGATAAATTAGCATGTGCCGGAGGTAGTTGTTCCAAATGAGTTTTGAATAGGGTGGCATATTCCTGCACTGTTTGATTCAGCTTCTGTCTATTGTTCTGTAAGTAATCGAAAATTTCGGCAGGGTTCTTCTTCAGCCGGAATCTCTGCAAAAACACATCCCTTACCGCTTCATAAGTGCTGAAATGGTTGATATCATACTGCGTAAGCCACCTCGCTGCTTCATTAACTAATGCTGATTGGAATACTATGGCCTTGTATGCCGGATCAGGTGGCTGGTTTAGTACTACATAACTTATTTCAAAGGTGCGTACATGAGCATCAGGATCATCACCTGGAAATCCACCGAATTTGGTGTATGTTACTCCTGTTGGAACTGGTCAAGGTGGAAGTAGTTGTTGCTGTTGTTGTTGTTGTTATTGTTGCATATTGTTGCCCACTCATGGTGCTAGTGGCGGTACTGTTACTATATCCTGAGTTCTGAGGATGTGTTTCCGGTCCTTCAGTGTCTGTATGATCAGACTGCTCACCTTCCGGTTCGAAAATAGCACTCAACCTCTTACGAATTTCTAATTCGAATAGCCTATCCTCTTCTGCGATATCAAACGTAGGCAAGCTTACCCCGAATAGTGGTGTCCGAAATGAAGATTCACCGGGAAATATAACACTGTCACCGGAAAATTGTAAATTTTCTGCAACCGGGACCGAACTACCACCGGAATTAGTGGAACTTTCCCCAACCCAGGGTATTCTTCCCCCTTCAATGACCTCTCTGGATAACACACCTCTATCCGCAGAGAGGTTTGAATCTTGACCAGACGGTGTCGGATCAACTTCACACTGCATCCTTGTAGACTCCGAAGTTACTCTATCTTCTGCAGAATGTGCCAAAATTACACCGGAATCAGTTGGAATTGCAGTATGTTCTACTGGAATGCTACCGGAATCATTGCTAACGCGCTTCGTTTCTTCGAAGACTAGACTTAACCGATCTTTGCTTCTGCCTCCTGAGGATGTTCCTAATAAATTTGACCCAGGGCTGTCGGTCTCGCCTGTACTTCGGATATGACTCACCGGACCGAGTAACCGGCATATAGCACCTTTGCTACACTTGCGTACTACTCTACCTTACTGTCGATTCACAATCTATGGTTACCTTCCCACAATCACTTTGTAACATTCTGTTGCCACCTTCCGACAATCACTTTGCAACACTTTGTTGCCACTTTCCCACAGACGGCGCCAGTGTTAAACGCGCGTTTGCCGTCAGAGACGCGTTTAAGATCTTTTCAAGTTCTTGGGAGTGGAAGGGGTTTGAATAATCAGAGGCCCTATACTTGATTTCCCAAATTTAACACTCACACCACAGTATCTTAATATTTGAATCTCTATTAATACAAATTACTCTCCAGACTCTAACTCGTTCTCTCACAGATTCCGACTAGTACACGAATTAATACTTCCTCAATACCGAGCGCACAAGGTAAACACTACGGTAGTACAGACTTATAGTAATTAACTTAACGGAATAGTGATTCAATACTTAACTTACTGTAAATATTATCGCAATCCAGTCTTTACCGTACAGGTGCAAATAATCAAACAAAGACAGAAAGACATAGTATTACTCAGAATTCTCAAAACACAACACAACGGAACTACACAGATGTATCGCCCAGACAGACAGTCTGGCGATCCCTCTGGTTGTCAACGAAGCGTCTTTTCATTGATTTATAAGAGATTACAGTTCTTTGCAATGACCTTTCGGTTCGTGTGGAATATGAAAAAGAGACAAGTTTACAATTGCCAATCCGGTGGCTTACAGTACTTTAAGTGCAAAAGTTGTCCAAGAGTGACGATGAAGTATGGGACCATAGCATGGATTATACTTGAGATGCAGAGCGGCCTTGGTCCACATGTGTTTGTTATTCTTTCGAGTTGTCCTCTCCAATCATCATAGCATAAAAGATTAACTTCACATCTTAAATTTGTCAATCCGGGAAGTATACTAAGACCACAACCCCGTCTAGTTAATGGAATCCAAGAAAATGTAAAAGCAATTCTGATTTCTGAGAAGAATTTGAAGAAGGATTAGGAAAACTTAGGTTTTTATGTATCTAGAGCTATTCAATAGTTTTTTCAATGATTCTTGTGCCTAAACTATGACATTTTTCTTGTAGATTACAAATATGAACTCAAAAATAATTTTCAGTACCTGTATCACCCAGATGAGACAATCGTGATTCAGATAAAACTGAGAATTGCCATCTCCAGCAATGATATGGTGCTTCTAAACACTCAATATACTGATAATCACCTCTCCTTACAAACTTCACTCAGTAATACACAAGTTAAGACAACAAATTCCATGGATAACACATAAGAAAGACTCAAGAATCATTCATGAACACTCAAGAAAAGAGAAACACGTTTTTCTAACTAAAGCTCTTCATTCAAATGTCACATGAGTGCAAAATGATACAACCCCCTCAAAAGACAATATTTTGTCCTTTATAATTTTTCAAGTGTCCTTTTTCACACTTGAAATTTGGTCCTCTTAATTTCTAATCTAAAAATATGTGCTTGTACTGCACTTAACTGTACTGCAGGCAGACAAATTTCATCAATTACAACATACAATATAGACTCGAATATCAGAACACTACACAGTTGCTCAAATTTCACCAATCCTTAACCAAGACTATTCAAGGAGTTGCAATACACAGTGCTTGAGCACAATCCCATAGCTATGTATAAACAACTTACTCAGACAACAGTAATGAAACTCACAATATCACTGGAGTTCACTAGGTAACAAGTACAGACACACACCGTACCATTAGTCTACGTAGAGAATCGCCAAGATATTCTGAGAACCCTAATCGTTACGCAGTAACATTCAGACTGATAGTATACTTATCTCACGAATATTATGAATTTTATCGACAGAACTAAGATCGTCGGCAGGCAACAAGGACGATAGACAAAACCAGATACGAATAAGAGTATAGAATACAGGGACTATGTAAAACGAACCCTACATCAACACTCAGTCAGACAACCACACAAACAGTCTGGTGATAACACAATCATAGACCAAAATTACATCGCCCCTCTTTTTTTTTTTTGAGCGCTCCTTTTCATTACTTTATATAAGAATTTTACAACTGAAGCGTAACCGCTTTTCGCGCGTGTGATTACACGTTTTCGTTTTACATTTGCCAATTCGGCGGCCAACTAACAGAGGGAAAAAAGTTTCCTCGACAGTCCTAAGTGTGTTTACACACATCACTACTGAAATATATCAGAAAATCTTCCCTCAAAGTGATGCGCTAAACAAGGAGCTGGCTCTCATGTATAAGGAAGTGGATAACTATGTGGAAAGAGATCGATCTACAAAAGAAAGTAAGCCCAAAGCTTTGCAGAAATCTTCGAACTTCTCCTTAGGCAGAGCCTTTGTGAAAAGGTCTGCAACATTATCTTATGTGGGCACATATGTGAAGAGATGATGGGATATTAGTAGACATGAGAGACTATTGTCTAAAACCTGCTCAACACTAGCCATGATAACTTCTTGGATTTCTAGTAGATGTTGGACCAGGAAAATCATTAATTGATGATTATAATGAAGAATGAAGAGTGAAGGATAAAGAAAAGAATAAAGGATGAATCATGAAGTAAAGAGAAGAATTCACAGGAAAGTGATTTGTATACATATGTACATTAAGTTTGTAATTAGTTCATAAGTACTTTTGTAATACTGATGAGTATGTATAGATATGCCTATATATATTTGTATATGGATGGGATATACATGAAAGAAGTAGATGATATAGAGAGGATTAGATCATAAGTTAAATTAGAATTATCCATCAGATGTAAGATGAGTTGAATAGAAGAAGTATTCTGAGAATTGCATGTTGCTCTTTTCTCCATTTCTCCTTTTGTGCTCGATCATTTTAGAAAATTTTTTGTATCTGTCTAAGTCCATAGTTAATGCATCTATGGTCAAGTTTTGAGAGGTCAATTGTAAACAGGCTAAGAGAATTGTTAGTAGGAACATTTGTATGTGTAAATGTATTAAGTGACTTCTAAAACAAGCACAAATTCAATGATCAGTGATTTGATGAGATCTTAGTGTAGAGTGAAATATTTTACACAAATGAGGATTCAAAATATAAGTTGGAAGGTAATCCATCTATGTCTAAAAGCATTTGACTAAATGGGTTGTAGATTGAGAAAACCAAGTAGTAAAGTTGCATATTTAAAAGTCACCTACAGAGAAAGCCTATTTCAGACATAGGTTTAATTAATGAAGTAAATCTGAAGTTTTAAAAGTTCTTTTGAAGAACTTTCACTTGTACGAGCTGCAAAAACATTAGTGGAGTGTTGTGAAAAAGTTTCATAGAATACTTTAACCATTTCATCAGTCAATGAAAGAGTTTTGTGAAGCAAACGTTTCTGAGTGAAGTTACAATTCATAGAAGTGATAGAGATTCATAGTTTGGTAAAACGTATTCAAAATTGAAGAAGATTTTGAGTTATGCTTGATATAGAGGTGTTCTGAACTCAAGTATAGCTTCTCTTTTGGAGATTAATCATCTCCATCAGTGTTATCAGAGCAAATTTGATCAAAGTTGAAGGAAAGGAAGACCCCGACTGCTACAAACATACAAAATTCAACATTTGAAGATTCAAAAGGACAAAGTGTGAAATGGTGGAAGAAACTTTCAAGGTCAGTCCTACAACAATACCTACTATAATTATGCATCAAAACAAAAGGAGGATTGAACTCTAATCATGAATACAACATGTGAAGTTCCAAGTGAAGATCAAAGAGTGTTTCACATTGATTTAAGATGCAACAATCATCTGAGTGGTAACATTGCTTTAATGACTAATTTGGAGAATAAAGTGATTAATCATACAGTTCAAACAGGTGACAATACAAAACAAAAGGTGAATTCTATTGGATCAGTTAAAGCCAAAGATGGAAGTACTCTCTTGATTAAGGTTTTGTATGTTCCTACAATTCCAAAGAATTTGATTAGTGTAGAAAAAATTGTGGAAAAAGGATATTATTCATTCATAACATTTGTGCACTTGCAGCTCATCATGGTTGGATCGTACATTGATTTGACATTAAAATTAAAATCTGGAATGATGGCTTACATGAAGAAGTGTATGTATTTCAACCCCATGGTTTTGTGCAAAAAGGGCATGGAAACAAAGTGTGGAGGTTGAAAAAGTTATTATATGGTTTGAAGCAAGCACCACATGCTTGGTATGAAACGATACATGCCTACTCAATTGTACATGGTTCTGAAAACAATCCGATTGAGGCACCTTATATGTTTACTGTTGTGTACTTGAGCCAAGAAGACTCAAGGACTTGTGCCAATGAGACTGTACCTCAATTGCCACACAAGTGCATATAGTGGGTACTTAACACACATCTAATTGTCAATCCGAAGGAACGACGTACCAAGTGTATGAAGACGAGTGCACACGTAATGGAAAATGAAGTGGTTTAGCTAGCATGCATGAGAAAAGGCTACTACCTCTCACACTCACTGAAATACTGAAAGTGTTTGCCGCAAGCCTCTTACAGCAGTTTTTAGTATTTTGAGGTTTTCTCCCAGTCCAGAACTTCGAATATAAGCAATAGGGTACTCATTTCGAAGCTCTCGACGAGACGCATCCAATGGCAGTGGTTTCACTTGATTCTGACCACTCTGCTTCAAGTTATGGCAAAAACAGTGAATGACGGGAGTCACAAATACCCGCGCCACAACTCCTCCTAGCTTGCACACGCACTACAGCAGCTCAAAACCAAGGGGAAGGGGTAGACAACAGTCCTACACATGCATTTCAAGCATAACACACACATACAAGAGCGAAATGAAGATCAAAATCAGCATGAAAGAGGCAAACTCGAAAATCTGTAGAGCTCCTTCTTCACAATGGCAAAAAGTTCTTACAAAGAGTCACAAAGTGACTTATATACATGAGCCCTAAGTTTGGTCCTTTCACACAAGAGACCGGCACTTTATTCACTAAAAGACTAATTTCCTACTATTTTACATGGGTAAATCTCTAATCTTCTGTGGGGATGCATCTAGAGGACTCCTCTAGTGCATTTACAACGGAAAATATATTACAAGAATGATTATGATATAAAAACATGATGTCCAAATCGGAAAAATTTTAGGGCCCGTCTTTTTCTCTGCTTTGTGCGTCCTTTAGCTCTGCAACACTCTCCCCCTCTTCGTCTCTGTCGTCCCTTGACAGGCTTTAGCTTTTCGTCGGCTGTTTACTTCTTTTCTCCGCACGCATCCCTTGGTCAGTTTTGTCTGTAGTTAAACAGACATGCAGATTTGATGGCCTTCTTGATTCAAGCTCTACTACTCGAGAGCCTGCTGTATTTGTCTTGCCTGTTGACTTGGGTTGCCACGCACGCCACTAGTGACTAGGAATGTGCTGTTCTTAGTCACCCTCTTGAACTTTTCAGCCTCTACCCCTTTCTAACTTTTGGTCCTCTGATTTGTCTTGGTTGCACACATATGACCCTGTTGTATTGCTTTGAGCCTGTTTGCTTTCTTCCACCGTGCAAGACCTGGATGTTTTGCCTTGTTGCCTGATGCGTGCCCCTGCGGGGCTCTGTGCAGAGATGGGTAATGCGCCCCTGCGGGGCTTCTTGCAGAGATGTGTCTTCAAATATCATTGTGCTTTGTTCTTTATTGAGTTATTTTTGACTTTGATCTTCTTCTTCTTCTCTTTTTGCTTGATTCCCCTTCCACACATCCCTCCTCCTGAACTCTGTCGTCCTCAACAGGCTTTTTGTGGCGACGTGTGTATGTTTGTATGGCTTGTTGCTCTCTTTGATTTAGCAAATTCGCGTGACATAGCATGAATTCCTTCCATTGCTGAGACTTTACTCCGTCTTCTGGCGCCTGTCTATGATCAACAAAGAAACTTGTTTCATAGGCCACCAGTCTTGCATTCAAATTTGAAGTCATTTTAACAAAAATTTCTGAATCAATTTCGAAGAAGCCTGTAAAGAATGCTTCTTCAAAAGTTTGCATATATGGCGATGGCAAAAACATAAGGCGAGAATAATATGCCATAATAGTAAGTCGGCTGGGAATGGTAGATAAATAAAAAATTAAGGCATCTGAACCTTGCGTAATTCCAATGAAATTCAAAAATGTGTATTTGGCATGTTGGAATACTTTAAGCACTGTTAGTAGCATGCTGAAAATTTTATTGGTCATTTTTACCGCTAAATCTGGCACTGTAGCGTATCTGGAAATCCAAAATTCCATTGTCTTTACCATATATTCTTCGGTTGGTAGATAATTATGTGGCGGACTAGGTAGTAGAGGGTAGTTGAGCCACTGATTATTGATATTGCCTTGGCGCTGTCCTTCCCAAAATTGTGCCCAAGATCGTCTACGGGGTACAGGACAAAAAGAAGGATTTACTTGAAGTTCATATGGTGATGCCTCCCACTGTACCCGCAGCGTTGGATGTTTCTCCAAAATCTTTCGTCGCCATATCGGATCCGCCTTCTCGAACTCCTCTTGAGTGTAATTGAAAGTGTCATGCCTGAATTGAAGGTTGTGGTCCGGATCTTTATTCGTTGCAGACTTTATATAATATCGAGTTTGTTCTTTAAGTAGTCCGTATGGTACATTGAAGGGCTTCAAAATTGGTTCTAGTTGTTTATTATCTATCTGAGCTTCTTTCATGATCCTGATGATCTGATCTTCAAATTCTGCCGTGAGTTGGGACACCAGTAGTGCCCTTTCTGGTCTACTCAGTTCTGCAATTTCCCGTGTGTTAGGTTCAAATGGAACCTTCTTTTCCGCCCTTATTGGTGAATGATACGAGGGGGGAGAGAGAGGACGTACCTCTTCTTCCACAGTAGCCGTGGTCTCTTGTAGAACTACTGGTGTCCCCTGTTTTGCTCGCTGCTCTAGTTGCTCCTGAAGCTGTTTGATTAAATCATCTTTTTTCTTGTTTTCCTCTTTGGCCTTAGCAATAGCTGCCTGGTGTTTAATTAGTTCCTGGGCCACAATATTCATGTGCTGTGTGTCTTCCTTACACTGTTGCAGGTAGTTATTCTCTGCTTTTTTCCATTTCGTTCTGAGGGCAGCTGTGTCCTCCATGTATCTCTTTTCCCAATCGGCAATTGTATCTTGCTCCTTCTTGAGCTGATCTGCATACATAATCACTTTCTCTTCTAATCCCTTGATGTCTGTTTCCGGTTGGGCTTGTACTTCGACTGGTTGATCACTTAAAAGAGCAGCCATAAGCTCTTTGTTCCGTTGTCTTAATGCCTCTGCTTCATCCATGTACACTTTAATCTGTGATTCCAGAATTTTGCTTCTTGATGTCATGCGTGCCTTTTCAGCCTCATTTGCGTGTAGTTTTTTGGTGACTTCTTGTAGTTGTGCTTTTAATTGCTCATTTTCTGTCTCTAGCATGCTATATTTATTTTTGATTTCTTTTAGTTCAGTTTCTTTTTCTACTACCTGTTCTTTTACTGTCTCTAGCTCAGTAGAGAGATTCTTACCCCATTTTTGAAGTTCGATTTTGTCCCGCATGGCTTGGTCATAATCTTCATGAGCATCAGCCATAAGTTGCTGTGTATCTAGTGCAGTTCTGATCATGTCCTGCACCACGGGCTTGAGCTGAGCTATATCCACATTCAGCCATGTCTTTGGTATCTCTAGGGTTTCTCCTGTTTGTACATCTTTTCCTTTTTCACTATGGATCATTTCATTGTGTGGTTGCCTGATTTGTAAGTGCACTTGCGGTTCTGCTTCATCTTCATCCACATCAATAACCTTAGTGGCACTCCCTTGAAATGTAACATCCATGGGGGACGGTTCTGCCACAACCCTTATGGGTGTAAAGGGTTCTTCGTCTTCCTTCTGTGTTTCCTGACATTCCTGCTTTGGTGTCTTCAGGCGTATTTTTCGGGGTGGTGTGGCCTCCTTGATTTGGATGTTGGAATTTTCATTAAGTTTTAAAGTGTGGTGACCTTCCATTTTTGCTTCCTTGCTCCTGGTACCTTGATCTTCCTGCGTCATGTGATCCTCCTGCTTGAGGTCTTTTTGCTCTTCGTTATAGTCTACTTCATTTAATTCCTCCCATTGGCCGTCATCTTTGGATTCGCTTTGAATATCTACATCCAATAACGAGGTATTGGGCTCCTCTTGGCCGTCGGATCCAGAACTAGAGTTATCTAGCCCTATTTCCCGATATCTATGTACTTTGGTGAGTTTGCTCTTTGTTTCCCTAGCTTGTTCTGACTGCTGATAATGATGACCCTGGATCGGTAAATTGACTTGTCCTTCGGTATATCGATGGGTCTCTTCCAGAGCATCTGTCAGGTCTTTTGCCGTTATTTCCTTCCTTCCTTCAATAGTAGTTTTGGGAAGTACATGGATCCTCTTGGTAGTTGGTGTGTCTTCATCATGTAGCTTGACTTCCCGGAATCTTTTGGTACCTCTCATTCTAGGTTGAGAGCTCGTTTCTGCCACTTGCTCCTTTCTTTTTCTTAGGAACTGTCGCCACTTTGGCATATTGGGCAATGACGGTTGATGAGGGCATCTCTTGTAAATGTTCCCTCATTCCTAAGGCATGGTAGATCAGGATGGTTAGTGCCACACTGCCATTTAGGAACTTTTTATTCTTCCATTGCTTCTTGGCTTCGAACAATCTTTCTTGAACATATGGAGTCAAATTGATTTGATTCCCAATTTGCTTGATGGCATGGGACAGTAATTGCACAATGATCTTTTGTGGAGCCGTGTATCGGTGCATATTTGGGAAACAAAAGTGTTGGTGGATCAATCTGACCTCATCTTCTATGTCCACACGGTTGATGTCGACGAAGGTCCGGGTCTTTGCACCTTTACTTCCTTCTTTTACTATGGTGACCCCATCCTTCTCCCAGCCAAAGGCTTCCTTAATTAATTCATGTGTGAATTGAATAATCACCCATTCACCTGCTTTATCCATTACTCTAGCTTCCGACACCAGAGGGTCATGTAGTGCTGGCTGTAGTGTATTCATGACTTGAGTGCATCGTTGAAAATCAGGCTTATAGATTGGCAGGTCAAAATATTTATGGATGCCTGCTTTCTTCATGGTTTCTTCTACAGAAGGAAGTGTATGTTGCACTCGAAAATCCTGGGACATTATCGGAAACAGATGATCTGTGTCCATGATTTTGATTGTTGCGAGGAACAGGTAGTCCCCTGCAGGCTGGTCTTCGCGGAACCAGTGTCCCTTGGCCTTTGTGATACTTTGGGGAGGAAAATCCATCACTTCCTCGGGTACGGTTGCTTCAGAATCTTCAGAAGCCATCATACATTTTTTTTTTCAATTTGGTTTTTGTTGCTGAAAGAAAATAAAAGTCAGAGTAGCCGAAGCATTGATTTATGTACATAGTAGGTCCATTCCTATTTAAAACGAAGCTAAGATCTGCTCTCGTTTGGAGAATGTGCACCACTAGTTTGATAAGGTACATCTTGTGCCGAATGCTTGGCCTTGTAGGGTGGCCCTATCATGCTTACTTGAGGTGCATTAGAAACTTCATGAGTGCAATGGAAAGCTTTATCTCTTCGATCCTCAGTTCCTCATGGTTGCTTTGGTTTCCAGATCCATTTTGTGAACACTAAGGGAGCTTGGTTCGGTTCATTGATCCTTGCAGCTCCTTGTGCTCTGCTTGTTTCCTCCATTGTTCGAGTGAAATTGGCTTTGGTTTTCCAATTTCCTGGATGACTCTTATGTGTTGTTGTCTTTTGCCTTGTCTGATGTCGTACCTCTTCTTTTGTCTTTAACTCCTGTTTAGCTGCTTGTTTGAGCTTTTTGGGGATCCATATCTGAAGTCGCGATTTTTGGGCTTTGAGCAAAGTCTTCGGGATCCATATTTGCACTAATTCTTCTTGTATGTACTTCTGTGAAGCTGGTTTGGTGATTCCTGTTTCCTTCTTAAGAGTGGGTGCGGACGTTTCTCGACTCTGTATTTGATCCTTGCGTACCCACTTATATTCGAGTGGGTCTTGATTTGAGTATCTGCTTGTTGGTTTCCAAGTGAGCGATCTTTTGATGTTTTGAGCATGCATAGGAGAGCAAGTCTCCTTAACCGCTGGCTTTTCCTCAACTGCATTGGATGACTTAGACTCTATTGCTGACGTCGCTACGATTGAAGTTTCAGCTTCTATGCGTTTGGTTTCTGAATTGTGAGCATTGTTGATACTTTCTAATGTCGTTCTCTAAACTTCCTCCGAACTTGGCATTAATTTTGTTTGAATACATGGTTTCTCTTCAAGTAAGCTGAAAATTTCCTTATGCCCTATCTTAGCCGAAATATAGCCTTGAGCTAGATGGATACAAGCCTCTGTCTCAATGATCCAGTTGTGTCCTAGAATGAAGTCTTCTATCAAATCTTCATCCTCGCACACTAGAAGTCTTTGTTCCATTGAGGAATTTGGTGGAGGGATACATTCGTGGTTCCAATACATTCTATGGTGTGACCTCCAATTCCTATCAATTGGGCTTTTGTGGGATTCAATTCTAATTGCAGCTCTTCTGCTATTCTCTTTCGCATGCAGCTAAGTCCTGCTCTTGAGTCTATCAATGCATCTATCAATTTGTACTCTGTCTTGCCAATCCCTAGGTTTAGGTAAGGTTGCGTTTTACACATACCCGTTGTATCATGATTTTTGACCTGGTAATTTGCCATAGGGATGGGCTCTTCTCCTTGGAGATAGCGTTCATCTCTTTGCCTGATCCACTCCTTCCGTTTCTTAATGCGCTCTAGTGCTTCTTGTCAAGCTTCCTCTCTAATTCGCTCTTCTTCCTTTTTCCTATTTTGAGCACCTACCAATCGTGCGAGCATTTGATCAGTCAATGGCTCCATGAATCGTCTTTCTATGCATCCACTGATGTAGTTGGGAAGAATGTCTCCGTCTAGCGTGGCGAGATTGACTGCACCACTAGTAGAGATTCGATTTATGATCAAAGGTCCGTATCCGCGTTTTTGTAACTTCTTGGCATGTTGTTTCAGGGTGTATACTAGGACTAAGTCTCCTTCTTTAAGTCCCTTGTCTTTTATATGTGCATCGTAATATGCCTTTTGTGTCCGTTTAGCAGCATAAATGCCTGCTACTGCTTGCAATCTTGTCTCATGTAACTTCTCGATTCGATCTAGTTGTTGGGATAATTCATGACCGTGCCATTCATATTGCTGGGCCACTTTCAATGTAGGCACTAAGAAGTCAATTGGCAAGATTGCATTTTGCCCATACACTAAATTGAAAGGTGTAGTTCCAATGGCCGTTTTATATGCAACTCGGAATGCCCAAATTGCATGATGCAATTGTTTGTCCCAATCAGATCTTCCATTATTGACAAGCTTAGTCAACACCGTGCACAGTACTTTGTTAGAGCTCTCAGCTTGTCCATTGGCTTGGGGATGGTATGGTGCTGATTTTTTATGAATCACTAAGAACTCGTTCATTAATGACTCGATTACCTCATTGAGGAAGTGCGTTCCCCGATCGCTAACAATCTCAATAGGCAAGCCAAAGCGGGTGAAGATATGCTCAAAGAGAAATTTTGCGGTAGTTTGAGCATCATTCTTTCTAGTGGCTTTCGCTTCTACCCATTTAGTCAAGTAGTCAGTGGCTACTATGATGTACTCCGCATGTGATCCTTTGGCAGGTGGATTGACAGGTCCAATGAAGTCTATACCCCATTTTGTGAAGGCTCTTGTGCATATCATTGGTCTTAATGGCATGTCATCTCTCCGAATTGGGTATTTAGTTCTTTGACAAGTCTCACAACTTCGTACATACGTTTCAGCATCCATATGTAGAGTTGGCCACCACAAGCCCGCAAAGAGAATCATTTTAACGGTTCGTTCAGCCGAAAATGACCTCCTGCAGCACCTGCATGTGCCATTTCTAATATGGGGAGGTATTCTCCTTCATGCACACATAATCTTAGTTAGTTATCCTTCCCTCGTTTGAACAATTGTTTTCCTATGAGAATGTAGTCCTTGCTCATTTCCTCTAAGGATCGCTTTCTTGCCAAGCTAGTTCCTAACTCATGTTCTTGAGTTTTTAAGAATTTCACTAATGTTGTACTCCAATTGGGTGCTATGGTCGAAAAAGGTAGAGACATATGATCTTCGGGAACCGTCTCTCGGCATTCTGCACAATTACTTACGTGGTCGTGAACACTCTTGGGCATGTCAGGCCAATATACTCCTAATCTTTTCAGTTCTCGGATAGTTCCATGAATCCCTTTGTGTGTTCTCCATTTGTTCACATGTGCTTGCTCAATTAGTTGCGTTTGTTCATCCTCATCAACACATCTGAGTAACACTCCGTTGGGTTCCTTGTAGTATACACTACCTGACACAATGTGTAAGTTCCTTGATTGAAGAATTTCTTTCTTGCTATTCCTATTAATAGAGTGTTGAGGGCCATGGGTGAGTATAGGCATCAATTTCTCGGCCCACTTTGGGCAAACTTCTAGATTGAACAAAAAAGCATCTGGTAGATCATCGGGTACCACTCGGTGGTTCTCCGTGTGTTAGCCTCGAAAGGTGGTCTGCTCTCACATGTGTGTTCTCCTTTTTCACTATTACTTCGAAGTCAAACTCCATTAGTAGTAGAAACCATCGTACCAACCTTCCCGTGTTACAAGGTTTATTGACTAAGTACAACAAAGCTTGATGGTCTATGAAGAATTTGAACTTGTTGGCTAAAAGATAATGTCTGAATTTCTTCACTGCGTATACCATTCCTAAGCCCTCTCGTTCCGTAGTGGTATAATTTTTGGCTTGATTCAGTTGTCTACTCGCATAAGCAATTGGATGATCAAGCTTGCCTTCATCCGCCGGCTGGGCTAAGATGCATCCAATGGCATAGTTAGAAGCGTCAACATGAATATGAAAAGGCTTGCTCCAATTGGGTGATTTCAGAATTGGGGCAGTGCTAAGTCTCTTTTTCAACTCGGTGAATGCCTTTTCGCACTCTTTTGTCCAAGTAAATTGAGTCAAGAGACCATACAAGGGTTTTGCTATTATGGCATACATGTGAATAACCTATGGTAGTATCCACAATGTCCCATAAAAGCTTGCACTTCCTTTGCATTCTTGGGTCTTGGTAAGTCTAAGATGACTTTAATCTTGTCCTCATCCGTTGATATTCCATTTCTCCAAACTATGTGTCCTAGAATTTTCCCTTGCCTTACCATGAAGACACATTTCTCGGGGTTCAAGCAAACTCTGTATTGTCTACATTTGTTGAATATCTTCCTCAACTCGGGAATGTGATCGGGTCTTTGATTGGAGTACGTGCAAAGGTCATCTACATATACTTCCATGCTTTTTTTCAGAAATTCCTTGAAAACATGACACATCAATCTCTGGAAGGTGGTTGGAGCATTAGTGAGTCCAAAGGGCATCACTTTAAATGCATACACTCCCCATTCAGTGGCGAATGCTGTCTTGTGTTGATCCTCAGTCGCAATAGCTACTTGATTGTATCCGGAGAATCCATCTAGGAAACTATAGACCTCCTTACCTACTACTCTCTCTAATAAATGGTCCGTGATAGGTAGTGGGTAGCTGTCATCTATAGTGGCTGCATTCACCTTCTTCAAATTTATGCACACTCTCAATTTTCCATTTTTCTTAGGCACTACTACTAGTGGCGATACCCACTCGGTATGTTCTATCTCATATATGAATCCTGCCGCTAGTAGTTTGTCTATTTCCTCCTTGATCTTTGCTGCGTAGACTTCATTGTATGTATAAGGACGTTGTTTGGAGGGTTTTGCATCTGTTGTCATTGGTATTCGATGGGAACAAATAGTGGGTTCTACCCCTTTAAGATCCTTATAGGTCCATGCGAATACATCTCGGTACTCCCTAATAAGGTATATGAGTTCCTCTTCCTCTTCTTCAGACACATCTTTACCAATATATGTGCATCTTTCTTCTCCTTCCTCAATTGTCACAACAATTTTTTTCGTTTGTTCCTTGTTGTCATACGCTTCTCCGTCTCGTGCCTCTCGTCGAGGCATTTGAATAGCCACTTTTCTTTCCTCTACTTCGTATTTCTTAAAGTGTTCAGGAACTTCAAAAAGATCTGGGTCCGACCCTACTTTACTCTTGTTCTCCTCCTATCTGTGTATTGACATAGCAGTTTCAATTGCTAAGATCTTTGTTGGTTGCTGTTCCTTCTGGTTCTGAATAGTATTTAAGTAGCTTTCTTCGGAATCAAACTCTGGTTCCATCTCTATGCTTTCATATTCCTCTTTCCATTCTTTTTCCAGGGTTTCCCCTTCTTCTACTTCTTGAAGGACAACCATATAGAGGTTCACATCATAGCCCTCCTCATCTATGCATTCATTCATCGTCAGAACTTCCTCGTTTACACACACATCTAGAGTTGCCAAGATTTCCATTCACTGAAATACTGAAAGTGTTTGCCGCAAGCCTCTTACAGCAGTTTTTAGTATTTTGAGGTTTTCTCCCAGTCCAGAACTTCGAATATAGGCAATAGGGTACTCGTTTCGAAGCTCTCGATGAGACGCATCCAACGGTAGTGGTTTCACTTGATTCTGATCGCTCTGCTTCAAGTTATGGCAAAAACAGTGAATGACGGGAGTCACAAATACCCGCGCCACAACTCCTCCTAACTTGCACACGCACTACAGCAGCTCAAAACCAAGGGGAAGGGGTAGACAACAGTCCTACACATGCATTTCAAGCATAACACACACATACAAGAGCGAAATGAAGATCAAAATCAGCATGAAAGAGGCAAACTCGAAAATCTGTAGAGCTCCTTCTTCACAATGGCAAAAAGTTCATACAAAGAGTCACAAAGTGACTTATATACATGAGCCCTAAGGTTGGTCCTTTCACACAAGAGACCGGCACTTTATTCACTAAAAGACTAATTTCCTACTATTTTACATGGGTAAATCTCTAATCTTCTGTGGGGATGCATCTAGAGGACTCCTCTAGTGCATTTACAACGGAAAATATATTACAAGAATGATTATGATACAAAAACATGATGTCCAAATCGGAAAAATTTTAGGGCCCGTCTTTTTCTCTGCTTTGTGCGTCCTTTAGCTCTGCAACAACTGTGTAGATGATGTGCTTCTAATCATTGTTGTATATGTTGATGGCATGCTAATCAATGGTCCTAATGAGAAGCATATGATTGAATTTAAGGTTTATTTGCATGCCTCTTTTGAGATGTCAAATTTGGGGAGTCTCTAGCATTATTTGGGCATTGAATTTACACAAGCTGACAAGGGAATAACTTTTTGTCAAAAAAATATATTGATACATCATTGTAGAATTTTGGCCTTAAATATTGCAAACATGTTGCCACTCCTACAGAAATCGGTTTATGGTGGTCTCTTCATGATGCTCAAGATGCATTTGATGTTTTTCTCTATCAAAAAGTTGTTGGATGCTTGATTTACTTATGCATAACTTGACTCGATATTCAATTTGCTATCTCTTAGATGAGTAGGTTTATGCATTGCCTAGGTGTCAAGAATTGTCATGTGGTTAAGTGCATCTTTCGCTACTTGAGTAATATCTAGCTACTTGGAATATTATATCCCAAGGGGAGATCTTTACAACCATATTTACATGATTTTTCTAGACTTAGACTAAACTGGCTACTATGAAACTCAGAGTATAGGATTGATTACCTTTTTGGTCTCCATTGTTCATAAGCTTTCCTTCATCTATGAAAAATTTTTCGATGAGTGTGTTAAAGCCAGGAACTTGCATGTCCGTTTAGAGGTCCATAGCTATGATGAAGGCTTCCCATATCTCATCAACTTGGATCCCATTTATGACTTGCCTTATTATTTGTTTCTCATCAATGACATCTCCAATGCTTCCAAGATGGTCTATAATGCCCTTCATCTTGGTGACAAAATTAGTCACACTTTGCTTGGGCATCTTCTTGAGTGTTGTAAAATCCATCGATAACTGTTCTTCTTGGCTTTGGTGCTTGATGACAAGAATATTTCAAGAGAATTCCATGTTTCTTGTGATGTCTTGCAATTCCTAATGTGAGGAAGTAAAAAAATTAGAGATAGAGTTGAGAATGTATGACCTTGCCAAAGCATCCTTTGAGCACCATGCAATTAACCTTTCCTACTACTCTTGTGTTGGCTGGCCCTTGCTTCTAAGTATTGGCTAAATCTCATCTCTAGATATGTAACCAAATAGATTCCTTCCTTGTAGATAGGCTTCCATTCAAAGTGACCATACTAGGTAAGTACCTGGATCTAATTTTTCCATGGATGAGGGAAATCAATCACCCATGATGCTTAGTTGCTTTGATACCACTATGAAGAGGTGATAAGGTATAAACAAAGATGATTGGGTGTTTGCCAAACCTATTCTACACTAGCCAATATAGCTCCATGAATGCCTAATGTACTTTTTTAGCTTCCACAATATGCATAACGAACAAGAAAATCCTTTGGAGCATCACTCTCAAATGATTGCATCAAAACAGATAGTTTGCACTTCACAAGATTTGACTAAACCTTCTATTTTGGGAAGTAAATGTCATAGTAAAATGCTCAGAGCTGAAAATCTCGTTTGAATTGACTAGAGAGATTTTTCACACATCTAATTGAAGTGTCTATCTAAATAAAGTAAGTCATTTGATGCATTTAGATAGACTATACACTGATCAATAATTATAACAAGTCTAGAGGGTCACTTTTAAAGAACAAGATGAAGTGCAGAAATAGTCACCTTCTAAACTTGGTAGCTTGAAATCTACGAATCCAAAGATGATGAAACTTTGTAAGTAGATGCACAAAAGCCTATCTAATTGATCCAAATGAAAGTTTAGAAAATGGATACTCAGACACAGAGAAATGAACCACAGAACTTGACTATGTATCTCAAGGTACTATAGTACCACATAGAGATTGAATAATCAAGAAATATGAATCATAATGTGTATTGATATTGCACATATGATATAAGAAAATTGTAGAGGACTATTTTCACTTGAATT
The DNA here is from genome assembly GCA_020310875.1 of Ceratopteris richardii. Taxonomy (NCBI): domain Eukaryota; kingdom Viridiplantae; phylum Streptophyta; class Polypodiopsida; order Polypodiales; family Pteridaceae; genus Ceratopteris; species Ceratopteris richardii. The sequence goes on from CM035409.1 coordinate 195,588,200, forward strand.
GAGCACAATGTATGCCCATAATGTCATATCAAAGCTCTTAGAATAGGCTCTATGTCATACAACTAAGGGGTGGTCTCTTTATACATCTTTTTGAATTTGAATATGGTGAGTCATCTACCTAAATGTGAAGCTAAACTTTAGGATTGATTTGAATTTGAATCCGAACTAAAAGGTCATGGACTTCTACTGCTTGTTTCCAAAAGATTCCCTCCACTTTTGGTCTTTTACAATTGACCAAGTTAAGTACATAGATTTTATCTTCGGAACTTTACAAACATATACTCACATGACCACATCTGTGTGAGATAAATTATGAGAGGAGTCCATGAGCTAAAGCAAAGCCCTTGGGATTGCTTCTTGCACCAACACGATTTTCCATAAGGCTAAATTTCTCTTCAAGATATGAGCCTTGATTTGTCTGAGAAAAAATTATTTCTTCAAGCATGGTGAAGGATTGTTGTTCTAACAGCTCCCCCCTCAATCCAAATCATGATTGAGTCTTCAATCTTGGATCACTTGAATACCTGCAATTGCTTTGAACCTACAAAGCTTTATTCCATCTAGAGTTTTGTTCATCATATCTGACACGCATATTTGTAGGAAAATATGACACATCAATCTCTTTTGACATGAGTATCTCTCTAACAAAAATGATAATGAACCTCTATATGTTTGGTTCTTGCATGATATACAAGGTTTGCTACTAGAGCATTGAGCTTTTGTTGTCTCCAAATATGTGAGGTTTAGAGCTCATAAGTCCTAAGTCTAAATATAGTCCCATAAACCATATATCTTCTTATGAGGATATTTTCAAGCCTCTGTACTTAGTTTTACTTGATGGACGTGCCCCTGTAGGTTGCTTCTTGGAACTCAAAGAAACAAGTTTCAATCTTGCAAATGCTAGAAAGCCTGATATACTTCTCTTTTCATCCTTGCTTCCTACCCAATTTGTAGCTGAATATAGTTTAAGGTCAAAATTAGATGTATAACAGTAGAATATAACTTCATTGATTGTACCCTTTAGATACGTGAGGTTCTTTTTAGCTGCATCTAAAAATTGGCTAAGCATGCCAAGACTATAAGATATGTCTACCTCTGTATGTGTAGCATAGATTTGACTACCCAATAGGCTTTGATATTCCTTTAAATCTTCAATTTGTTCTCCTTCATAAACACTAAGTTTATGATTCATCTCCATAGGTGTTCCTTGAGCTTTCGGATTCTCCATCTTGAACTTCAAGAGTAGATCGTGAATATACCTTCTTTGAGTCAAATACATCCCTTGATCTGTATAGATTACTTGCATCCCTAAGAAGAATGTGAGTTCTCCAAGATGATTGATCTTGAATTCCTCTTGCATATGTTTCTTGATTTTTTCTAACCCAATCACATCATAACCTATCTAATTATGCCATATACATAAACACATAGATAACTTCATCAAGAACATTTTTTTTATGAACAATACTATATTGCTTGGTTTAAATTATTGATCTTGCAAATATGTTACTAATTTGTAGTTTCAAGCTCTAAGGACTTGTTTTAAATGATACATTTCTTCCTTAAGTTTACATTCATAATTAGAATAATTAGGGTTCTTATACCCTAGTGCTTGTGACATATATACCTCCTCACTGATCCATCCATTGAGAAAAGCATTCTTCACATTAAGTTGAAGTAGCTTCCGATTCCTTGTAGCTCCAACACTAAGCAAGGTTCTGATGCTGGTCATCTTGGCCAGAGGTGATAAAGTTTCTTCATAGTATATGCCCTATGTTTGAACAAATCCCTTAGCAACCAACCTCTCTTTGTACCTGCAAATAGATCCATCTAAATTCCTTTTGAGTTTGTAAACCTATCCTCAACCTATTACCTTTGCGTTGGTTTGCATAGGAACCAAGTTCCATATTGTGTCCATATCTTTTAGGGCTTCAGTTTTCCTCTTTCATTGCTTTCTCCCAATTAGGATTACATGTGGCTTCATCATAAGTTGATGGTTCTTTTGAAACTGAACATTGGACAAATAGATGGTATGTTCAATTAAAAATGTAGAGTCATAACCATACCTTTCAGGTTGTCTTCTCTTCCTTGATCTTCTAGCAGTATGTTTGGAACATTCTCCACATTCTTGCTTTTTGGCCTTCCCTCTAGGTTTCCAAAGTTTGTAATCTCTTTCTTTCTCGTCTTTTGAAACAATCAAACACTTCATTTTTTTAATAAAGTATACGATTTTCCACCTATTGTAGCCATCGACAAAAGATACATAACACCTTCAGCCTCCTAATGATGGTTCTTGACTCTGTGTCCACACATCTATGTGTACTAAGTCCAAGAGATTATTGTGGATGTATGCTTTTCTGTTGTAAGGTTGTCTTTGTGATCTCCAAATCTCAGAAGCATCACATCTTTTGATCATATATTGCTTTGAGATGTTTGGGAACCCTAGAACACTTTGATCCCTTCATATACCCTTAACTGTTCTTTCATTCACATGAGCAAGCCTCTTATGCCATACTTCTGGCTCACTTAGGGTTTGAGAACCAAAGTTATATAGAGCTACATTTTTGGTTTCTCCCACTTCAAATGTGAAGAGCCTACCATGCTTCTCACCTCTAGATATCTTCTTGAAGTCTTGACATTGATCTTCCACATACGCTCCATGTTGATTCAACCTAACTTGCAAGACCTTTTCTGCAAGTTCTCCTATACTTATTAGGTTTTTGGTGATAGTTGGTGCATAAGGAACCTTAGTCAAAATGTTTGTTCTATTGTTGGATGCTTTGACATTGCCAATCCTTTCCACATTGTGCTTGGTATGATCCTGTGTTCATACTTCATGCTTAGGCTTAGGTTTCTCCAAGTTTGATAGGAGAGAAACATTTCTTGCAACATGTTTTGAACAACCAAAATCTATGTAGAACACATGCTCATCCTGTTCACCTTCTTTATAGCTTAGGTTCATTAGAAGCAATTAAATTTCATGTAATTAACCTCTAAATAGTTTTTGTAGTCTCTTATGGTATTATTTCTATTGTTGTTGTTGTAATTTTGTCCACCTTTGCCTCTTGTACTACCAAATCCACTTCTAACTCCTCCTTTCTGTGTCCTTCCATTGAACCATCAATTTCGAGTAGCGTGACTAGACTTGTTACAGATTGCATAAGGTTGACCTTCTTGTCCTTTAGACTTGTGTGGCTTAGCTCCAATATTCTTTCCCTTCCATTTGCTTTTGCCTGCATAGTTTGCTTGAGAAACTTCTTCATCATCCTTCTCCTCCTCCTTCTTCCCTTTGTTCTTGTTGTCCTTCTTATCTGTATAAATAGGCGTTGTAGAGTTACCTTAGAAAGGGCTACCTTCTTTAATGTTGTTGCTAGCCTCTCGATTGAAGATTTTTGAAGAAATACATTGAATTTAGGTTTTTGCACATCCATGATGAGTTCATACATAGTTTTGAATGATTGCCATTGTGTATCATTCCTTATTCCATTACAAATTTGCCTCATAATGGATTCATCTTCAATCAATTACCCAATTGAAGCTAATTTATATGCAACCTCCTTGAATTTGATAAGAAATTCTATGATTTTTTGCTTAGGTTTCTTCTTCATTTGGCTTAATTCACTCCACAAATGATTCTTCCTTGCCTTGGTGCTAGTAGAGAAGAATGTCACAAGTGCATCCTAGATTTCTTGTAATGTTTTATAACTTCTAATGTGCGGAAGTAAGAAATCAGAGATTGCATTTAAGATATAAGTCCTAGATTGAGCATCTCTTGCACACCATAATGTGAGCTTCTCAATCCCTTCTTATGTAGGTCCTCCTTTGGATCTTGGTGTACGCATGACTTCATCACCCTTTACTACTCCATAAAGGTATTTTCCTTGTAGATTAGCGTCCATCCTGATTTGCCAAGGAGAATATTTGTTCCTATCAAGCTTCTCCATTATGGAAGCAAATCCATTACCCATCTTGAAGAGGATTGCTTTGCTACCACTAAAAATACTTGAGAGGAGAAGAATGGATGCAATGTGAAGCTTAGAGTGATGAGGTTTGATTCAACATATGAGTATAGAATCAGCCTATTATCACTTGGAGACTTTGATTCACTTTATAGGCTTCTACTGTTGGAGCTAGACGTCTGCGGAAGCACGCGAACAACACAAGGAAGAAGAAGAAGCTTGGAGCACAAACACACAATATTGAATGTATTACTAGAGAATGTACAAAGATAAGTAGCCCATTAGGGCAATGGGTGTATATACAAGCCGGGGGAAAAAAACCTCCTAAAGAGGGAAAAAAGTGCCCCGGTGGTCCTAGTTTGTTCACACACATCACTACCTAAATATATCAACAAATCCCCCCTGGGAGTGATGGGGTGAACAGGGAGTTGGCAGTCATGTATAAGGAAGTGCCAAGCTATGTGGAAATCACTCCACAAAAGGAAGTAAGCCCAAATCTTTGCGGAAAGCTTCAAATTTCTCCCTAGGCAGAGCCTTCGTGAAAAGGTCTGCAATGTTCTCTTGTGTGGGCACATATGCCAAGTTGATCTCCCCAGCAGAGAACCTCTCCGTGACATAGTGATAATGCACCTCAATGTGCTTAGTGCGAGCATGGAACACAGGGTTCCTTGCAATTGGCAATGCGCTCTGACTGTTAGTGAAGATGGTGGTAGCAGAAGAGTGGCCAACACCCAAATTCAGCCATAAGGCATTTGAGCCACACACACTCAACAGTCGCTATGAAAGCTGCCCTATACTCAGCCTCACAACTGGAAGTGGCCACAGTAGGCTACTTCTTGCTCAACCAACATGAGCTACCAAGCATGAAGCAAAAACCACTGGTGGACACACGAGTGTCATAGCAACCAGTGCAATCTGAGTCAGAAAAAGCATGCAAATCTGGCGATAGTGATCCCTGCCTAGGATAAAACAACCCAAGTAGCCGAGTACCACTCAAGTAGCGAAAGATGCACTTAACCGCCTTCCAATGCATGACTCTTGGGCAATGCATAAACCTGCTCATCCGTGAGATAGCAAACTGAATATCTGGCCGAGTAATGCATAAGTAAATCATGCATCCAACAGCCTACTGATAGAGAACATCATCAAATGCATCTGCAACATCATGAAGACTCAATCGTAAACCTGTCTCCATAGGAGTGGCAATAGGCTTACAGTCTTCAAGGCCAAAACACTGCAATAATGTGTCAATATATTTCGTTTAACACAAAGCCATTCCACCATCAACTTGCATAAACTGAATGCCCAAATAGTGATGCAAATGCCCCAAATTAGACATCTCAAATGAGGCATGCAAATCAGCTTTGAAATCAACAATATTCTTCTCAATAAGACTAGTGAGTAGCATGTCATCAACATAGAAAACAATGATCAAAAGCACATCATTAGCACACTTAACATATAAGGTGCTTTCAGTTGGACTGTTCTCAAAACCATGTGCAACCAGATAGGCATGTATCTTCTAATACCAAGCACGTGGTGCTTGCTTTAAACCATATAATGCCTTCTTTAACCTGCACACCTGGTTTTCATGCCCTTTCTGCACAAAGCCGTGGGGCTGAAAAAACATACACTTCTTCATGCAAGTCACCATTCAAAAATGTTGTTTTAATGTCCAACTGATGTACATTACAACCATGATGGGCTGCAAGTGCACAAATGCTCCGAACAAAAGTCATACGGCATGTAGGTGCAAAGGTCTCATCAAAATCAATGCCTCTTTCCTGCGCATAACCCTTTGCAACAAGCCTAGCCTTATACCTGTCAACTGTACCATCAGGTTTACACTTCAGCTTGTATACCCACTTAGTGCCAATGGCATTCTTGCCAGGAGGTAAGTCACATAAAGACCATGTACCATTCTTCATTATATCATCATATTCAGATTTCATAGCAGCCATCCAATTTTCGGAATTCTCTGCTTCATCAAAAGAAACAGGCTCATTCTCATCACAAAGACTAGACACAGCCATAGCATAGCAATCTGATGCAAAGAAGGCACTATGAGAGCCTGAGCGAGTACGATATGAAAAAGGTGTATCTAATTTGTTGTCACGCAAAGTCTGCACGTACCATTTTGGCATAGTTTTTGCCTGCTCAATATCAGCTCTCTCATCAACAAGTGCATCATGTAAACCTGCATCAGAAATGGAATGATCTGCATCATCATATGAAACCTGCAAAGGCTGAGAAGTTACCTCATTAGGACCAGCACTAGACTATCCACCTATAAAAAGAGGCATCAAAGTATCATACATGTCTTTGGAGCTAACAGATGTCTCCTTAGTACATCAAAGAAATGGCTGAATAGCATCTACCACAAAGACAACATAACGGCTAACCAGAATGCATTTAGTCTGTGGATGATACAGACGATAGCCTTTACTTTCAGAACTGTACCCAACAAAAATACATTTTACTGCCTTATCATCCAAATTTCTACGATGTTGTTCAGGCACTACTGCATATGCCAAACAACCAAAAACAAGCAGATGAGCAACAGATGTCTTGCAGTCATGCCAAGCCTCATATGGAGTGATAGACTGCAGTGCTTTAGTGGGACACCTGTTCAGTACATATGTTGCACACATGACAGCCTCAAGCCAGAAACTATGTGGTAAGCCTGACTCTTGACCATGCACCTTGCCATCTCCATGAGTGACCTATTCTTTCGTTCAGCAACTCCATTCTATTGAGGTGTATATGGCACTGTACACTGGTGTTTTATCCCACGTTCAGCTAGAAGTGCATTAAGATCAGAAGACATATATTCCCCCCCTCGATCAGAATGGAGGGTGCCCATTTTACATGCTGATAGATTTTCAGCCAAAACCAAAAATTGTTTAAAGCACATGAACACTTCGGACTTTGCTTTGAGTGGATATACCCATGCATGCTTGGAAAAATCATCAATGAAAGTCAAGAAGTAAAGGTAACATTCCAAAAGAGGGTGTCTACATAGGACCACAAACATCACTATGTACAAGCTGCAATTTTTGTGTAGCCCGAACTGAACCATCTTTTGGAAAGGAGGAACGCTGCATTTTGCCCAAAATGCAGCCTTCACAAACATGTTTTCCAGGTGCCTCAAGTTTGGGCAAAGAGGACACCATTTCAGATTTCTGAAGGCGTAGCAAACTAGCAAAATTCAGATGACCAAAGCGTGCATGCCAAAGCTTTGCATCTGACATAGCCTGAGAATCATTTACTGCACATGCCAAATCATTTTCATATCTTTCATAGTCTATGAGCTTATACAGCCCACGACATAAAATGCCAGAAGCAATAATAACATCGCCATTTGACAGATCATGAACTGTACATCTGTCATCAACAAATTTCACAACCAAGCCAATCTTGGCTAATGCAGAACTGATAACAAATCCTTCTTGATACCTGGCACAAATAAAGCATCAAACAAAGTGAAAGAACTACCATGAGCAGTAGTCAAAATGATCTTACCAACTCCCATAACAGGATAAGAGGAGTTGTTGTCGCATGTAACAGTATTCCCTGTAGGGGCCGGCTCGAGTGAAGAGAAGAAACTGCACTATGAGGTAATAAGTTTGGTCGCCCCATTGTCAAAGTACCAAACATCTGAGTGTACTGCAGACATGCACTGCTCATGAGAAGATGGGTCAAAACTGCAAACAATAGTGAACGCCCATTCTTCTTCGTGCACAAGATTAGCAGACTCCATTTTTGGTGTAGAGGCTTCTGCAACAACCATTCCAGCCTCTTTCTTCTTTGCCTCTTTTGCAGCCAGTTTTGGACAGTTCTTTATGATATGATCATTCCCTTTACAATACCTACAAAACAATTTCTGCTTTTCTGATTTTTTTCTCATCTTTGTCTTGGTTCTTCGAATGTGCAACATTTGCAGATTTCTGCTTACTAGCAGAAGAACTCCATTTACCTTTGCCCTTCTGACTAGCCAAGAAAGCTTGATCTCCAACACGCATAATGGACCTGTTCTGCCTAGACTGATCTTCCTGCAACAGAACAAAGACTAACTCCTCAAATGACAGGGCATTTGGATTGCCTTTCATCATCAACCGAAGAGTAGAAGCAAAACTTTGATATGAATTAGGAAGAACATTCAGAACGGTCTGCACAAGTGAGCTATCTGGTATAACCTCATCAGCAAAAACCAATTGTTTCTTCAAGTCTTTGATCTTTGTTAGGAAACTGTCCATAGAATCACCTTCATTCATGTGCTCACTCTCCAACTGTTTTCGGAGGTAAGGAACACGAGCCTCATTCCTAGCTTGGTACAATGTGGTAAGTGTAGCCCAAGCATCCTTAGCTGTTCTACAAGAGCAAATATGAGGTCTTCGACACCATCTCCATCAGCTCCAGCAGCTGTATTTGCAGTACCTGTTGTTACAGGTGTAACAGGACGTCTTTCAACACCCTGCACAATGTTCCACAATCCTTTTGCAACCAATACATGTCGCATCATATAAGCCCATAATGGGTAGTTGGTACCATCCAACTTATCCTCAATAGCCAACATACGGAATACATCACTGCTTTAACCCATGGCCGGTGACTAAAATACCTTGATGCAGAAAATTGACTGTATCTCAAAAAGTTGAACAGAACTGCCTAGATGAATTCTGCAAGATTGTAGCAGACTTCGAGAAACTTATATTGGCGAATAGAAATTGGTATATACCTTTGGGACAAAAAGACGAAATAGCCTACACAAGCGTTGTGATAGTGCGTTTGGAGGCCGAAACGAGCTCAGACCGCAATTTCGGCACCATAGAGCAAAGCCGTTTTGATCTTTGAAACACCCTGAGTATGCTCACCAAATTTCATGTGAATCTGAGACTGCAAACGGAGGAGTGTCGACGGCACCCTAGATGAAGCGACGACCTGCTCTGATACCAATTGTTGGAGTTAGACCTGCGGAAGCACGCGAACAACACAAGGAAGAAGAAGAAGCTTGGAGCACAAACACACAATACTGAATGTATTACTAGAGAATGTACAAAGATAAGTAGCCCATTAGGGCAATGGGCCTATATACAAGCCGGGGGAAAAAAACCTCCTAAAGAGGGAAAAAAGTGCCCCGGCGGTCCTAGTGTGTTCACACACATCACTACCTAAATATATCAACATCTACTTAGTGCAATAAAACATCCTATTTCTTTGTATCATCACAAAGAATAAGTTAAAGCAAAATAGGCTATCAACTTGAGAAGTGATTGTGAGAAACCTTCTATTTATGGAAAGAAGTTTGAACTTCAAACACTAAGTGCTCTCACCCGGATTATAGTTTATCGAATTCCTTTTAGGGTAAGTTGTTTAATAGTGTTAAAACTCTATTGTGCATAAGAATCAGAATTATAATCAAGGCATGCTTTGATTATGAGCTTCACATCAATAGGGGGTCACCTCGAATTTTCAAGGAATAGCAGGAATAGACCTTGAGGCAAAACAATTGCTCTAGCACAGAAAAGATGAACACAAATCGTATAATATTTTGAGAAATACAAGTAGAAAATAATACCTTTCAATGAGTCCTTAGTCATGAAGATTGGACTCTTCAGTCATGAGAACCAAACTCTGCAATTATACTACTGACTTGAAGAAGATGACATACAGAAGAAGAGCAGTGAGCAAGATGTTGGTGCAACTTGAGTGTATATTCATCTATTTTCATTATAAGTAGAGATGTTCTACTTGATGAAAATAAATCATGGTTTGAAGATGATTGCAAGAGAATCAAGATACCTTATGACTTAGAGGAGGACTTTCTAACTCAGTAAAAAAATAATTAACACACACTTGAAGCATCAAGTGATTCTAAAGATGATCAAAAGACTCCAAGGAGAGAAATTAACTCTTTGAACTCCAAAGGCAAATCCTAAGTGCAAGAGTTGATGGATGTAGAATAATCCTCTCAACAAATAGTTAGAAAAACAACTAGAGAGAAGAGGAAGCTAGAAAGCTATAACTATGATACATCATTGGTCACTTAACACTCTATCTATTTGGGACAAGACTCACATTTTGAGAAGCCCTCATCCTATGAGGAAGCAAAGAAGAAGCTTGAGCAGATGAATGCCATGGAGGAAGAGATTGAAGCCCTACAAGAAAATTAGACTTGGGAGTTGGTACCCAAGACTTCATCTATGAAGATCATTAATTTCAAGGTGGATATACAAGGTAAAGAAAAATGATGATGGGACTATCAAAAGGCACCAAACCAACGCTTGTGGCCAAAGGGTATACACTGACACAAGGAATTTATTTTTGACGAAAAATTTTTACATGTGGCAAAGATGCCAACTATTAGAGTGCTTATGAGCATTATAGCTTCCAAGAATTGCAAGATCTACTAAATGGATGTCAAAAAGGCATTTCTGAATGGATGGATATCTTTAGAGGTATACATGGATGAACCTCCTAGTTTTGAAGAATCATCATTCCTTGAGTATGTATGTAGGTTAAGGAAGTCGTTATATGGTATGAAGCAACCCCCAAGGGCTTGGAATCATAGGCTTCTCACCTACTTGTAGGATAGAGGATTCATTGTGAGAAAAGTAGATCCTTCCCTCTTTATCAAGAGAAATCAATATGAAATCATATACCTCTGTGTATATGTTGGTGATATCATAATTACAAGTAATGATGTTGAAGGTATAAGGAAGATCAAGCTTCAAATGAAAGAAGAATTCAAATTCAATGACCTAGGAAAACTCACATACTCCCTAGGGTTGGACAGAGTGTATACAGAAAAGGGTATGTATCTTACTCAAAGGAACTATATTAAAGACATGCTAAAGGGACTTAGTGAGACCTAGATTTTGGACTACTCAAGTGCATGAAAGAGCCACAATTCATGAACCTCACATTGGGAAGGCACATAGGAAAGGCCGTATTAGGTCATCCAAGGCTAGTGTGAGAACGATAGCATGCTCTTGAGCTCAACAATTAAGTGGTTATCCATACAAGCTAAGCTAAAAAACAAGCGTGTCAAAAATTTCCTACAACATGGAGAGACAAGAAGGTGGTTCAGGGATAGCATACTTAGAATGACCGAAGGGCCATAGAAAACTCAGCTAGAGTAGATTCAAACCAACCAATTACGTGCTCGCATCTATGAGCATGGTTTGAGGAGGTCTACCATTCAATTAAGAAATCTTGATAATGTCATTGGATTGGAGCATACAATGGTCAAATTTGACAGAGATGCACATATCGATAAGGAGGGAATGATGTACATAATTTCCAATCAACCTAATAGTGCCAATGAATTTGGGATACTAATTCTTGAAGCAGAAAGAGGTGACTTAGAACATGAACAGATACATGGCCAACCTAGAACACAGAGAGGTAAATCTGTGTTGACACGGATGCTCAACCCAGAATGTATCCCTCAGGATAATAAGAGTATTGAGTTATTCTTAAATAAGGAGACAAATGAGGCATTCTGGAGGTATGAGCGGTCACTATCTATGAGTTCAAGGATCTAAAGACACTTGGAAAATTGGTGTACTTGGACAACACATCAGAATGAGTGTTTGTGGTATCAAAGCATGGGAAGCATGCCTATACATGGAGGGGTAAATTGGTTTTTCCCCACCATGAGCTAATGTCACTTTTGGCCACCAAGGAGTAAGAACATCCTTAGCTCATGGTTCTCAACATGAAAAAGGCAAAGAGAGACCTGAAGTGAGCTTTGCTAACACGGTAGGAAGAGATCGATCGGTAGTAGAAACAGATAGGATGGAGAGACAAAGGGAACCTGGGGTATAGATGATTTTCCTCTACCCAGACCCAGAGAGCACCCCAAAATATTGAGACCCACTCAATTGGTGAAATTCATGAAAAACTGTTTCGATGGAATAGGAGATCCCTATGACCATGTGGCCAAGTTCAAGCAAATGCTTCGATCTAAACAAGTGGATGACATGTTCACCCAATATAATGTGTTTGGACTCACCTTGAAAACATTGCCTTAACCTAGTTCCAACCTTCACAGTTAAGGCAATTTAGAGACATCCACCACCTATCAGAATCATTTATCACCAAGTTCTCTAAGAGTGGGATCAAACACAATACTTCTTCTTTGATTCACATTTTCAAACAAGCCCCTCACGAGACAATTAGACTAGTTGGACATAGGTTCAAATAGTACATCAAGAGATGTCATGTTCTGAAGTTTCCCACTCAAGCTAAACAAGTGTCTGTGTTTTTGGATGGGCTATTGAGCTCTAAACTACGATCATATGTGTACCTGAAAGAACCTAGAACACTAGAGCAATGCATGGGGATATTTATAGACATTGAGGAAAACTTAGGAGATGAGCTAGAACTCTCCAAGGTCTACAAGGACACGGATAGTTGTACTCATTTTTCTTCTAAATGCTCTACGTCCATAGAGGACTTACTAGAGAAGGTAGCTCAAAAGCTAGGAGTCACAAGAAAACAAACACCCAGGATATGGAACAAAAATAAGCAGATCATACCACTCCCAAAGATTAGGGAGAATAAGCAAAAGAAAGAAAGAAAGAAATCTTCTAGACAAGGAGAAGAAGAACCCCTATTCGAAGTACCAGAGAAATTTAAGAAATATTAAATAGAAGATAGAAGATTCATGGTAAGAATGCCCAAGAGATAAGAAAGCACAAGAGAAGCATATGATAATTGAGAGAAAACTTAGAAGATTGTAGTTATAGTCAAAGAAGGAGAAGAAAAATACACGTATATTGGGCATGAGTGGACAAAAGAAGACGAAGAAGGATTGATTGCCCTATTGAGAGAATAAAGAGACATGTTTGCATGGAACTAAAAGGATTTGAAAGGAGTAGACCCTGACATATGCTCCCATAGAATTACCATGACTCAAGAAGCCAAGCCTTCCAAACAAAAACCATACACTTATAATGATAATTCTGCTATGAAGATTAAGGAAGAGATAGATTGTTTGAAAGAAGCCGGATTCATCTATGAGATCGAGTATACAGAATGGGTATCGCCCATTATGGTAGTGCCCAAAAAGAACGAAAAGCTATGTGTGTGCATTAACTTGAAAAAGTCAATGCAATTGCTATTAGAGATAGCTATCCACTTCCTATCAAGGAACACCTACTAGAACAAGGCGGTTGCCCCCAAAGATTAGCATAAGATGGCTTTTGCCATAGAATGGGGCATATTTATTAGAGATAGTTACCCATTTCCTATCAATGAGAACTTACTAGAACAAGTAGTAGGCAAGGAGTTGCCCCCAAAGATTAGCATAAGATGGCTTTTGGCATACAATGGGGCATATTTGCATTTTGTGTAATGCCATTTGGGCTTACAAATGCACTAGCTACATTTGAATGGCTAATGTGTCATGTCTTTAAGGGGTTCCTATGAAAGAACTTGGAAGTCTATGTTGATGATTTATGTGCTCATTCCAACATTAGACAAACACACATTCTTGAATTGAAACGTCTTTGATACATGTCAAGAATATCAGATCGGTTTGAACCTAGAAAAGTGCATTTTTATGGTCAAAGAAGGCAAGATTCTAGGACACATAGTGTCAAAGAATGGAATCTCTATAGATAAAGAGAAAGCTAGAGTGATTGCAAAACTACCTACATCAAAGAATGTCTAGAAAGTACACACTTTCATGGGGCATTGTGGTTACCGTCGATGCTTTATACACATGTATGCAAAGCAAGAGTATGCCCTTCTAACTAAGTTTGAGTGGATGGATGAATGTGAGAAATCATTTAATGAACTTAAACAACCCGTGTGTTCAGCACCAATTCTAACAACACCAAATTGGAGTAAGCCATTCCATGTACATGTGGATGCATTGAATTATGTTATTCGATGTGATCTAGCACAACCAATAGGTCAGGGCAATACAGACCTTCCTATAGCATACGCAAGTAGGCAGTTGAACATAGCTGAGAGAACCTACACCACCATTGAGAAGGATTAGGAATGGTTTATGCAGTAAAGAAATTCAAACATTACTTACTGGCAAAGAAATTCAAATTCTTTAGAGACCATCAAGCATTTTTGTATCTAGTCAACAAGTCTTGTAACATGGGAAGATAAGTATGATGGAATCTACTATTACTGGAGTATGATTTCAAAGTGGTATTCAAAAAAGGGAAAACCCATCTTAGAGCCGATCATCTCTCATGAATAACTACTGGAGAAGCCCCTCAAGGGATTCTTGATGAATTTACTAGATTCATATTTGTTTAATCTTGATGCTCAATGAGGTAGTATTTTTCAACCAAACTAGAGGAAACAGTTACTACAAGAATACCTAGAAATGAGGTACATGTTGTTAGAATAGGATTTCTTGTAAGAAAAACCCATTATCTTGTAAAATATTTATGATAATGTTATAAAAATGAGGAAGAGTCTTCCTCATAGATAGAAGAAGTCATATGTATTTTTTGAAAATTTTTAGAAGCTCTTCAAGCACATATTTCTAGATTAGAAATTGAGAGGAACAAATTTCAAGTGTGAAAAAGGACACTTGAAAAAGTATAAAGGGAAAAATCTTGTATTTTGAGGGAGTTGTATCATTTTTTACTCATGTGACATGTGAATGAAGAGGTTCAGTTAGAAAAACGTGTTTCTCTTTTCTTGGGTGTTCATGAATGATTCTTGAGTCTTTCTTATGTGTTATCTCTTTTCTTGGGTGTTCATGAATGATTCTTGAGTCTTTTCTTGGGTCTTTTGGTAAACGATGTCTTGATCTGCTAAATGGAAAGTGAATGTGTTTATCTTTGCATATTTAGATTGCTTTGTGACCAAGTACTAAGCAAAATTTGTTGGTATTTGGGAAAGACAACTTGATTTGCTAAAAGGAATTCAAGATAAGTAGCTATATGGAAATTGACTATGCCATTTATTTGTCCTAAGTAAATTGTGGATATTTTAGAAAGACTATTTCTAATATTTGAAGAAAAACTTATGGGTATACCTTTGCACCAATTGATAGTTGCATTTGCCTTTATAGTTTTCTTAAAAAACTCTTTTCCATAGTCAAACTGAGAGTACAGTGTGTGAAGCCAATTTCATATCCTAAGATCAGTAGATCTTCCAAAAGGAAACCCTAGGTAAATTGGTTTCATTTTATTTGGGGCAAAAACTACAAAAAAAATCATAAAAATTAGATTAAAATTGCAAATAAATTTCTTTCTTGTAAGGAAGTGAGAGATGAGGTGTGTGAAGTGGGGTGAATGAAATCTGAAGGAGAAAAAAAGACTCATCATAGATATTCCATGAAAAGTCAAAATTGTTTATTTTCTTGAATTTTATTTCAAAAATATATGAATCTTTTACGTTTTGCAGGTGAAACTTGGAATAAGAGTTGTTGGAGCAAGTGTATGACAAGCCTAAGTATTTTCTTGAGTCATCAAAAGGCTTAGAAACTTAAAGGAAATGTCAACTCCTTGTAGAGTTCACTTGTGAACTCCCTCTTGTAATTTTTTAGTCTTTACTTGATGTAAAAGTAAAGGGAAACTAAAGTGGTTGAGTTCACTTGATCAAAAAGGGAAAGAAAAGCCATGAATTTGTGATTGAAGGTAGTTGGAGAATCAAATCAATCACTAATAGATTTGAGAGTGATTGTAGGAAGTTAGGATCCCAAGATCAGCTATAAATACATGGTAGTTTTAGTCATGGTTAAGAGAAGACCCCCAAGAGCTTAGCTTTATGCCATATCAAGGTGTGATTTCAAGGCACACATATGTATCAGTATGCCCATTGTAAAGTACAATCAATATACTTTCATTTTCATGATCATTTGAGTTCATATCTTCATGTTCTTGTGAAGTGTACTGTTCATTGTCATATCTCTCAATTTTCTCAATCTGATTACAGAGATGATTTCTCTAAGCTTGGTGCATCATTTTCAGTGATTCAACTTGGTAAATTTATCTCTCTAAGTGTACTGTATGCTCACCAATTTTCATTGTATTTGAATGTTTCAATCTTCAGTTATGATCATTTTAAGTCAACTATGTCACTTCATTTTCTTCTTCTCTACCAACACTCTCTCAAAATAGTCAGTTTTTCAAAGCTATTTTCTCAATGTGTACTTCACAATTTTCCATGCTTTTAAGCTTCTTAGAATCCTCATACTATCTAGTATATGCCTTCAAATCATCATGAGCATTGGATTCTTTAGTCGTGAGATATCTCTATGTTCCTATGCACAAGTCTGTGTACTGTTGCAGCCCGAGAAATCGGGGTCATCCTATCACTTGCTAAACTTCTTTCTCCTTGTGTAGTCCATCATTTTTGTTGAAATAACTCTTGATTTTTAGCTTATTAAGTGCATATGAATTCCGCAAAGGAAATTAAGTTAATTGATGTTGTGGCCAGATAATTGTTCAAAACTTTAGACAAGTGTATGAACATAAATAGCAAGTTTTTGGCTCTTAAATCTACTCCAACTTATCTCTTTTGATTCAACTTTTTGAGAGTGATCTTCCAAAGTACATAGGGTGTCTAATACATCCTTTGGCAAGCTAAAAACCCACCAAATTTCTTTGGAGTCCATTTGGCTGGTGTAGTACAAAGTTTTTGCAGCACCACTTCATCTTCATCAAGTACAAATCCATCTCTTCATAGTGGTATCAAAGCAAGGTTGGACAACATGGCAGATGGATTTCCTTCATCAATTGAAAAATTGGATAGAGGTAACTACTCAGCCTGGTCATTAAGGATGGAATCTTATCGTCAAGGAAGGAATTTGTATGGTTATATAGCTAGAGATGAAGTTATGCCAAGTTTCAGGAACAAAGGTCAACCAACACAAGAAGAGCAAGAAAGATTGAGCCATGGTGCTCCAAGGATGCACTTGCAAGGTCTTATCTCCTCAACTCTATCTCATATTTTTTTGTTGCCTCATATTAGAAGTTGTGAAACATCTCAAGAAGTGTGGAATGCACTTGAAGCCTTCTTGTCTTCAAGTACAAAAGCCAAGAAGCATCAACTATGGCTAGACTTCACAACTCTCAAGAAAGCTCCCAAACAAAATGTGACTAATTTTGTCACAAAGCTCAAGGACATAGCAAATCAGTTGGGAAGCATTGGAGAGGTAATAGATGAAGAACAAATTGTAAGGCAGGTCATCAATTGCTTGAAGGTAGATGACAAGCGGGAAGCATTCACCAAAACTATGGATCTATACATGGATATGCATGTACCAGATTTCAACACACTCATAGGACAACTACTTACTCAAGAGGCCAAGATTATCAAGAATGGAGAAAACTCCAAAGGTAATCAATCTTCTGCCTTTTATACTGATAAAAGCAAGTCAAAATAAAATAGAGGAAGAGGAAAGAAAGTGGATGATGAAGCAGGTACACATCAAGCTAACTATGCAAGTAGAGGAAGACATGGTAGAGGTAGAGGTAGAGGAGGAAGAAAAGGTAGGGGAAGATCCCAAGGCTCTAATTCATGCTCTATTTGTGGATTAACTAATCATACAACTGAAAATTGCAAGAATTCTAGGAATCAAAGAGGCAAAGGCTACAATAGAGGAAGTTATGGCTACTCAAGAGGAAGGTTCAACAATTACCATGGCAACCACAACAATTACAACCATTCAAACTATCAAGGAGGCAATAGAGGAAGAAGAGACTTCAATAACTACACAGAAGACTCAAATCAAGAGGACTCATTGCTAATCATGAATATGGCCATGCCACAAGGTAAATCTGATGAGCATGTTTTCTACATGGATTCAGGTTGTTCAAATCATGTGGCAAGAAATGTGGCCCTCCTACCAGATTTAGAAGATCCAAGGAACAAGCATGAGGTACAAACAGGAGATGATACAAGACACCTTGTCGAGAAAGTAGGAAATGTCAAAGCACCTGATGGAAACATTAACTTACTCAGTAAGGTACTCTATGTCCCTACCATTACAAAGAATTTGATAAGTGTTGGGCAGATAGTAGAGAAACGGTTGCAACTCAGGTTCACAAAAGCAGGAGCATTTGTTGAAGATCCAAGTCAAGGATTCAGAAGAATTGCAAAAGGTGAAAAGACAGGTAGATTGTTGACATTTTGAATTACTAGACACTAGGAACATTGCTCTCTTTAACTATGGTAGTCAGACACTCATAGAATTGGACGTATGACGCAAAAGGTCAGCACATATTGGTGAAAGATCATTAAAGGAAATTTGCAAGGACCAAAGTGTACTTGGACTCCCTAACTTGTCAAAACAACACAGATTTATAAGTGTAGTGTAAGACAATAGTTACACAATATAACACAGGAGTAGTAGCAGAGAAGATAACAGATATAGGAGAATCTCAATAGTTTTCTACTAACAACAAGTACAAACATGATGGCATTGTCCACCCGTGCGCTCTCAAAGTAGAGCTTAAATGGTGATCTAGACAACTCTAGATAGGGAGATACAAGGTAGAGGTATGCTGGCTCAACTCGATGTCTTAGGTAGTGCAGAAGTCATGTATATATAGGATCATGGATGGCCTTCTGTGGACGGCTATACATGGGCGATAGAGCGTGGGCGGCCACTGCCCGCGTAATTGCCATACACGGCTTAGACCAATTGAACCAACCTAACAAATATAAATGATTTTTGACTCCGAGAGGGAATATTCCATGGAATATTCTCTTTACTATCGCGTCGGGGTGTTGCCCCCTGACCCCCACCAAGGGGCCCACTGGCCCCCTTGGACCCCCAAGCTGAGGCTGCTCACCACTGCCCCGGACCCCACAATTGGGGACCCTGATAACTCCCTTTCCTTACAATACCTTACATGGTCCAATATGACCTTCATCCAACATGCAAGTTGGGATTCCCATCAATTGGGTAATGCATGCTTGGCTTCTTCTCATAATGGGGGCCTTACAAAATGTGCATACAATCATGAGAGGTAGACATTGATCATATACTAACACCCCCCCTCAATGTTTACCGATGATAAATCAAGTAGGTCTTGGTCCTATGCCCATCTGTTGAAGATGCCTGTTGAGCTGCTCTCTTCCAAGTGCTTTAGTGAATATGTCAGCACAATTTGCCTCTATTGGGCAATATTCTAGCTCCACAATTTCATCTTCAATTAGCTCACGAATGTAATGGTACTGTACTTCTATGTGCTTGGTGTGAGCATGAAATACTGGGTTCTTTGCAATAGCCATACAACTTTGATTATCACACTTGAGTACAGTCGCCATATTTGATGGAAAGCCTAGATCTACAAGAATTCTCCTTAACCAGACTGCCTCACAAGAAGCGAAACAGGCTGCTTTGTACTCTGCTTCAGTCGAGGAGAGTGCGAGAGTTGGTTGCTTCCTACTTACCCAAGAAAATATTCCTGAACCAAGTGAGAAACAATATCCAGAAATTGATTTTCTAGAATCACAATCTCCAGCCCAATCTGAATCACAATATCCTTGAAGTGTATCACCTGTGGTATACAAAATACCAAAATCCAAGGTTCCTGCAATGTACCTTAGAATTCGCATTCCAGCATTCTAGTGACTCTCCTTAGGTTTGTTGGAAAACCTGCTTAATAATCCAACAGCATAGCAAATGTCTGGTCTAGTGTTGCACAGAAAAATAAGACTTCCAACGAGCTTCCTATACTTCTTAGCATCTACATCAGGCATGTTATCATCCATAGATAGCTTATGATTTACCTCCATAGGTGTGCTAGTTGGTTTGCAGTCCATCATTCCAAATGCCTTGGGAATTTCTTTGGCATATTTTTGTTGTGAGATGAAAATGCCATCCTTCCTTTGCCATACTTCAATTCCTAGACAAAAATGGAGAAGACCTAAGTCTGTCATTTCAAACTCAATTCCCAAGCTGATCCGAGTTTGATTGATGAGTTCCTGATGATCTCTTGTAATGATCAAATCATCTACATATACAATGACAACAACTAGCCTGCTATCCCTTTTCGTTACATACAAGTTAGCATCAGAAGTACTTCTTTCAAAACCCATATTTTTGAAAAAATTATCTATCCGTTGGTACCAAGCCCGTGGAGCTTGCTTAAGTCCATACAAAGCTTTCTTCAACCTGCAACTTTATTTTCTGAATTGGGCACCTCAAAACTTGGTGGTTGAGATACATATACCTCCTCCTTGAGGTGACCATTCAAAAATGCAGATTTGACATCCATCTGGAAAATAGGCCAGGCCTTTTGTGCACCTACTGCAAGTACCATCCGAATAGTTGTCATGTGTGTTGTTGGCGCAAAAGTTTCTTGAACATCAAATCCTTCGATCTGTGAAAAACCATGTGCAACTAATCTTGAATTATACTTTTCTAATGTTCCATCTGCTTTATACTTAGCTTTCCAAATCCATTTAGTACCTATTACCTTCTTCTTTGGCTACAAGTCCACTAGATCCCATGTATCATTTTTTAGTATACTATCATACTTCGACTGTATTGCCGCTCTCCAACCTGGATCATCAAGGGCTTCTTCAATGGTGGTAGGTTCCTTTATCGAGCCCATGATATCTGCCATTACATCCATGTTAAGAATGTGTTCTGAGGCTCTTCTTTGCTCCTGTATTCTCTTTGATCTTTGTAATCCATCCGATGATGATTCTGGTACATCTACATGTGGATTGTGATCATCAAAGAGCTGTTGTGCCCACTTTGGTAGTGACTTATGCTATGCAACTACAACTGGTTGGCTTTTTATTGAGAAAATTTCTCCATCAGATGTTTCCTCCTCAACTTTAACCTGTCTTTTGATAGGCACAAGGTGAGATATTTCTCCGTTTGATGAGATAGTAGATTTACCTTTATCTTCTACTAAGTGTGGTCGTTCATCAAACACCACATCTCGGCTGACAAAAATCTTCCTTGCCTCAGGGTCCCACAACCTGTATGCTTTAGAATCTTCACTATATCCTAGGAAGACACACTTTTGCCTTTTTGAATCCAACTTTGATCTTGTTGAATTAGGAATATGTGCATAACAGAAACAACCAAAAATTCTGAAATGCAAAACTGAAGGCTTTTTACCAGAATATGCTTCTTGAGGAGTCATCCCCTTCAGTGCTTTTGTGTAGCTTCGATTGAGGATGTAGATTGTTGTATTGACTGCTTCTGCCCATAATGAATCAGGCATGTCTTGAGCCTTTAACATACAATGAGCCATTTCAACTACTGTCATGTTCCTGTGCTCAACGCCATTTTGTTGAAGTGTATGAGCTATGGTAAGTTGCCTTTTCACACCATGCTCTTTACAGTAATTGTTGAATTCTGTTGACAAGAATTCACCTCCTCTATCTGTTCTAAATTTCTTCAGTTTCCTTCCTGATTCATTTTCTACATACTTATGCCACGTTTTAAATTTTTCAAAAGCATCAGCCTTCTCTCGAATGAAATAAACCCACATCTTTCTACTATAATCGTCGACTAACAACAAAAAGTAGAAAGATCCTCCTAAAGTAGGTGTAGACATTTTACCGCAGAGATCAGCATGTACCAACTCTAGAGGAGCTTGACATCGATTGCTGGTCTCTCTTGGAAATGCCTTTCGTTGTCGCTTGCCCATCATACAAGCTTCACAAGGTTCCTGCAACTCTAAAAATGCAGGCAAATAAGCAACCATCCCTGCTCTTTGCATCTCCTTCAAAACTGCAAATTCGAGATGCCCAAATCGTTGGTGCCATAACCTGCTTACATCTTTATCTTCTGTAGCAGTTAGAGCACTTAACTCATATAAGTTATCCCGTCGTATGCATTTACCTACAACATTACCTGATGATTTCTGCACCACTTTTCTTGAAGTGAACTTTGAGTCCACGATCTGTTATTGGAGAAACTGACAACAAATTTCTTTTGACTGTAGGTACATAAAGAACATCGGATAAATTTTTCTCAACACCTAGAGAAGTGATAAAAGAGATGGTTCCAGTTCCTTCAGTTGGACACTTGGAGTCATTTCCCACCACTACATTGATGGATTCCTGCAGAGGCTCTAGGGAACTATACCAATCCTTTTTATTGGTCATATGGCGAGAAGCTCCACTATCTAAAATCCATGGTTCATCAACACAAGCTTGAGCAGATGAACATACCTCTTCAATAGCTACCCAAAGTTCCAGCTCTCTGTTGTTTGTAGACTCTTTGCTCTTCCACGATGATTTTACAGTCCCATTCCGTTCATCAGCTTGCTTCTTTCTGCAATCCTTGATGGCACGGCCTTTCTTTTCACAATAGAAGCAACTTCTTGTGAACTTTTTCTTCTTTGGCTTCTTCTTTGATACATCAGAAGAGCCTTTACCTTTTGCATTTGCTGAAAATGCAGCATCACTTGTACTTTGTCGATTCCTCAACCGCATCTCTTCTTCTAAAAGCATAGCACAAAACTCTTCAAATGTGAGGGGAGTTGGTCTTACCTGAGTGTTAAGGGCTGTTACTAATCCATCATACTTTGCTCGAAGAACACGTACACATCTTCGTGCCAGCTCTTCTGGTGTTATAACAACACCAACTGCAGCCAATTGGTCTTGAAGATGTTTTATCCATTTGATAAAATCTTCAGCCTTTTCAGAATCAGAATTCTTTTCATTTGCCAACTGATTTTCTAAATTCTGTATCCTAGTGTGGTTCTTGGTCTCATATTGTCAAGCCAATATGCCCCAAGCCTCATGTGCTTTAGTAGTTTGTTTAACTAAAGTAAGTACAGAATCACTTACAGTAGTGACAATTGCACATAATGCATCAACATTCCGCCTCTTCTAAGCTCGTAGAAGATCTGGATCTGGCTGAATCATCATTCTTGAATTAGCTGGATCTTCAACTAGTATAGGCTCTAGATCCAATCCCATCAGTCCCATGATAGTGTCAAGTAATTCATAGGAGTCCAAAATTGCAGAAATTTTGAACTTCCAGAGTGTATAGTTGGATCCATCTAGCTTCCCTTCAGTGAACGCAGGTGGACGAATTCAAATAGGTGTAGCATTAACATTAGCTGAAGCACCAAGACCAGTGTTGGACGATGAAGCCATCATGTAATCACTCGAATAATCTACTGATATTCTAGTCTGCTAGTAGGCTAAAATAGTGATACTTCTCAAGCTATTCGAACCTTACGACTCTGATACCATGTAAGAAAATAGTTACCCAATATAACACAGGAGCAGTAGCAGAGAAGATAACAGATATAGGTGAATCTCAGCAATTTTCTACTAATAGCAAGTACAAAGATGATGGTGTTGTCCACCCATGCGCTCTCAAAGTAGAGCTTAAATGGTGATCTAGACAACTCTAGATAGGGAGATACAAGGTAGAGGTATGCTGGCTCAACTCGATGTCTCAGGTAGTGCATAAGTCATGTATATATAGGATCATGGGTGGCCTTCCGTGGACGGCTATACATGGGCAATAGAGCATGGGCGGCCACCGCCCGCGTAATTGCCATACACGGCTTAGACCAATTGAACCAACCTAACAAATATAAATGATTTCCGACTCTGAGAGGGAATATTCCATGGAATATTCCATTTATCGTCGCGCCAGGGGTGCTGCCCCTAGACCCCCACCAGGGGGCCCGCTGGCCCCCTTGGACCCCCTAGCCGAGGCTACTCACCGCTACCCCAGACCCCACAATTGGGGACCCTCTTAACTCCCTTTCCTTACAATACCTTACATGGTCCAATATGACCTTCATCCAACATGCAAGTTGGGATTCCCATCAATTGGGTAATGCACGCTTGGCTTCTCCTCATAATGGGGGCCTTAAAAAATGTGCATACAATCATGAGAGGTAGACATTGATCATATACTAACATGTAGTGCATGTCAATTTGGAAAGTCTCACAAGTTACCATTCATGAAGAAAGGATATATGCATGGAGAT
Organism: Ceratopteris richardii; assembly: GCA_020310875.1. Taxonomy (NCBI): domain Eukaryota; kingdom Viridiplantae; phylum Streptophyta; class Polypodiopsida; order Polypodiales; family Pteridaceae; genus Ceratopteris; species Ceratopteris richardii. The sequence goes on from CM035409.1 coordinate 195,612,072, forward strand.
CTCTTGGACTTGGTTCAGAAAGATGTATGGGGACCTAGAAAGGATGCTTCAATATCTGGATCAAGGTATTATGTCTCCTTCATCGATCATTGCAGTAGGTGGACTATATTATACTTTATGAAACACAAAGATGAAGTCTTTTCATGCTTCAAAAGCTATTTGGCTCTTGTGGAGAATCAAAGAGGTCAAACACTAAAAAGGTTAAGGTTAGATGGAGGGGGAGAGTACTACTCCCATGAATTTGACTCCTTTCTTCAAGAAAGAGGAATCAAAAGAGAGATCACTACAAGGTACAATCCTGAGCAAAATGGAGTGGTAGAAAGAAGGAATAGGACAATTGCTGAAGCTGCAAGGTCTATGCTGAATGAAAAGCACTTACCTAATTACTTATGGGCTGAGGCTATATCCACACCCACTTATTTGATTAACAGGTTAACTTCAAAATCACTTGATGGCATGACACCATATGAGGCTTGGGATGGAAGAAGACCAACCTTGGATCATTGTAAGATTTTTGGATGTGTGCTTTTGCGCATGTTCCTTCACAGGTTAGAGGCAAGATGGATCCCAAAGCAGAAAGGTGTGTATTCATTGGATATGACAACAATCAAAAGGGCTACAGATTATACAACCCAACAACCAAAGGATTCTTGGTGAGTAGAGATGCATTATTTGATGGGAATAGTTCTTGGTATGAAGATTCATGTAGAAAGGTCAACCTACCTTATGATCTTGAAGAAGATTTTCCAAAACTTGTTAAGGATAATTCTTCTAAAGTTGAAGAGCAGGATACTTCAAAAGATGATGAAGCAAATCAGTATGAAAAAATCAAAATGTGGAAGTCTAAAGGTAAACAAAAAATGCAAGAACTTGGACAAGAGGAAAAATCATCACATCATGGCCTAAGAAGGTCCATGAGGGAGAAAAGAAAGCCAGAAAGGTATGGGTTTGATACTTCTCTGATCACTAAACATTCATTCTATCTAGCACATGACATAAATCAAGAGGAGCCTTCAACATTTGAGGAAGCAAAGAAGAAATCAGAATGGAGGCATGCAATGGAAGAAGAAATTGAAGCTCTTGAGGAGAATGACACTTGGGCATTGGTTCCCAAGTCTCCATCAGATAGGCTCAAGGTGGATCTACAAATTGAAGAAGAACTCAGATGGCTCCATTAATAGGTATAAGGCAAGGCTTGTGGAAAAAGCCTTTGCACAAACTCAAGGAATTGATTATGAGGAGACCTTCTCTCCTATGGCAAAGATGCCTACTATTAGGGTTTTGCTTAGTATTGCCTCTTCCAAGAATTGGAAGATACTTCAATTGGATGTAAAAAATGCATTTCTTAATGGATGGATAACAGAAGAGGTATATATGGCACAACCACCTAGTTTTGAGAATCACATATATCCTAATTATGTGTGTAAACTTAATAACGCTTTATATGGAATCAAACAAGCTCCAAGGGCTTGGAATGACAGGCTTGTCTCATTCTTGCAAGACGAAGGATTTCAACCTAGCAAGGCAGATCCATCACTATTCATAAAAAGGAGGAATTTTGAAGTCATCTATTTGTGTGTGTATGTAGATGATATTATAATTACAGGAAATGATACAGATGGCATGAAGAGAATCAAAGAACAGATGAGAGAAGAATTCAAGATAAGTGATTTGGGTTCACTTACCTACTTCCTAGGATTGGAAGTTGTCTACAGAGATCATGGTTTGTTTCTTACTCAAAGAAAGTACATTAAAGACATGTTTGCAAAATTCAAGATGCACGATTGTAGGATTGCAAGTACTCCAATGGAGGTTAATCATAAATTGAGCTCACATGAAGGTGAAATCGTAGAATATGTGACATGTTATCAAAGCCTAGTGGGTAATTTGAACTATGCCACATTGACAAGGGTTTATATCTGTTACAGTGTCAGTGTGCTAAGTCAACTTATGCACACACCTAGGAAACCTCACATGGAGGCTACCAAGAGGATACTTAAATATCTCAAAGGGACCATGAATGAGGGGTTATATTACCCTTATGTATCTGATTTAGGTTTGAAATTGTTCTGTGATGCAGATTGGGCTGGCTCCATGGAAGACAAAAGGAGCACCTTAGGTTATCTTACCTTTGCAGGTTCAAAACTTGTTTCATGGTCATCCAAGAAGCAACCCACAGTTGCTCTCTCTTCTACTAAAGCTAAATACAAAGGTCTTGTTATAGCTACTCAAGAAGCTATGTGGATTAAGACACTATTCACAGATCTCGGATTGGAATTTGGGACTCCAACTATTTTTCATCACAATATGAGTTTTATTCACTTAGCTGCTAATCCAATTTTTCATGCAAGGACTAAACATATTGAATTTCATTATCACTATGTAAGAGAGAAGATTGTGAGCAAGGAGATTCAAATATCCTATGTGTCCACTCATCAACAATGTGCAGATATTCTAACCAAAGCATTGGATGGTACAAAGCTTTGCAAATTCAAAGCCATGATTGGTTTGCACATAATCTTGGAAGATTGAAGACCTCAAGCATACTTGGCTTGAGGGGGAGCTATTAGAGCAAGTGTATGACAAGCCTAAGTATTGTCTTGAGTCATCAAAAGGCTTAAAAACTTGAAGGAAATGTCTACTCCTTGTAGAGTTCACTTGTGAACTCCCTCTTGTAATTTTTTAGTCTTTACTTGATGTAAAAGTAAAGGGAATATAAATTGGTTGAGTTCACTTGATCAAAAAGGGAAAGAAAAGCCATGAATTCTTGATTGAAGGTAGTTGGAGAATCAAATCTTACCACTAGAATGTACAAAGATAAGTAGCCCGTTAGGGCAATGGGTGTTTATACAAGCCGGGGGGAAAAACCTCCTAAAGAGGGAAAAAAGTGCCTGGCGATCCTAGAGTGTTCACACACATCACTACCTAAATATATCAACAAATCCCCCCTGGGAGTGATGCGGTGAACAAGGAGCTAGCACTCATGTATAAGGAAGTGCCAAGCTATGTCAAAATCACTCGACAGAAGGAAGTAAGCCCAAAGCTTTGCGGAAAGCTTCAAACTTCTCCCTAAGTAGAGCCTTCATGAAAAGTTCTACAATGTTCTCCTAAGTGGGCACATATACCAAGCTAATCTCCCTAGCAAAGAACCTCTCCCTGACATAATGATAATGCACCTCAATGTTCTTAGTGCGAGCATGGAACACAGGGTTCCTCGCATCTGCCAATGCACTCTAACTGATAGTGAAGATGGTGGTGGCAGAAGACTGACCAACACCCAAATCCGCCATAAGCAGTCTAAGCCACACACACTCAACAGTCACTTTGAAAGCTGCCCTATACTCAACCTCATAATTGGAAGTGGCCACAGTAGGTTGCTTCTTGCTCAACCAAAATATATATGAGCTAACAAACATGAAGCAAAGCCACTAGTGGACACACGAGTGTCATAGCAACCAGCCCAATCAAAGACGGAGAAAGCATGCAAATCTGACAGGTGTGATCACCGTTAGGATAAAACAACCCAAGTAGCCTAGTACCACTCAGTAGCAAAAGATGCGCTTAACTGACTGCCAATGCTTGACTCTTGGGAAATGCATAAACCTGCTCATCTATGAGATAGCAAATTGAATATATGGCTGAGTAATGCATAAGTAAATCAAGCATCCAACAGCCTACTAATAGAGAACAGCATCAAATGCATCTCTAACATCATGAAGACTCAATCGTAAACCTATCTCCATAGGAGCGGCAATAGGTTTACAATCTTCAAGGCCAAAACGCTGCAATAATGTGTCAATATATTTCGTTTGACACAAAGCCATTCCACCATCAACATGCATAAATTGAATGCCCAACTAGTGATGCAAATGCCCCAAATTAGACATCTCAAATGAGGCATGTAAATCAGCCTTAAAATCAGCAATATGCCTCTCATGAGGATCAGTGAGGAGCATATCATCAACATTAACCACAATGATCAGAAGTACATCATTAGCATGCTTGACATATAAGGTTCTTTTAGTTGGACTATTCTCAAAACCATGTGCAATCAGATAGGCATGTATCTTTTCATACCAAGCACACGGTGCTTGCTTTAAACCATATAATGCCTTCTTTAACCTACACACCTGGTTTTCATGCCCTTTTTGCACAAAGCCACAGGGCTGAAAAACATACACTTCTTCATGAAAATCACCATTCAAAAATGTTGTTTTAATGCCCAACTAATGTACATTCCAACCATGATGAGTTGCAAGTGCACAGATGCTACGAATAGTGGTCATTCGGCAAGTAGATGCAAAGGTCTCATCAAAATCAATACCTCTTTTTTGCGCATAACCCTTTGCAACATGCCTAGCCTTATAAATGTCAATTGTTCCATCATGTTTACGCTTCAGCTTGTATACCCACTTTGTGCCAATGGCATCTTGCTAGAAGGCAAGTCACATAAAGACCAAGTACCATTCTTCATTATAGCATCATATTCAAATTGCATACTAGCCATCCAATTTGCTGAATTATGTGCTTCGTCAAACGAAAAAGGCTCATTCTCATCACAGAGACTTGATGCAGCCATAGCATAGCAATCTGATGCAAAAGAGGCACTATGAGAGCCTGATCGAGTACGATATGAAAGAGGTGCATCCAATTTGCTGTCACGCAAAGTCTGCACCAGCCATTTTGGCATAGTTTTTGCCTCCTCAATATCAGCTCTCTCATCAACAAGTGCTTCATATAAATCTGCATTAGAAATGGGATGATCTGCATCATCACATGAAACCTGCAAAGGCTAAGAAGTTGCCGCATTAGGACTAGCACTAGACTATCCACCTGTAAAAAGAGGCAGCAAATTATCATACATGTCTTTGGAGCTAATAGATGTCTCCTAGTACATGAAAGCAATGGCTGAATAGCATCTTCCATAAAAACAACATCACGTCTAACCAGAATGCATTTAGTCTGTGGATGATATAGACGATCACCTTTACTTTCAGAATTGTACCCAACAAAAATACATTTTACTACTTTATCATCCACTTTTCTGCGATGTTGTTCAGGCACTAATGCATATGCCAAACAACCAAAAACATGTGGATGAGCAACATATGGCTTTCAGTCATGTCAAGCCTCATATGGAGTGATAGACTGCAGTGCTTTAGTGGGACACCTGTTAAGTACATAAGCTGCACACATGATAGCCTCAAGCCAAAAACTATGTGGTAAAGCCTGACTCTTGACCATACACCTCGCCATCTCCATGAGTGACTTGTTCTTCCGTTCAGCAACTCCATTCTGTTGAGGTGTATATGGCACTGTGCACTAGTGTTTTATCCCACATTCAGCCAGAAATGCATTAAAATTAGAAGACATATATTCCCCCCCTCGATCAGAACGGAGGGTGCCCATTTTACATTTGATAGATTTTTAGCCATAACCAAAAACTATTTGAAGCATGTAAACACTTTGGACTTTGCCTTCAATGGATATACCCATGCATGCCTAGAAAAATCATCGATGAAAGTCACGAAGTAAAGATAGTTTCTAAAAGAAGGTGTCTGCATAGGACCACAAAAATCACTATGTACAAGCTGCAATTTCTGAGTTGCCCAAACTGAACCATCTTTTGGAAAGGAAGAACGCTACATTTTGCCCAAAATATAGCCTTCACATACATGTTTACCAGGTGCCTCAAGTTTGGACAAAGAGGACACCATTTCATATTTCTGCACGCATAGCAAACTAGCAAAATGCAGATGACCAAAGCGTGCATGCCAAAGCTTTGCATCTGACATAGTCTGAGAATCATGTACTACACATGCCGAATCACTCATAGATCTTTCATATTTTATGAGCTTAAATATTAAATAGCCCACAACATAAAATGCCAGAAGCAATAATCACATTGCCATTTGACATATCATGGACTGTACACGTGTCATCAACAAATTTCACAACCAAGCCAATCTTGTCTAAAGTTGAAACTAATAACAGATTCTTCTTGATCCTTGGCACAAATAAAGCATCTGACAAAGTGAAAGAACTACCATGAGAAGTAGTCAAAATGATCTTACCAACTCCCATGATAGGATAAGAGGAGTTGTTGGTGCATGTGATAGTATTTCCTGTAGGGGCAGTGCATATCCTTTATCTACCAATCGTGCTTTATACCTGCTTATGCTACCATTAGAATTATGCTTTACCTTGTAAACCCATTTGCAGCCTATGGGTTTCTTTCCTTGTGGCAATGGAACCAACATCCATGTATCATTCCCATAAAGTGCAGCCATCTCCTCATCCATAGCTTTTTCCCAATCTGCATTTCCAATTGCATCTTCAAAACAAGAAGGTTCACCATCTTGTATTACCTTGGTCATGTAGGCATAATGAGGAGCCATATAACTGTCATATGTCAATTGTTGCACTGAATTCCGCATCCTCCCAGATGCTCTTGGTCCGGTGTCACTTCTCCTTGTATCAATCGTTGCACTAAATTCCGCATCCTCCCAGATCCTCTTGGTCCTGGGTCACTTTCTCACCATGTAGGAAAGCATTCTTCACATCCATCTGATGCAAAGTCCATCCTTTTGATGTAGCTAATGGAACAAGTGTTTTGAGAGTAGACATTTTAGCTATAGGGCTAATTTTTTCCTCATAATCAATGCCATACTTCTGTGCATATCCTTTATCTACCAATCGTGCTTTATACCTGCTTATGCTACCATTAGCATTATGCTTTACCTTGTAAACCCATTTGGAGCCTATGTGTTTCTTTCCTTGCGGCAATGGAACCAGTGTCCATGTATCATTCCCATAAAGTGCAGCCATCTCCTCATCCATAGCTTTTTCCCAATCTGCATTTCCAATTGCATCTTCAAAACAAGAAGGTTCACCATCTTGTATTACCTTGGTCATGTAGGCATAATGAGGAGCCATATAACTGTCATACGGCAATCGCTGCACTGAATCCTGCATCCTCCCAGATCCTCTTGGTCTTGGGTCACTTCTCCTTGTATCATCTACATGTGCCCTTCTTACTCCTCGAGTCTTCATAGAGGGCAATCCAAGTTCCTCATCAAGACTCTTTTTTGAATCACTTGAATCTCCATCAACGTCTTCAAAACCTGCACATGTTTTATGACCAGCAGAAAGCTTTTCTTTACCTTTCTTGGATGTATTTGATGAATTCGCTGGACTGAAATTTCCATTCAATCTTCCACTCCATAGATTTGAGTTGGAACTATTGCTTGGTGACGCATCCGGTCCACTTAAAGCTTGAGATTCTGCACTTGATTTTTCAGCATTTTCTTTGTCATTTGGTTCAAGATTCTGTCCTTCTTTGACATCTACATAGAGGCTTGACATTTCATCAAATACCACATCTCTGCTCACCTTCACTTGTCGTGTGAGTGGGTTATAACATTTATATTCCTTTTGCTCAAGGGAGTATCAAATGAAGACACACTTTTTTGCTTTTGGATCAAGCTTCATCCTCAATTTATCTGGAACATGTACATATGCAATATAACCAAAAACTTCAGATGTGATAAGTTTGGCTTTTTACCTATAAAATTCTCTTCAGGTGTAACTTGTTGTACAGTAGCAGTCGAAGTTCTGTTCATGATGTATACAATAGTATGAACAACTTCTGCCCAATAACAATGACGCATGTTCTTCTCAACCATCAACGCTCTTGCTATTTCTGCAATATTTCTATTTTATCATTTAGCAACGCCATTCTGTTGTGGTGTGTACGTGCATGAAAATTCACATTGAATTCCATGAATTTTTAGAAAATTGTTGAGCGCATTTGACATGTATTCACCTCCTCCATGAGAGCTTAATGTTTGAATATACTTTCCTGTCTACTTTTCCACCATAGCCTTAAAATTTTGGAAGTGAGTGAACACCTCACTCTTCTCTTTCATGTAATATAACCATACTGTTTGTGTATGGTCATCAATGAAAGTGACATAAAACCTGCAACCGCCCATAGATGTGGTCTTTAGAGGACCCCAAACATCTGTATCTACTATTTCTAGCACATTCTCATTAACATGCTTGTCATGCGAAAATGATGATCTTGACTGTTTACCAAATTGACATGCTGCACATACCTTTTGCATTTTTGCAACCTTGAAATTTGCTAGTCCATTGACAATCTCCTTTGATTGCATCAATTTCAGCCTTTGCAGAGTTGCATGTCCAATTTGTTTGTGCCAGATCTCTATATCAACAATAACTCCTGCACCTTTTGCAAACATGGGTGCATTCATTTCATGAATTTTTACATTTAAGGTGAACATCCTACCCAGTCTATTTCCTTTGGCAATCAATCGTCCACCTTGTTTGTACTCTTCTACATATAACCCATCAGCATTGAACCTAACTTGTAATCCTTGGTCAACCATTTGTCCAACAAAAACCAGATTCCTTGTTATACTTGGAACATACAACACATCGGCAAGATTTTTTACCTTTCCATCCTCCATAGACAGTGCTATATTTCGTGTATGCTCGATAGGATGTGATCTATCATCACCTGTTTCAACATATCCAGAAACTAACAATTTTTGCAAACTACTAAACCATTCTACATGAGTGGTCATGTGATTTGAAACACTCGAATCAACATACCACACATTATCATTCGATTTTGGAACATTAGCGGACACCGTGTTCATTATATGATGTTGAACCATGAACAACTACTTAGAATCATCTACACTTGTGGATGCATAGTTATTCTCCTACCTTGTGTTATTTTGATCCTTCAATCTATAATCACATTCAAAATGTCTAGGTTTACCACAATTCTAGCATCTTTTACTATCATTACTTGAGTCATTTCTTTGGAAATTGCTGTGGCCTCTTTGGCTCTCGTTGCCTCGAAACTGTCCTCTTCCTCCGACATGATTCTGTTGTTGACTTTGGTCTTGGTTACTATTTAGTCTTCGAGTTCCGAAACGTCTACCTCTACCTCTTCCTCTGCCAGAGTAGAATACCTGCTCATAACTAGATTTTCCTTGGGAGTTTGAATCCTCACCAAGATTCTTTTCTTCAATAATCAGCATAGATACTAGATTAGCAAAATTTGGAATATTTTCCCTAGTCTGTATAGAAGTTATGAACTGCTTATATGCAGCTCCTAAACCACGAAGACACACTTCCGCCTTATCATCATCATCTACATTTACGCCAATAGATGCAAGTGACTCACATATGCTTTTAATTTTCGAGGTGTAGTCACTTACTGACATGCTCTTCTTCTCCAATGTATGCGGCTCGTTATTGAGTTGCAATTTCTGTGCCTTTGTATTGATCTCATACAATGTGACCAAACTATTCCAAGCCTCTTTTGGAGTCTTGGCATCCTGTATGTGTCCAATCATGCTATCATGTATGCTTACAGATAGCCAATACATTACCTTTCGTGCTCCTTGATTCCATTCCTAATATGCTCTTAACTGATCTGCAATCCGATTTCTTTCTGGTAACTGTGGAGCATTTTCATTCTCTCCTTCGATGTACTTCCAATAGTCTTTTCCCATTAGAAAATTCCTCATTCTGAATCTCCAAGCATGGAAATTGTTATTGTCTAGCTTATTGCTCATAAGCTGACTCATTTCATCTGCATTTGCCATTTTTGCAGCAATTCTCAACACTGCAAAACACTACAAGCAGCATTTCTACTTGAACACTATCGCACTATGATGTGACAGTTCCATCTAAGAAAAACACAATTTTCGTGTATCAACAATACACCGAATCGCTTGAAATTCTAGATCTGGAATATATGAGTGCTCTCGAACACAACACAAGTTACACTTTTCAAAGCTGACTTGGTTTTTCTATGGGCCCCACCTTGCGAGCTCAAAATGGAGGTCGAGATGGCTCCGAAACGTCGATCTAACAAAAACGAGTGACCCTTAAGGGATAACTCATGAAAATATTTTGAGGTCTTCTACATTCACGTCAATTTTCATAGCAAACGGAGGTCATTAGTGAATCACGTTTTCTCCACGCCTTGCCACGTACTCTTCACCGTTGCCTTCTCCAGGAGCTCTCTACAACCACGCTGGCTGTGATACCATGTCACGAGGAAGGAGATAAGAAAAGCATCTCATACACACACTCTCACTCTCAAAGAGATGCACACACACAGATTGAGGCAAGGAAGAAGATCTTCTTCTTCTTTATCTATTGCATAAAATGGAATGTACAAAAATGACCTAAAAACCAAGAATACAATTACTGCAATAAATAAAGTCCAATACACAAGGAAAAACCTAATGTCCGCAAATGAGTGAGCTGGAAAGAAACAAATGTGCCATCACTCTCGATAGATAAATCTACTAAAGCTCAATGAAGTGTCCCTGACATATACTGGCATGACCTCTATACATGTCAGAGAAATTAAAAAGTGATACGTGTCATCTTGGATCATCACATGTTGAGCTTGACATCTCAACATGTATGTATGTATGTATGTAACTATGTATGTTTGTATGTATGTATGGATATATGTATGTATGTATGTATGTATGTATGTATGTATCTATCTATCTATCTATCTATCTATCTATCTAGATCTACCTACCTACCTATCTATCTATCTATCTATCTATCTATCTATCTATCTATCTATCTATCTATCTATCTATCTATCTATCTATCTATCTATCTATCTATCTATCTATCTATCTATCTATCTATGTGTCCATCTATCTATTTATCTATCTATCAATAAATCTATCTACCTATCTATCTATCTACAAACACACACACACACACACTATTGCAGAGTAAATAAGGTCAAGAAAAGGAGCCCCCAAAAAAATTTCAATTATGGCATCAATTTTCCTCTTCAAATGTATATGAAAACCTCATGAAGCCATGTAAATGCACTAGGGGAGTCCTCTAGATGCATAAATCTCAAACATTGTATCATAATCTTTGTAAAATAGTAGGAATATAGGCGTTTTTGATAAAGTGCCAGTCTCTTGTGTGAAAGGACCATTTTTAGGGCACATGTATATAAGTCATTTGATGACACTTTGTAAAGACGTTTTGCCATTGTGAGTGAGAGAGAACTCTGATTTTTGAATTTGCTTCTTCTTCCTCCTATATCTCCTTGCTTGTGAGCTTGCATGTGTGATTGTAGCTAGGAATGGGTGCATGTAAGTGCTGTCTATCCACTTCATTGCTTTTCTGAAGTGTGTAATGTGTGTGTGAAGTGTGAGGAGGTGTGTGGTGAAACTAGGTGAGTTGTGCAGCTTAGTTTTTTGCCCATATCTAGAAATAGGTTTGTTAGAATTGGAGAAGAGTACCACCATTGGATGCATCTCCTTGAGAGCTTCAAAATGAACTTGGTATTGACCATATTCTGGAGCTAAGAGAAAAGTCCGTTTTTGTGCTTACTGTTGTTTCATGTATCACGACACCATTTCCACCTGTGTGAGTGATGAATGTGAGAGATAAAACTCATCTGCATGCCATGGTAGCTATTTCACTTAATTGACCATTGTGTAAGTGCAAGTTTTCATACACTCAGTTAGGTTCAAGATACTTCTCGGATGGATAATTTAAATGTGTGATCCCCACTATATGCACTTGTTGGAGATAGAGGAATAGTATCTTTTGTCTCAAGTCCCTAAGTTGTCGCTTAGGTACGCACATTTTTTGGCACCATTGTCGGGGAACTAAGAGTCCAACTGAGGTACTCGCATGATGGTAAGAGCTCTTAGGAAAAGGTATGAGTTGTGAAGAGGTGAGTAATCTGCGTTGGTAAGTCATTTCTTTTTGCACTTATTACTTCACACCTTGAATGTGTGTAGTAAGTTGGTAGGCCTAGGAAAGTGAGAGTTAGTGAGTAGGAGTAGAGAGTAGAAAGGAAGGATTAGGAGAAGAGTAGGTAGTAGATCCCCCAAAATCCCAATAAAATTTTCATTTCAGTGTCAGGAGGAAGGAGATAAGGAGGAGAGCTCACACACACACTCTCACTCTCAATGAGAAGCACACACACAAATTGAGACAGGGAAGAATAATCTTCTTCTTCTTCTTCTTCTATCACATAAAACGAATGTACAAGAATGACCTCAAAACAAGAATACAACAAGTGCAATATATAAAGACCAGTACATAAGGAAAAACCTAATGTCTGTGAATGAGTGAGGTGGCAAGAAACAAATGTGCCATCACTCTCGGTAGATAAATCTAATAAAGCTCAATGAAGTATCCTTGACATATACCGGCGTGACCACTATACATGTCAGAGAACCAAAAAACTGGTACGTGTCATCTTGGATCATCACATGTTGAGCTTGATATCTCAACACTCCCCCTCAAGCTCAACCCCATATCCTGTAATCCAAGCATCTTCCAAAACTTCTTCAACTTCTCAGCTCCAAGTGCTTTGGTGAAAATATCAGCAACCTGCTCATCTGTTCTCACATAAACAAGATCAATATCCTTGCTAATACCTTCTCTCTGATGAAGTGATAATGTACCTCGATATGCTTTGTTCTAGCATGGAAAATAGGGTTCCGTGCTAACTATATGCTGCTAAGATTATCACAATAGATAGTGATAGGCTTTTGCACTTCCACACCTAAATCTGCAAGTAACATCTCCAGCCATGATGCCTCACATGCTGCCATTGCAACACCTCTATACTCAGCCTCTGTACTCGACAAAGCAACAGTGAGTTGCTTCTTACTGCTCCATGTAATAGCTGCACCTCCAAGTGAGAAAAGAAAGCCACTAGTAGATCTTCTATCTAGAGTACTATCAGCCCAATCTGCATCGGTGTATCCATGAACCTGCAAATCTACACCAGCTTCATAAAACAATGCATAATACAAAGTAGCACTCACATAAAGAGTAGAGTGCGCCTCAGAGCATCCAAATGTGGCTTCCTAGGAACCTGCATAAACTGACTTTCAAGTCCAACAGTGTAGCTTAAATCAGGCCTTGTAATTGTAAGATATATAAGACTTCCCACAATTTTCCTGTACCTAGTAGCATTTTCCAATGCTTCACCTGATGTAGTATCCAATTTCAAATTCTGATCTAAAGGCATAGAAATTGGCTTACAATCAGCCATACCATACTTTTGCAGCATATTCAAGACATATTGCCTTTGCGACATCCATATGCTTGTTTCTGTGTGTATAAACTCAATGCCCAAGAAATAGCGCATCACACCAAGATCTTTCATGTCGAATTCCTGCATAAGACGTTTCTTTACCTCTTTGATGCTTTCTTCATTATCACCACCTACAATCAGGTCATCAACATAAATAGCCACAATAGTGATGCCATCATCAGCCTTCCTTGCATATAGTGAGTGATCTGCATCACACATAGAAAACCCAATGCTGGTTAAGTAATCAGCAATCCGTGCATGCCATGCATGCGGAGCCTGCTTCAGCCCATACAAAGCCTTTTGCAACCTGCAAACATATTCTGGATGCTTTGAATCTTCATATCCTTGTGGCTGGTCCATATATACTTCTTCGTGTAACTCACCATATAGGAAAGCATTCTTCACATCCATCTGATGCAAAATCCATCCTTTTGATGTAGCTAATGCAACAAGTGTCCTAACAGTAGACATTTTAGCTACAAGGCTGAATGTTTCCTCATAATCAATGCCATATGTCTGCGCATATCCTTTAGATACCAATCGTGCTTTATACCTACTTATGCTACCATCAGCATTATGCTTTACCTTGTAAACCCGTTTACAGCCTATGGGTTTCTTTCCTTGCGGCAATGGAACCAGCTTCCATCTATCATTTCCATAAAGTGCAGCCATCTCCTCATCCATAGCTTTTTCCCAATCTGCATTACCAATTGCATCTTCAAAACTAGAAGGTTCAGCATCTTGTATTACCTTTGTCATGTAGGCACAATGGCGAGCCATGTAACTATCATACGTCAATCGTTGCATTGAATTACGCATCCTCCCAGATCTTCTTGGTCCTGGGTCACTTCTCCTTGTATCATCTGCATGTGCCCTTCTTACTCCTGGAGTCTTCACAGAGGGCAATCCAAGTTCCTCATCAAGACTCTTTTCTGAACCGCTTGAATCTCCATCAACATCTTCAAAACCTGCACATGTTTTATGACCAGCAGAAAGCTTTTCTTTACCTTTCTTGGATGTATTTGATAAATTTGCTGGATTGAAATTCCCACGTAATCTTCCACTCCATGGATTTGAGTTGGAACTATTGCTTGGTGATGCATCTGGTCCACTCAAAACCTGGGATTCTGCACTTGATTTTTCAGCATTTTCTTTGTCATTTGGTTCAAGACTCAGTCCTTCTTTGGCATTTGCATAGAAGCTTGACATTTCAGCAAATACCACATCTCTGCTCACCTTTACATGTCGTCTGAGTGGGTTATAACATTTATATCCCTTTTGCTCAAGGGAGTATCCAATGAAGACACACTTTTCTGCTTTTGGATCAAGCTTCGTCCTCAATTCATCTAGGACATGTACAAATGCAATACAACCAAAAACTTTCAGATGTGATAAGTTTGGCTTTTTACCTGTAAACTTCTCTTCATGTGTAACTTGATGTACAACAACAGTCGAAGTTCTGTTCATGATGGATACAACAGTATGCACAGCTTCTGCCCAATAACAATGAGGCATATTCTTCTCAGCCATTAAGGCTCTTGCTATTTCTGCAATATGTCTGTTTTTGCATTCAGCAACACCATGCTGTTGTGGTGTGTACGTGCACGAAAATTGACGCCGAATTCCATGATTTTTTAGAAAACTACTGAACTCATTTGACATGTATTCACCTCCTCCATCAGATCTTAATGTGTGAATGTACTTCCCTGTCTGCTTTTCCACCATAACTTTAAAATTCTGGAAGTGAGTAAACACCTCGCTCTTCTCTTTCATGAAATATACCCATACTTTGCGTGTATGGTCAACAATGAAAGTAACATAAAACCTGCAACCACCCATAGATGTGGTCTTTGCTGGACCCCAAACATCTATATGTACTACTTCTAGTACATTCTCACTAACATGCTTGTCATGTGGAAATGATGCTCTTAACTGTTTACCAAATTGACATGCTGCACATACCTTTTGCATTTCTGCAACTTTGGAATTTGGTAGTCCATGGACTGTAACATAATCCTGGTAGGAGATGGTTGAACCACACCCTAAGAGAGAGGATTAGGAAGTAATCCTCAACCATGGCTTTTGGGGCAAGAGGTTAGCCCATCACATTCCTAACCAAGAGGTTGTGAGTTCAATTCCTTACATTGGTATCAGAGCCTAGGAAGTAGGCTTGGGCAAAGTGGAATGACCCAATGGCCTCTAAAAAAGGCGCTTGGGCATCCTCCATGTGAAAGGGTAGGAATTGTGGAAGGCGCGCGTCGATTTCAATGATGGACCTTACAATGATTGGGGTGTATCTCCCAATCCGTAGGTCGGATTGAGGCGTGTAATATACCGTTGGAAAGCTCTCGGAACGAACTTTCCAATGAGCTAGCTTGCAATGTGTGAATTCCTTGGGAATCCTTGGATGGAACTTGATTGAGTACATCCTGCCAGTCCCATAGCTGGTCAGGGTACATCCTGCCAAGGTACATCCAGGGTACATCCTACCAGTCCCATAGCTGGTCAGGGTACATTCCCGAGGGAGTTCAAGGGGGGAAGAATGTAACATAATCCTGGTAGGAGATGGTTGAACCACACCCTAAGAGAGAGGATTAGGAAGTAATCCTCAACCATGGCTTTTGGGGCAAGTGGTTAGCCCATCACATTCCTAACCAAGAGGTTGTGAGTTCAATTCCTTACATGGACAATCTCCTTTGACTGCATCAGTTTCAACCTTTGCAAATTTGCATGTCCAATCCGTTTGTGCCATATCTCTATATCTGCAATAACTCCTGCACCTTTTGCAAACATGGCTGCATTCATTTCAGGAATCTTCACATTTAAGGTGAACATCCTACCCACTTTGTTTCCTTTGGCAACCAATCGTCCATCCTGCTTGTACTCTTCTATATATAATCCATCAGCATTGAACCTGACTTGTAATCCCTGGTCAACCATTTGTCCAACAGAAACCAGATTCTTTGTTATGTTTGGAACATGAAGCACATAAGCGAGATGTTTTACCTTTCCGTCCTCCATAGACAATGCTATGTTTCCTGCATGCTCAATAGGATGCGATGTATCATCACCTGTTTCAACAAATCCAGGAACTGGCATTTTCTACAGACTATTAAACCATTCTGCATGACTGGTCATGTGATTTGAAGCACCTGAATCAACATACCAGACATTATCATTCGATTTTGAAACACCAGTAGACATCGTATTCATCATGTGATGTTGAACCATAAACAGCTTCTCAGAATCATCTTCACTTGTGGACGCATAGTTGTTTTGCTGCCTTCTGTTATTTTGATTCTTCAACCTGCAATCACGTTCAAAGTGTCCAGGTTTAGCACAATTCCAGCATCCTTTACTATCATTACCTGAGTCATTTCTTTGGAAATTTCTACGACCTCTTTGACTCCCCCTGCCTCGAAACTGTCCTCTTCCTCCTGCATGATTCTGTTGTTGACCTTGGTCTTGGTTATTGTTTCCTCTTCCACTTCCAAAATCTCTACCTCTGCCTCTTCCTCTGCCAGAGTAGAATACCTGCTCAGAACTGGGCTTTCCTTGGGAGTTTGAATCCTCACCAAGATTCTTTTCTTCAATAATCAGCATAGATACCAAATCAACAAAATTCGGAATATTTTCCCTGGTCTGTATAGAAGTTCTGAACTTCTTATATGCAGCTCCTAAACCACGAAGGCACACTTCCACCTTATCATCATCATCTACATTCACGCCAATAGATGCAAGTGACTCACATATCTTTTGATTTTTAGAGTGTAGACACTTACCGACATGCTCTTTTTCTCCAATGTATGCAGCTCGTTCTTGAGTTGCAACTTCCGTGCCTTTGTATTGGTCTCGTACAAAGTGACCAAACTGTTCGAAGCCTCTTTTGGAGTCTTGGCATCCTGTATGTATCCAATCATGCTATCCTGTATGCTAACAGATAGCCAATACATTATCTTTCATGCTCCTTGATTCCATTCCTCATATGCTCTTAACTGTTCTGCAGTACGATTCCTTTCTGGTAACTGCGGAGCATTTTCATTCTCTCCTTCGATGTACTTCGAGTAGCTTTCTCCCATCTGGAAATTTGTCATTCTGAATCTCCAAGCATGGAAGTTGTTCTTGTCCAGCTTATCGCTCATAAGCTGACTCATTCCATCTGCGTTTGCCATTTCTGCAACAATTCACAACACCGCAACGCACTACAAGCAGCACTTCTGCTTGAACACTGTCGCACTATGACGTGATAGTTCGATCTCAGAAAAACACAGTTTTCGTGTATCAACAGTACACGAAATGGCTCGAAATTCTGGATCTGGAATATATGAGTGTCCTCGAACACAACGCAAGTTACAGTTTCTGAAACTGACCTGGTTCTTTTGTGGGCCCCACCTTGCGGGCTCAAAACGGAGGTTGAGATGGCTCCGAAACTTCGAGCTGAGAAAAACGAGTGACCCTAAAGGGATAACTTATGAAAACATTTTGAGGTCTTCTACCTTCACGTCGATTTTCGTAGCAAACGGAGGCCGTTTGTGAAATTGCGTTTTCTCCACGCCTTGCCGAGTAGTCTTCACCGTCCCCTTCTCCATGAGCTCTCTAGAGCCAGGCTGGCTCTGATACCATGTCACGAGGAAGGAGATAAGGAGGAGAGCTCACACACACACTCTCACTTTCAAGGAGAAGCACACACACAAATTGAGACAGGGAAGAATAATCTTCTTCTTCTTCTTCTTCTTCTATCACATAAAACGAATGTACAAGAATGACCTCAAAACAAGAATACAACAAGTGCAATATATAAAGACCAGTACATAAGGAAAAACCTAATGTCCGCAAATGAGTGAGCTGGCAAGAAACAAATGTGCCATCACTATCGGTAGATAAATCTAATAAAGCTCAATGAAGTATCCCTGACATATACCGGCGTGACCACTATACATGTCAGAGAACCAAAAAACTGGTACGTGTCATCCTAGATCATCAAATGTTGAGCTTGATATCTCAACATTCAATACCTCTCAGACTTGGCTAGCCCAAGGTATAAAAGCCAAAAAATTCATTCAGTAACTCACTTGTATTCAGCAAGTGTCGTGGGAGTGCACAGACGACGTGTATTATTGAGCATGTATCACATGGAATCGGGGTTGTGGAGGCTTATCAGTACCAAAAACTTGAGGAGAGCAAGAAAGAGGTGAGCTCAATACATCTGGCCTACTGGAAAAGTAATACATTCAATGTAAAACGTGATTGAACCCATGATCGGTATCATGGAAGAGGTATCATGGGACAAAGTGAGGATTTGATTTTAGCAAGCACATAGGGGGGGAGAGGAGTGCACAAGGATCACATGAATACAAAAATTTCAAAAAACTTCTTTCATTTTAGTGACATACGCTCAAGTATCGTGACTTGTTGAGTTCAAGTATTGCGATACTTGAATTCCCGTGTGTCACAATACCTAGAAAGTATCGTGTATCGTTGATACCTATACTCTTAATGTATCACGATACCTAGGTATCATGTATCATCAGGTTGAGTATCCTGATACCCAAGTATCGTGTATCACGACCCTCTATGTATCATGTATAATCACGATCACCGAGTATCGTGTATCACGACATTTGAGTACCGTGTGTTGTGATTGTCGTGTAGTGTGATACTAAGGTATTGTGTATCGTGACATCCCGTGTATTGTGTATCATGACCACTCACATATCGTGTATCGAGAAGGTCAAGTATCGTGTATTGTGGAGGGTCAAGTATCGTGTATCGTTTTGGATCTGAGTATTGTGTAATGTTAATCCTTCAGGTATCGTGTATCGTGGGATCCCGTGTATCATGTTGAGAGATTGCAAACCTTCTTTTGCTGTTGTGCTCATGTTACATGGAGGAATTCGCGCGATCGTCTTCTTGACAAACACACAGAGAGTTTTGCTCATCTCCGCCCAACCGCTGAGCTTCATGTATCTACCACACTTGTGAATCATACATCTTCTCTTTCCATCTACCCGTAATATAGAAGTGCATCCATATGATGCCATGTGGCATTAGTGCCACCTCACCCAAAAGGGTGTACATTCATAATATGACATTTCCTTCCCCTTGAAAGCATTTTTGTCCTCGAAAATGCAAATGAAATATCCGTAATGGTAGAAGAAAGTGCTCGGACTCCCCTGAACCCCCTGCACTCTGTGTACATGGTCATCTCTGTGTCTTGTTTCCCCATATCCTTCCCCTTAGGAAGCCTCATATGAGATCATCTCAAAGGTGGGAAACTGTCTGAGTGGTGCCTACTATCTCCCATGTACACTCCAGCTCCAAACTATCACTCCCATAACATACAACATCATCCAAATGACCTAAGTCCATATGATGTATCCTCTATGGAGTAATAATTTGAAGAGCAAGTGTAAAGTGTCAAGCTTATAGGCATGACCGTATAATAATGGAGATAATAAACCATAGACTCCTCTGATATGTAGAACAAAGTCCCATAACAAGTGACTCCAAACCCATCTAAGACTAAATGATAGATTGTCCTGATAACACTCCAAGTCCTCCTAACCTTGAGTGTGCTCACAAGTAATAGTTCTGTATGTACATGCATAGATTGGATTGCATACATAAAATGTTGATCATTATTTAAATTCTAAAAGTATGGATCGACAGGCAAGAAGCATACTTTTTGATTGTTTGTAGAAAAGAGGATTACAGAAACTATATGGCTATGCAACTCAGAGAATGGTTGCTAGCAACTGCTTTTATGTTTTTGCAGGTCATGGAGTCCATATATGAGTTTATGGCGTGCATGCCATGGGCCTGTCAAGCCCTATGTTATTGGGTGGCCTGTGTGCCACTGAGCTTATGGTTAATTTTTTTTGGGATTCCATTTCCTGGGGAAATGCTGTCAAAATTTTTCTTACCGCATGGCGTTATATACGCACTTGCCTTTAGGTAAGAATGTTATGGCATGGTAACATGCCTTTCTGCAAACATCAATAAGTTTTAGGCATGCTTATAAGCATGTATTTGATGGACTTAGGACCATCATAGTAGTATACATAAGGCAACTTCAGTAGTAATAGGATCCCTACACATAATCCTTATGGATTTAGACCATAAGATTGCTAACGGAAGGAGCTACACCTTCACCATTAGTAATGTGCACAAGCAATCCTATAGGTTATAAGAAGTTGCATAGAGGCACGGGAGATATAGTTTGATAATCTCCAAGATAGCGAAGATTTAGTTATCTTCACAAGAGTCTCATAGCATGATTAGGAGACTATGGGGTATTATGACGAATACCCAAAGAGTGACTAGTTTCACTCATGCACCTCACTTGAGCCAGTAGTGAAGCATTTCTGCTACACTACTAAGGAAACCAATTAGATGGGATCACAGAGATGGGTTTCATGAGAGAGCATCGACGGGCGCTTAGGTGATTCGAGTGATGGTTAGGAAGGCCATAGGCATGGCACTAGCTCTATGATTCAGAGCATAGATCCCTTAGTTAGGAATAGTTGGGGTACCCAATACATATATATGTATATCTGGATCTACAAAGAGGTACTTAGACCTAGTCTTTGTACCTTGGAACAAGTTGATTTGGAACAGAAAGGGATATCCATTGTCGCTTGTTGACTAGAACCAAACTAACTAGTTCGACGACATGGGACTCACTTGAGTCCACCCACATGATTTTAGGATATGTGATTCATTAGAGTCCACCTATATATTCCATTACATACATATGGAATATATATTCGATTTAGTGTAGGTATGACACCGTGAATTGAAAGAAGTTTTCACTGGTATGGGACAGTGGAAAGGACTTCCCTTTGAGCACTCTTCTTCTATGGCCAAGGAGAAAAGGACTCATCATTCATGACGTCATGTCTCACTAGATCAGAGGAGAGCTCTTAGTAGACATCTCCTTAGGATTGGGAGTTATCCTTCATAGTTTAGGGAAGATTTATTCTTCTAGTAGAGAATGTGATAGGTGATTTTATCACCATTGGTATCACATACTCATTTTGAGTTTTTCAGGAAGGATAATTCCATGAGTTTGAGTGGATCATAGAGATCCATGCATAGAGTATGGTTAGCATAGATACCTCTTTAGTATGGATACACCTATGTTTATGGTATCATGTCACATCATTGCTGACCATTTTAGTAGAGGGCTTTGACCCTTATTAAGAATTTATTTTCTCCGCTCTTCACTACATATACCTTCATTAGTTAGGGGAGATATGTTCTCCATCTTCATAGGAATGTATGTAATGAGGGATTATGCATTACTATGGAAGAGAGGAGCAAATGAAATCATGAGTTTCTCTTTAAGGAAAGGAGAAAGTGAGAATCAACTTAGAGATCTACGAGAGATCTCACCTTAGCTGAGTGGTCTCATTTTAGCTCCTGCTCTTTGAGAAAGAAAGAAGGAAAGGAAAACATGATTTCTTCATAGGAGAAGAATAGATTATGTTTCATGACTTCTTCATAGGAGAAGAATAGAGTATGTTTTCCTTTAGAGAGAAGAGGTGTTTAGGACACATCTCTTAGTCTACATTTCAGAAGGAATTCATTTCCTCTACTTTTCAATGTAATTTTCCTTCACATGGGAGTCTTTTTATCCACTATTTTGGAAGGAAAAGTATGGAGAATTTATGTGTATGTTCTCAACTATCGATGAGTAGAGAAAATGGATTCAATAGAAGCTCTTTCAAAGGGAAAGGGAAAGTGGAATAAATTCCACTACCAGAGTTCTTTTCCTTAAAGGGGATTACACAGAGAGTTTTGCTCATCTCCACCCAACCGCCGAGCTTTACCACACTTGTGAATCATACATCTTCTCTTTCCATCTACCCATAATATAGAAGTGCATCCATATGATACCATGTGGCATTAGTGCCACCTCACCCAAAAGGGTGTACATTCGTAATATGACACATGTATTGTCACTATCATCCTATATCATGTATTGTGTATCATCCCAATCCTAGGTATCATGTATCACCAGAAACTTGTGTATTGTGTATCATGACCCGTGGAGTATCGTGTATCGTGGAAGGAAAATTATCGTGTATCGTGGAAAACACTAAACAACTAGACATTCTAGGAAAGGAGAATCTAATTTGGGCTAAGTAAACTCCTACAATAAATACAAATCTGAGAGACCTACAAAACTAACTTAGGTATTCAATGGATGAACCTGTGTTTAGGACGTGTCCTAGGAAGCCAACGTACTGTCATATCATCAGCAAGAAGTGTAAATTTACCAAGTGCCAATTCCCAATATTCTGACACCTCTAGTGAATGAGACAAAGAAGCTAGAATGGCTTAAGAGGACATGCATAATTCACTGCCTTTGCCAGGATTGACGTCCGTCATTGAAGATACAAGACCTCTTTGGAGTACATGAACACCAATCAACATGAACTTCCAATTTACATAGATGGACTAAATAGAATAGTGGCACGAATGAAGAAAGTGAGTGAACTAGAGATAGTTCCTCGACCCATAGTAAAATATGAAGCAGGGTTCTATATGGACAAAAGAGGAATAATCTATGTAGTGACTGAGTGTCCGAAAACCATAAGCAAACAATGGGAAAGTGAGAATGTAGATCCCCTTAATGGGGAAGATAACAAAAGCAGGGTTTCAACACCCCGAGGCAAGTCTAAAGTGACCAAAGTTTGAAGGGGTGACAAGATCCCTCAAGATGACACATTGATCGATGTGTATATGGTAGCCGGGATAGAGAAACTACTACAAGCCCCTTCATCATTTTGGGGAGAAAGTAGCAACCCTGTCACCATTTATGAGCTACAAGATCCGAAGGATCTCTCTAGAATCACCTATCTTGACACGAATATGAGAAACTACCAGCCCATGTTGGATCTAGATAGATCCTGATTAAGATATCAAGGCATTCCAGTGTTTCCCCCTAGAGACCTATGAACTACTTCCTAGAACGTTGAAGGAACATACCAAAGCTATGCCTATCAGAACTCTAGGTAGGCTCAACAATAGAACATTCTTGCGAGGACTAATGTTCAGTTTTCCGCATGAGGAGCCAACCCTAACTATCAACCCCCAACTAGTGGAGAACCTAGAAATAGAAATCTTGTTCGCGAGAGACCACCATTAGGTAGGGGAATTGGAGTTCAAGTGAGACATCTAGCCATTCCTGTTATGCCTAGACCACCAGAACCTGGTAGAAGATTGCGACCAATCCAAGTGGCCAAATGCATGAGAAGCCACTATGATGGGTCCAACGGACCTTATAATCACATAGCCGAATTCAAGCAAGTGATTCGTGTTGAACAAGTGGAAGATTTCATTATTCAATATGAGTCATTTGGTTTGAACCTTATGGATACTACCTTGGCTTGGTTCCAACCACTTGAACACAATGGTTTCCTAGATATGGAACACATATTTCAGGAAATGATCGAAGAGTTCACGAAGGCTAGCATTAAGAATAAATCTTCATCTTTGATTCACAGTTTCAAACTGTCCTCTACGGAGTCAGTACGATTGGTAGCTAGAAGATTTAAGTAGTATGTAGATAGATGCCCCACGGAAGAAAGGCCTACTTAGCAGAAAATGATCTCATTGTTTTTAGAAGGACTAGTCAATAGATCTCTAAGAGCACTAATCTATGTAAAGAGATTCCAAAGATTGAGTGAATGCTTGAAGGAATGTATAGATGTGGAGGATAACTTGTCAGAAGACTTGAAGATTCTCTAAACCAAGAATAAGAGCGAAGATAGTTCTAGCAGCATTTCTAGTACAAGCAACAATGTCGAAGAGATTGCAGACTTAGTGGCCAAGAAATTAGGCATGCAGGGATAGAAGAATTACCACAACCCCCCATTATGAATGCCATGCTAAGGAGATGTGTACATTGTGGAGAGGATCATCCTTCTCATGTGTGCAATAGGGGAATTGTTCCATCAACCTCATATGTTTACAATTGCCCAGTAGTACAGAGTCAAGCTCAGTACTGCAGTATTGAACAGAAATACATGAATCATAGTGCTAAAAATTGTCCGTACAATAGACAACCTAGACCTATCCAACCGCCCCACTTTAGGCCATATGGATACCCAACTAGAGACCAAGGAAAGGAATTTCCTAGATATCCTTAGTACCAGAACCCACCTCCAATTCAATGTCCTTATGCATACCCAGGATACAATCCACCATAGCCGATTTTGGGACAACAGCCACCCCAACCTAAACCATAAATTCTTTACCCTAAGGTCTAATTCCTAAACCCTTAACTCTAAATCTTGAGCCCTAAATCCTAAAACCTAAACCATAAACCCTTAATCCTAAACCTTGAACTTTAAACACTAAACCCTATATCCTAAAGCGCAAACCATAGACCCTAAACTAGACATACAAGAGTGTATTTCAGTTTGTCCCCCACAATATACTAATGCACATGAATCATACTTGATTGTCATGCTTATTTTGTACTTATTCAAGTTTGTAAATTAAGATGATTTTCCCATAAAAAGAAGACGAAGCTCATAAATTCTATTGGTGTTTGAGGTCTATGGAAGCATGCAAACAACAGAAGGAAGAAAAAGATGCTTGGAGAACAATAGACAATACTAAATGTATTACCAAGATAATGTACAAGAAAAGGGACCCCTTAGGGTTATAGGAACATATACAAGCCAAGGGAAAAAAGCTCCTAAAGAGGGAAAAAAGTGCCATGATTGTCCTAGTGTGCTCACACACATCACCACCAAAATATATCAACAAATCCCCCCTAGGAGTGATGCGGTGAACAAGAATCTAGCACTCATGTATAAGGAAGTGCCAAGCTATGTGGAATCAATCCACAAAAGGAAGTAAGGCCAAAGCTTTGCGAAAAGCTTCAAACTTCTCCCTAGGCAAAGCCTTTGTAAAAAAGGTATGCAATGTTCTCCTATTTGGGCACATGTGCCAAACTGATCTCTCCAACAGAGAACCTCTCCTTGACATAATGATCATGCACCTCAATGTGCTTAGTGCGAGTGGAACATAGGGTTCCTAATAGCTGCCAATGCACTATGACTATCAATGAAGATAATGGTGACAAAAGACTGATCAACACCCAAATTAGCCATAAGGCATCTAAGCCATACACACTGAATAGTTGCTATGAAATCTTCCGTATACTCAACCTCAGAATTAGAAGTGGCCACAATAGGTTTCTTCTTGCTCAACCAAGATATGCATGAGCTACCAAGCATCAAGCAAAAATATTGTGGACATACATGTTTCATAGCAACGAGCCTAGTCAGAGTAAAAAACAAAGCATGTAAATCTAGCAGCAGTGATCCCCGCTTGGGATAAAACAATCCGAGTAGCCTGGTACCAGTCAGGTAGAGAGCGATGCAATTAACCACCTACCAATGCTTGACACCTAGGCCATGCATAAACTTGCTCATCTGTGATACAATAAACTCTCACGAGGAAGGAGATAAGGAAGAGAGCTCAGACACACACTCTCACAATCAAAGAGAAACACACACTCAGATTGAGGCAAGGAAGAATGATCTTCTTCTTCTTCTTTTATTACATAAAAATGAATGTACAAGAATGACCTAAAAAACAAGAATACAACAAGTGCAATACATAAAGACCAGTACATAAGGAAAAACCTAATGTCCGTGAATGAGTGAGCTGGAAAGAAACAAATGAGCCATCATTCTCAGTAGATAAATCTAATAAAGCTCAATGAAGTGTCCCTGACATATACCAATGTGACTACTATACATGTCACATAAACGAAAAACTAATATCTGTCATCCTGGATCATCACAGGTTGAGCTTGATATCTCAACACTCCCCCTCAAGCTCAATGTCATATCTTGTAATCCAAGCATCTCCCGAAACATCTTCAACTTCTCAACTCCAAGTGCTTTGGTGAAAATATCAGCAACCTGCTCATCTGTTCTCACATAAACAAGATCAATATCACCTGGTAATACCTTCTCTCTGATGAAGTGATAATGCACCTCGATATGCTTTGTTTTGACATGAAAAATAGGGTTCTGTGCTAACTGTATGCTACTGAGATTATCACAATAGATAGTGATATGCTTTTGCATTTCCACACCTAAATCTGCAAGTAACATCTCTAGCCATGATGCCTCACATGCTGCCATTGCAACACCTCTATACTCAGCCTCTGTACTCGACAAAGCAACAGTGGGTTGCTTCTTGCTACTCCACGTAATAGCTGCACTCCCAAGTGCGAATAGAAAGCCACTAGTAGATCTTCTATCTCGAATGCTACGAACACAATCTTCATCAGTGTATCCATGAACCTGCAAATCCACACCAGCCTCATAAAACAATGCATAAGCCAAAGTAGCACTCACATAATGTAGAGTGTGCCTCAAGGCATCCAAATTTGGCTTCTTGGGAACCCGCATAAATTGACTTTCAAGTCCAACTGTGTACCTAAGATCAAGCCTCGTAATTGTGAGATATATCAAGCTTTCCACAAGTCTACTCCTGTACATAGTAGCATTTTCCAATGCTTCACTTGAAGTAGTATCTAACTTCAAATTCTGATCTAACGGCATAGAAATTGGCTTACAATCATCCATACCATACTTTTGTAGCATATTCAACGCATATTGCCTTTGTGGCATCCATATACCTGTTTCTGTATGAATAAACTCAATGCCCAAGAAATAGTGCAACACACCAAGATCTTTCATGTCGAATTCCTGCATAAGAAGTTGCTTCACCTCTTTGATGATTTCTTCATTATCACTACCTACAATCAGTTCATCAACATAAATAGCCAGAATCGTGATGCCATCATCATCCTTCCTTGCATATAGTGAATGATCTGCATCACACATAGAAAACCCAATGTTGGTTAAGTAATCAACAATCCTTGTATGCCATGCACGAGGAGCTTGCTTTAGCCCATAATAAGACTTTTGCAACCTGCAAACATATTCTAGATGATTTGAATCTTCATATCCTTGTGGCTGGTCCATATATACTTCTTCCTGTAACTCACCATGTAGGAAAGCATTCTTCACATCCATCTGATGCAAAGTCCATCCTTTTGTTGTGGCTAATGCAACAAGTGTTCTGACAGTAGACATTTTAGCTACAAGGCTGAATGTTTCCTCATAATCAATGCCATATGTCTGTGCATATCCTTTAGCTACCAATCGTGCTTTATACATGCTTATGCTACCATAAGCATTATGCTTTACCTTGTAAACCCATTTGCAGCCTATGGGTTTCTTTCCTTGCGGCAATGGAACCAGCTTCCATGTTTTGTTTCCATAAAGTGCAGCCATCTCCTCATCCATAGCTTTTTTCCAATCTGCATTTCCAATTGCAACTTCAAAACAAGAGGGTTCAACATCTTGTATGACCTTTATCATGTAGGCACAATGATGAGCCATGTAACTATCATATGTTAATCGTTGTACAGAATTCGGCATCCTCCCAAAGCTTCTTGGTCCTTGGTCACTTCTCCTTGTATCATCTGCATGTGTCTTTCTAACTCCTGGAGTCTTTAAAGAGGGCAATCCAAGTTCCTTATCAAGATTCTTTTCTGAACCACTTGAATCTCCATCAATGTCTTCAAAACCTACACATGTTTTATGACCAGCGGAAAGCTTTTCTTTACCTTTCTTGGATGTATTTGATGAATTTGCTGGACTAAAATTTCCACGCAATCTTCCACTCCATGGATTTGAGTTGGAACTATTTCTTGGTGATGCATCTAGTCCACTCAGAACTTGAGATTCTGCACTTGATTTTTCAGCATTTTCTTTCTCATTTGGTTCAAGATTTAGTCCTTCTTTGGCATCTACATAGAAGCTTGACATTTCATCAAATACCACATCTCTGCTAACCTTCACCTGTCTTTTAAGTGGGTTATAACATTTATGTTCCTTTTGCTCAAGGGAGTATCCAATGACGACACACCTTTTTGCTTTTGGATCAAGCTTCGTCCTCAATTCATCTGAAACATGTACATATTCAATAGAGACAAAAACTTTCAGATGTGTTTGGCTTTTTACCTGTAAACTTCTCTTCATGTGTAACTTGATGTACAACAGCAGTCGGAGTTCTGTTCATGATGTATACAACAGTATGAACAACTTCTACCCAATAACAATGAGGCATATTCTTCTCAGCCATCAAGGCCCTCACTATTTTTGTAATATGTCTATTTTTGCATTCAACAACACCATTCTGTTGTGGTGTGTGCATGCATGAAAACTGATGTTGAATTCCATGACTTTTTAGAAAATTGCTGAACTCATGTGACAATTATTCACCTCCTCCATCAGATCGTAATGTCTAAATATACTTCCCTGTCTACTTTTCCACCATAGCTTTAAAATTCTGAAAGTGAGTGAATACCTCACTCTTCTCTTTCATGAAATAGACCCACACTTTTGTGTATGGTCATCAATGAAAGAAACATAAAACCTACAACCGCCCATAGATGTGGTCTTTGCAGGACCCCAAACATCTGTATGTACTATTTCTAGCACAATCTCACTAACATGCTTGTCATGCGGAAAAGATGATCTTGATTGTTTACCAAATTGACATGCTACACATACCTTTTGCATCTCTGCAACCTTGAAATTTGGTAGTCCATGGACAATCTCCTTTGACTCCATCAATGTCAGCCTTTGCAAGTTTGCATGTCCAATCCGTTTGTGCCACATCTCTATATCAACAATAACTCTTGCACCTTTTGCAAACATGGCTGCATTCATTTCAGGAATTTACAATTAAGGTGAACATCCTACCCACTTTGTTTCCTTTGGCAATCAATCTTCCATCCCCTTTGTATTCTTCTACATATAACCCATCAACATTGAACTTGAATTGTGAACCCTGGTCAACTATTTGTCCAACAAAAACTAGATTCTTTGTTATGTTTGGAACATGCAACACATCAGCAAGATGTTTTACCTTCCCATCCTCCATAGACAATGCTATGTTTCCTGTACGCTCGATAGGGTGTTATGTGTTATCACGTGTTTCAACATATCCAGGGACTGGCAATTTCTGCAAACTACTAAACCATTCTGAATGACTGGTCATGTGATTTGAAGCACCTGAATCAACATACCAGACATTATCATTCGATTTTGAAGCACCAACAGACATGTTATTTATCATGTGATGTTGAACCATGAAAAACTTCTTAGAATCATCTGCACTTGTGCATGCATAGTTGTTTTGCTACCTTCTGTTATGTTGATTCTTCAACCTACAATCACGTTCAAAGTTTCCAAGTTTACTACAATTCTAGCATCCTTTACTATCATTACCTCAATCATTTCTTTGGAAATTTTTGTGACCTCTTTGGCTCCCCCTACCTCGAAAGTGTCCTCTTCCTCGTGCATGATTCTGTTGTTGACCTTGGTCTTGGTTATAGTTTGCTCTTTCACTTCCGAAACCTCTACCTCTCCCTCTTCCTCTACCAAAGTAGAATACCTGCTCAGAACTGAGCTTTCCTTGGGAGTTTGAATCCTCACCAAGATTCTTTTCTTCAATAATCAGCAGAGATACTAGATAAACAAAATTTGGAATATTTTCCTTGGTCTCTATAGAAGTCCAATCGGTTTGTGCCAATCCGTCAATTTCAGCCTTTGCAAGTTTGCATGTCCAATCCATTTGTGCCACATCTCTATATCAACAATAACTCTTGCACCTTTTGCAAACATGGCTGCATTCATTTCAGGAATTTACATTTAAGGTGAACATCCTACCCACTTTGTTTCCTTTGGAAATCAATCTTCCATCCCCTTTGTATTCTTCTACATATAACCCATCAGCATTGAACCTGACTTGTAAACCCTAGTCAACAATTTGTCCAACAAAAACTAGATTCTTTGTTATGTTTGGAACATGCAACACATCAACAAGATGTTGTACCTTCCCATCCTCCATAGACAATGCTATGTTTTCTATATGCTTGATAGGGTGTGATGTGTTATCACCTGTTTCAACATATCTAAGGATTGGCAATTTTTGCAAACTACTAAACCATTCTGCATGACTGGTCATGTGATTTGAAGCACCTGAATCAACATACCAGACATTATCATTCGATTTTGAAGCACCAACAAACATCCTATTCATCATGTGATGTTGAACCATGAACAGCTTCTCAGAATCATCTGCACTTGTGCATGCATACCTTCTGTTATGTTGATTCTTCAACCTGCAATTACATTCAAAGTGTCCAGCTTTACCACAATTCCAACGTCCTTTACTATCATTACCTCAATCATTTCTTTGGAAATTTCTGCGACCTCTTTGGCTTCCCCTACCTCGAAATTGTCCTCTTCCTCATGCATGATTCTGTTGTTGACCTTGGTCTTGGTTATTGTTTGTTCTTCCACTTTCGAAACTTCTAGCTCTATCTCTTCCTCTACCAAAGTAGAATACCTACTCAAAACTGGGCTTTCCTTGGGATTTTGAATCCTCACCAAGATTCTTTTCTTCAATAATCAGCATAGATACTAGATCAACAAAATTTGGAATATTTTCCTTGGTCTGTATAGAAGACCTGAACTGTTTATATGTAGCTCCTAAACCATGAAGGCATACTTCCACCTTATCATCATCATTATCATCTACATTCACTCCAATAGATGCAAGTGACTCACATATGCTTTTGATTTTCAAGGTATAGTCACTTACCGACATGCTCTTTTTCTCCAAGGTATGCAGCTTGTTCTTGATTTGCAATTTTCATGCCTTTGTATTGGTCTCATACAATGTGACCAAACTATTCCAAGACTCTTTTGGAGTCTTGCCATCCTATATGTGCCCAATCATGCTATCATGTATGCTAACAGATAGCCAATACATTAGCTTTCATGCTCCTTGATTCCATTCCTCATATGCTCTTAACTCTCTTGCAGTCCAATTCCTCTCTGGTAACTCCGAAGCATTTTCATTCTCTCCTTTGATGTACTTCCAGTAGCCTTTTCCCATCAGGAAATTCCTCATTCTGAATCTTCAAGCATGGAAGTTGTTTTTGTCTGCCTTATCGCTCATAAGCTGACTCATTCCATCTGCATTTGCTATTTCAGCAACAATTCACAACACTGCAAAACTCTACAAGCAGCACTTCACACTATCGCACTATGACGTGATAGTTCGATCTCAGAAAAACACAGTTTTTGTGTATCAACACTACACAACATTGCTTGAAATTCTAGATCTGGAATATGTGAGTGTTACCAAACATAATGCAAGCTATAGTTTCTTAAATTGACCCGGTTTTTTGTCGGCCCCACCTTACGGGCTCAAACGGAGGTTGAGATGGCTCCGAAACTTCGATCTGACAAAAACAAGTGACCCTAAAGGGATAACTCTCGAAAATATTTTGAGGTCTTCTACCATCACACAGATTTTTGGAGCAAATAGAAGTTGTTTGTGAATCACGTTTTCTCCATGCCTTGCCGTGTACTCTTCACCGTCACCTTCTCCACAAGCTCTCTACAGCCATGCTGGTTCTGGTACCATGTCAAGAGGAAGGAAATAAGGAAGAGAGCTCACACACACACTCTCACAATCAAAGAGAAGCACACAATGAGATTGAGGCAAAGGAAGAATGATCTTCTTCTTCTTCTTCTTCTATTACATAAAAAGGAATGTACAAGAATGAACTAAAAAACAAGAATACAACAAGCGCAATATATAAACACCACTACATAAGGAAAAACCTAATGTCCGTGAATGAGTGAGCTGGCAAGAAACAAATGTGCCATCACTCTCGGTGGATAAATCTAATAAAGCTCAATGAAGTGTCCCTGACATATACCGGCATGACTACTATACATGTCAAAGAAACGAACAACTAATACGTGTCATCCTGGATCATCACATGTTGAGCTTGATATCTCAACACAAACTAAATAAGTGGTCGAGTAATGCATAAGTAAATCAAGCATCCAAAAGACTGCTAATAGAGAACATCATCAAATGCATCTCTAACATCATGAAGACTCAATCATAAACTTGTTTCCATAGGATTTGTAATAAGTTTGCACTCTTCAAGGCCAAAAAGCTACAATAATGTGTCAATATATTTTATTTGACACAAAGCTATTCCACCATCAACTTGCATAAATTGAAAGCCCAAATAATGACGCAAATGCCCCAAATCTGACATCTCAAATAAGGCATGCAAATCAGCTTTAAAATCAGCAAAATCTTTTGTTGTTGTAGAGGCCTCTACACCCAAATCAAAGTCTCCAAATCTTGTGTAGAATGAAAGAATGGGCATTTACTATTCTTTGCAATTATGAACCATCTTCTCATGAACAGTGTATGTATGTAGTAGAATCAGATGTTTAGTACTTTGATAGTGGGGCAACCAAACATATTACCTCATAGTGAGTTTCTCCACTTCACTTGATCCTACCCCTATAGGGGATACTATCACACGTGTCAACAACTCCTCTTATCTTGTCATGGGAGTTGGTAGGATCATTTTGACTATTTTTTATGGTAGTTCTTTTACATTGTTCGTGCCATGGATCAAGAAAAATCTATTAATAGTTTCAACATTAGCCAAGATTGGCTTAGTTGTGAAATTTTTTGATGATAGATGTACACTTCATGATCTATCAAATAGAGACATCATTATTGCTTCTGGAATTTTATGCCCTAGGCTATATAAGCTCATAGATTATGCAAAATGTGTGAATGTAGTTCAGATGCAAATCTTTGGAATGCACGCTTTGTTCATCTGAAGTTTGCTAGTTTACTATGCTTGCAGAAATCTAAAATGGTGTCCTCTCTACCCAAACTTGAGGCACGTGGTAAACATGTCTTTGAAGATTGTATTTTGGGTAAAATGCAGCATTCCTCCTTCCCAAAAGATTGTTCAATACGAGCTACTCAGAAATTGTAGCTTGTTCACAGTGATGTTTGTGGTCCTATGTCATATCGTACTCATTCACACTCTTGTAGTGCTTCTATTGTATCGGATTTCTATACTATGGCTATCTCTAGTCTTTGTGATGAGATTGAGCCTGTTTTGTTTCATGAAGCACAAAATTCAGAAAATTGGATTAATGTTATGCAATCAGAATATGATGCTATTATGAAAAATGGTACCTGGCCTTTATGTGCCTTGCCTCTTGGCAAGAAGGCCATTGGTGCTAAGTGGGTATACAAACTGAAGCGTAAGCCTGATGGAGCAGTTGACAGGTATAAGACTAGGCTTATTGCAAAAGGTTATGCTCAAGAAAGAGGCATTGATTTTGGTGAGACCTTTGCTCCTACATGCCGAATGACTACTATTCATAGCATCTGTGCACTTTTAGCTCATCATGGTTTGAACATACATGAGTCCGACATTAAAACTCCATTTTTGGATGGTGACTTGAAAGTGTATGCTTTTCAGCCCCATGATTTATGCCTTTTTTTTCTTTGCCTCTTTTGTAGCCAGCTTTGGACAACTCTTTATGACATGATCATTCCCTTTATAGTATTGGCAAAACAATTTTTGTTTTTCTGTTTTCATCTCTTCTTTGTCATCCTTCTTTGATTGTGTGGAGTTAGCAGATTTTTGCTTACTAGTAGATGAGCTCTATTTACCTTTGCCCTTCTGACTAGCCAGGAAAGAGCCTAATCTACAACACACATAATGGGCCTCTTCTGCCTAGATTAATCTTCCTACAACAGAACAAAGACTAACTCCTCAAACATTAAGGCATTTAGATTGACTTTCATCATCAATTGAAGAGTAGAAGAAAAACTCTAATATGAATCTAGAAGAACATCCAAAATAGTCTGCACAAGTGAACTATTTGACAAGATGTCATCAACAGAAATAAACTGCTCCTTCAAATCTTTGATCTTTATTAAAAAATTGTGCATGGAATCTCCTTCATTCATATGCTAACCCTCCAACTTTTTTCGGAGGTAAGCAACATGAGCCTCACTCCTTTCCTGGTATAAAGTGGTAAGTGTAGCCCAAACATCCTTTGCTGTTTTGCAAGAGCAAATGTGAGGTGTAGCTCAGTGATGAGTAGCACCTCCTTTAATGTCAATCCGGGAAGACATGAGGATGGTGTGAAGACCTCGAGCAAGTGAAGGCACAAATGTGTGAGTGAGAAGCACACTAACATGCACACACATACACACACACACACGCGCACACACGGCAAGAATAAAGAGAGTAAGACAATGGAATCAATTCTATTGCATCCAAGTTCTCATACAAGCTCAAAACTACAAGAAGCTCTCCCAAAAATGAGCTCTCTAGCTCTATTTATAGTTTTTGACTAGCTTTGGCCCTGTCCAGACCTAGTGTCCGGTCTAGTTAAAAATTAGGTTCCAGGGCTTATTTGAGGGCTCAAACGAGATCTAAAAAATATGAAAATTGGCAGGCGACTACTTCTAAGGCTCCCCAAGCTCGAGGACTCCTCGGCTTGTACAAAATGGAGCTACAAAAAGGTGAAATGATATTTACAAGGGTTTTTAGTGATAAGAATCACTTTTAAATGGTGTAGGGGTTTGGAAAAAAATAAAGGGTTGCCTTAGTGTTAGATCTGCATATATGCCCGTATTTGCTTCTTCCCGTATAGTGCCAACACTCTCCCCCCCTAGCTTCTGTCGCCTCTGACAGACCTTTGATCTGCGGTTTGGTCAATATAGTCCTGGAGAATGTCAGCTGCCACATCATGTTCTTTGATTCGCAGCCCTCGGATCAGGTCTCTCTGAAGGGTATCCCAATTGACTGCGCCCGATATGTCCGGTTGTGGCGTTGTGTAGAGTTCTGAGTGCATTGTTTGTTCGCATGCAAAGAAGTGTAACAAATGGGTGGGCCTTGGCGCGAACACCTCTGAGTGTGCTTCCCAAAACCCTGTGGTGAACATATCATCGAAAGTTTGCTTGTAGCAGGCAGGGAGATATCTGATGCGTGCTTGCCATGCATAAGCAACTCGTATGCTCGGGGTGGTGCTCATATCGTATAGCAGGTCATAATTACCATTAACAAACCCGGGAATCGGAGGTTGCATATGACATACATTGCAGAAAGTTTTGAGCACAACCTGCATCATATCGAATATCTTGAGCATCATCTGGGCAGCTACATCTGGCATGGGGTGGAGGCGTGGCATCCAATGTCTGATGGTTGCTATCATGTATGATACTGTGGGGGTGTCGGTTGGGGGTGCAATGGCGGGGTAATTGAGCCATTCTTTACAGTTTACATTGTTCTGAACCTTGATGGCGAAGGCTTTCCATGATCTTCTTCTTTGTACTGGCCCATAACAAGGGTTATACTTCAAATGCATGGGAGCGTGATCCCATGTTCTAAGCATTTCCGAGTATGTTTCAAGTAATCTTTGCCTCCAAGTAGGTTGGAATATAGCCCCTTTTCTGGCTGCCTCTGGTATATCTTCTGGTTCGAACTGGGTGGCGAAAGTAGGGCACTTGTTGGTGACTCTTTTGATCTCTGCGTTGTAGTCGGCCAACAATACAAAATATGGTTTATATTGTAATTCGGAG
Organism: Ceratopteris richardii; assembly: GCA_020310875.1. Taxonomy (NCBI): domain Eukaryota; kingdom Viridiplantae; phylum Streptophyta; class Polypodiopsida; order Polypodiales; family Pteridaceae; genus Ceratopteris; species Ceratopteris richardii. The sequence continues at coordinate 195,647,767 of CM035409.1, forward strand.
CTCGTGATGAGTCGTCTAGGAGCAAGGTGCCTGAAATACTCAGATTGAAGTATGGTTTCCTCAATGGCCTTCATTGCTAGCATCTGAGTGGAGACACGTTCCTGATGAGTTTTCCCCATTTCTTCTACTTGTTTCATCCAGGCTGATGGGGGTTCCTCATAGGTATCTTGCCCATCCTCCGTGATTCGTCCTCCTGGAAGTGGTTGAGGCTCATAGTTCTCTTCAAATGCTTCCTCCACTGGAATAATAACTACTTCTTCTTCTATGGGTTGCTCAGGTGGGGAAGGAGGTCGTTCATATTGTAACAACTTGATTTTCAACTCTGCAATCTGTTGTCGTAGCTCGAGTTCCTCACTGTTTGTTGAAGGTTCAGGTTCTAGCGAAGTAGCGGCATCGACCGTATCTTTAGGTGTGGGTGGGTGTGTTGTCGGTACTTCGGATCCTTGTAGTTCCTTTATCTGGTCTGCCAACTGATCATGGGCTTCCAAGAGGGTTGCATAACCTTCTAAAACCTGTTGAATTTGCTCTGAGGGGATAGCCTGGAATTTTGCAGGGTCTATAGGTGCTTTCGAGGCGTTTTCCATGGTCGCTTCTAGGTTCTCCTGGTTTTGTTGTTGTAGCCTTCAGTTCTCTTCTTGAGATGCTGCTAGATGGCGGCGTAGTAGGGCCATTTGCACTGAAGTCTCGCATTGCGGCCCATTTGATCTCGGAGTTGTTCCTCCATAGTCTTACTTGATTCCGTATACCTGGCTTCCATCTGTGCATTTGATTGTTTGAGAGCGGAAATTTCGTTTTGTGACGCCGTATTGCTGAACTCCAAGGCATTGACACGCTCCTGGAGTTGTGCCGAGAGATTGCAAAGCTCGTTGTTATGCTCTTCCAGTAATTTATACTCTTGTTTAATTTGTGTGGCCGCGTCAAACATTGTGTCTAGTGCATGACTAATGATGTGAATGTGAGGTTAGAGGTGGAAGATGCAAGGGGACGGGGGATGGGTAAGGGCAAAGTGGATGATGTGCCTATGAGTGAAGTGAATTGTGATGCTGTTGGAACTAATGAGGTGGTGGGTGCTCCGGTGGATGGTGAAATGTCCATGGGATCGGACGTGATAGTGTGTGAAGTGTGAATTGTGAATACAGGAATGGTGGGTGGTGTGTTAGTGGTGGGAGTGAATGTGGGGAAGTTGGGTTGGGGAAGGGACTTTTTATTATAATTCTCAACTTGTTGGAGTATATTTACAAGGTTTGTCAAGAATGAAGGTTGGGTGACTTGGGTAGATTTTGAGGGGGTTACAAGGGAAGTGGTGGATAGGGTTTGGGAGAGAGGAAATGTGTGGGTGAATGGAAAAGGATGGGATAAGGTCTGGCTAGTGGCAAGTGGTTGTCCAAGGGCGGGGAGATAGGAAGGGTGACCTATTATGGTTTGATCGGTAGTAGGATGACTTGTGTGGGGTTCAAAAATTCGGGCAGAAGTGATGGGTGTGGGTAAAGGGAAGGATGTAAAACCGGAGGTATGTACAATGGTTTCACCATGGGTGGATATTGGTTGGGCAGAAAGATTAGTGGAGAAGGGCTTTGAGGGCTGGATGGAGGGTGACGGTGGAGATGGTACCTGTGTATTTACATCTTGTTCATCAGTGGGACTTGGGCTAGTCATGTGAACATCCTATGAAATTGTGGTAGGCAATGCGGTAGAGACTTCCATTTGAATCATTTTTCCCCGCCGTGGTCGTGTATCAATCCTTCATTGATCATAGGCAGGGTTCTCCCGATAGACTATTGTCCTCATTGCTTCCCCGATCCCACATGTGTCCGCCAACAGATTCAATGATTCAACAAAATGTGAGTCTACATTCTCGGCTTGCAGCATTTGGTTCACTAGGGCTCTATTCGCCTCTTCTGTCATCTTATGTCTTCTCTGTACCTATTTGATTGTCTTGTATAGCCATTTGAGTTGTGCCGTGTAGGCAGGGGCCTCCTCTTCACTCTCCTCTGGTTCATTTCCCCGTTCTTCTTGCTGATTTTGTGTGCTTGGATCATGAGGATATTGTGCCTCTTCTCCCCAATGTACCCTGCTTGCCTCGCCCTGTGGTTGTTCTCTTCGGAATGATGATCCCGGATCCGCATTGTCAGGAGAACCTTCACTATCAGATAAGTGGGCCGTCTGCAGGAATCTTTCAAAATCAAAATTGGGATCCTCGGTTAAGGTGGCCATAGATGCGAACTCGACATCAGTAGGTAGTGGAGGGGCAGATGGAGTGGGTTGTATCCTATCGCTTGATTGAGTTCCTTGGATATGTATCGTGAAAGGTGCTACGTGTGCTTCTTATCTAGGGGAAGCTTCGGTTGTGGCCTCGTGAGGGATCATGACCTAGGAGAGTGATCCACGCATTCGTTTCACAGGTTGATTCCCTGACTTCCGCCCCTTGAAAAACTCTAGTTGTGAGTATTTAAGGGCCCTGGCAATCGGCACGTCATATGCAAGGCATCTATAAATAACTTTGGTAATTGCACAACAGCCATGTAATGTATGTTTCCTCACACCCCGCTTGCCTGCTTCATACAATTGGTCCAGAATCCATACAGGCATCTTAATGGGCAAGCTTCCAGTCTCTGCTAGATATAATCCATACCATATCTTCTTGTGAGGTTGGGTAAAGCGGTCTTGTGCTAGAAAGGCGAAGTGTTGAAGGCACATTCGTAGGGGTATGGCGATGTTAGGGGTGAGGGCACACATTTCCTTCAACTTCTTGATTCTGTTGCTCTTCATTGACTCTGGTATCAAGGGATCGTGATCGGAAGGCACATGGGTGCCATACATCTGAAGGGCTTCCCTGATTACAGTAGTATTTAACTCAAATTTCTTCATTTCCTCCTGGTTCGATAAGGAGGGTACCCAGAATGTGCCTGAATGATCTTTATCTCCTGTCGGCTTCAGTGTGGCAATCAGGTAGTAGCACCTAAGAAAATCCTGTTTCGGCAAAGCCGCACTAAAGTAGTCTTGTAATCCCGCTTTCTGCCATATATCCTGAAGGGGAGCTGCATTTTGTAATGTTTCGAATTCTCTTGAAAAGAACTGGAATGTCCACCATACTCCTCCGAATTCCAATTTGGACTCCCAAATATGATCAGCGTCGCCCAAGTCGCCTGGCATCTCATTAACCAATGCGAGTGCCCTTTCACTCTTTCTGTCAGTCCACTTGGTGGATCCAGAATGGGAATTCTTCTTACATGCAGAAGTTCTTCAGGTCTTGCTGTCAAGGGAGCTTCCACAGGCATGGTATCCTAATTAATTTGAGTGCTAGTGCCTGCCTGGGAGCTTGGTCCTGCTGTTGCTGCCATGAGACTCCTTGCAGTAGTTGATGCTTATCTGATGGAAGAAGAAAGCACATTAGTGTTGCATAGGAAACAGGATATAACGGTGTTCCCTCCACAATACTAATATGACAATCCCGATGGTTAGTGGTTAGAGGTGAAGTGTTTGTGATAGATGTGAGTGGTTATTAGAGGTTAGTGTTATCCTAGATGCACACTTTGGTTATGCAATGGACTCAGGATGCACCTATTTCAGAGTGGATGGATTTACAAAATTGGGTTAGGGGGTTTGATACATGGTTTAAGTCTCCAAACTTTGATAGGGGATTCGTAGCTCTTAGAGCTAAAGACAGGTAGAGATTTATGAACTAGAGTGTGATGGATTTGGGACCTTTTGGGCATCCATTTCCAGACATTCCTTGGTTTGACTGAGTGTGGTTCAGGGTGGTATTTAGGTAGAGTTCATGCGTTGTTAGTCGAGAGGACTTGTGAGTGTTGAATTATGCCAGTAACTAGAGTTGGAGGTATTTGGGCTCGTAAACAGGCCTTGGGCACCCATATGTGTCTAGCATTGGGGCTAGCCTTCATTAACCGTTTAGGGACCCAATTAGACGTGGTGCTCTTAGGAGCTTGCCTAGGGTACTCCTTCACTTGTGTCCGTGATGATGTGGCTTGTTTGTTGCCTCCTCGAGAGTCTACTATTAGAGTTGTGGGTTTTCCATCCTTGCGCATCCAGATCTGCTTCGCGCCACGAGGTACTCCGTGTTGCACTGGTTGGCACTCCTGCCTCTTGATCAACGGCCTCCTTCGTGTTGTATGATGTTTGGTCTGCATGTTTAGAATCTCCTTTGGCCCAGCTGCGAACTCCTCATTGACTCCTATACCTTTGGTAAGATTGACAATCCTCTGCACCATAGAACTTTGGACAAGAACAACATCATTATCTTTATGTGGATTCTTGGAGGGACCAGGAGTTGGTGCCTGTTCTATTGGTTTGAGTGCTTGATTTTCTAATTCAATCGTAAGACGGCTTTGGCCTACCCAAGCCTGAAGAAGTCCACTTCTTAGGTTGAGGTTGACTGCATGATCATAGATCCAATCTTGGCCCAAGACCAGAGGCTCGGGAAGATCCTCGTCTTCACATATTAGCACTTTTGCTGGCATGAGGACCTCTTGTATGTAGAGGGGAAGTTCCACCTCTCCCATGCAAGGGGTTTCAACACCTCCTAATCCTATCAGATATGCTTCTAGGGGTTTTACCTCCAATTGCAGCTGCTGGCAATAAGAAAGCCGAACTGCACTAGTGGCTGCACCTGAATCAATTAAAGCTCTTACGGTCCTTGCGCTGCCTCCTTGTCCAACTTCTAGGGTCACAAAAGGTCGTCGATCCACTATCCTATGGGCACGTTCACCTGAAGCCTCACACATGGCCATGTGATAGCCTGGAGACTCTTGAGTGTCAATCATAGGCTGATCTCTCCCTTGCCTCCTCAATTTCATTCGTCGGATGCGCTCTAAGGCCTCTGCCTATGCGTCTTCTCGAATTTGTTTTTCCTCCTCTTTACGTTTCTTGGCAGTGTTGAGCCGAGTTAACATCTCTTCAGTCAAGGGTTCTTGGTATAACTTGACTCTACATCCGCTTATGTAGCTAGGGAGAATATCGCCCTCCAAAGTGGCTAGTTGTACTGCCCCACTAGTTGAAATCCTATTTATAATCATAGGTCCGTAGCCTCTCTTCTCTAATTTTCGTGCATGCTGCTTCAATGTGTAGACTAGGACTAGGTCTCCTGCTTTCAAGCCTTTATCCTTCACATGTGTATCAAAGTATGCCTTTTGCCTCTTCTTCGCTGCATAGATTCCTGCTGCAGCTCTCAATCGTGTCTCGCCTAGACGTTCAAGATCAAAGATTCGAGAGGAGAGTTCATGGCCTGTCCAGTCATGCTCTTGTGCTACTTTCAATGTAGGTATCAAGAAGTCCAAGGGTAGCACCACATTCTGACCGAACACCATCTGAAAGGGTGTGGCATGGAGTATCGTTTTATAGGCCACTCGATATGCCCAAACAGCATGGTGTAGCTGTTTGTCCCAATCAGAGCGTTTATTGTTCACTAATATCGTCAATACATTGCATAAGATCTTATTTGTACTCTCAGCCTGGCCATTAGCTTGTGGATGATAGGGGGCAGACTTCTTATGTATCACCAAGAATTCTTGGAGAAGGTTTTCTATGACTTCATTCAAGAAGTGTGTGCCTCTATCACTCACCAACTCTATTGGCAATCCGTACCTCGTGAACACATTTTCAAATAAGAACTTTGCTGTTGTTTGAGCATCATTTTTTGTAGTGGCTTTCACTTCTACCCACTTGGTTAGATAGTCTGTGGCCACGATGATATACTCAGCATGTGAGCCCTTAGCTGGGGGATTAATAAAACCTACAAAGTCTATTCCCCACTTAGAGAATGCATGTCCGCCCATCATAGGCTTCAGTGGCATCTCATCTCTGCGTATAGGATACTGGGTTCGCTGACAAATCTCACACCTCTTCACGTAGGTATGTGCATCCATGTGAAGGGTGGGCCACCAAAATCCTGCAAATAGAATTGCTTTCATCACCCTATCTGGACCAAAGTGTCCTCCCGCTACACCCTGGTGAGCAATTTCCAAGATCTTTAGAAATTCACTCTCATGAACACATAGTCTCAGGTATCCATCTTTTCCACGCTTATATAGATTATCACCAATGAGTGAGTAATCTAGGGCTTCTTGTTCTAGACTTCTTTGCCTCGTCAGAGTCATGTCTGGAGGGAATGTTTTCGTCTTCAGGAAGGATACTAGGGGTTCACTCCAATCCGGCACTATGGACACTTGATAAAGAGTGGCATGTTCCACAGGTGGTTTAGTGCAGCAGATTGGGCATTCCTTGCACAACTTCTGGACATCAGCTTCTATAGTCGGCCAATGCACTCCTAGTCTTCTCAGGGTCTGTAGGGTTCGTTGTTTAGAGTAATGTTGCTCTAATGCACCTACATGTGCTAATTGCAACCACTTAGCGTACTCGTCCTCTTCTACACAACAAGCCAAGATCCCTTGATCTGTGTGCTTGTACATACTTCCAGCCATGATGTGGTACTTTTGGGCTTTTACTACCTCTCTATTCTGTGTGGCTATTCTGGGTGGTTAGGCCCGTATGTCAATACTGGCACCAATAGCTTGGCCCACTGCGGCACCACTTCTAAATTAAACAAGTAAGCATTAGGTAAGTCATCTGATACTCCTTGTGGGGCCTCTCCAGATGTGAGCCTAGAGAGATGGTCTGCTCTCAAATGAGTCCTGCCTTTCCTCACTACTACCTCAAATTCATATTCCATTAGTAAGAGAAACCATCTTACTAATCTGCCTGTATTACATGGCTTGTTCACCAGGTACAGTAGAGCTTGGTGATCAGTAAAAAATTTGAACTTATTTGCAAGCAAATAATGTCTAAACTTTTTAACTGCATATACCATGCCTAATCCTTCTCGTTCGGTGGTTGTGTAGTTCCGTTCAGTAGCATTCCACTGTCTACTGGCATAGGCAATAGGGAGATCCATGTTCCCTTCACCCGTAGGTTGTGCAAGTACACATCCAATAGCATAATTGGAGGCATCCACATGAACATGGAATGGCTTGCTCCAATCTGGTGTGGTCAAGATTGGTGCTGAACATAATCTTTGTTTAAGCTCTTGGAAGGAATTCTCACATTCCTCAGTCCACTCAAAGTTAGTCAGAAGTCCGTACATGGGCTTTGCAATGACAGCATACATGTGGATGAACCGGCGGTAGTAACCACAATGCCCCATGAAAGCCTGTATTTCCTTGATGTTCTTTGGCCTAGGTAGTTCTGGGATGGCTCTCACTTTCTCTTCGTCAGTGGATATGCCGTTCTTGGACACTATGTGACCTAGAATTTTGCCTTGCCTGACCATGAAAACACACTTTTCTGGGTTCAAGCAGACTTGATATTCTCTGCATTTATCAAAGATCTGTCTGAGTTCAGGTATATGGGTCTGTCTAATGTTGGAATGAGCGCAAAGATCATCAACATAGACTTCCAAATTCTTCCTCAAGAATTCTTTAAACATGTGACACATCAATCTTTGAAAGGTAGCAGGTGCATTAGTAAGCCCGAATGGCATTACCCGAAAGGCAAATATGCCCCACTCCGTGGCAAAAGCCGTCTTATGCTGATCCTCTGGAGCAATGGCTACTTGATTGTAGCCCGAAAACCCATCCAGGAAGCTATACACTTCCTTGCCTGCTACCCTTTCTAATAGATGCTCAGTGATAGGAAGCGGATAACTATCTCTGATAGTGGCTGCATTAACCTTCTTCAAGTTAATGCATACTCGTAATTTGCCGTTCTTCTTGGGCACCACTACAATGGGGGATACCCATTCAGTGTGCTCAATTTCATAGATGAATCCGGCTTCAACCAGTCTATCTATCTCCTCTTTGATCTTAGCAACATAGTTATCGTTGTATGTGTAGGGCTTTTGCTTAGAGGGTTTGGCATCTACGGTCATGGGAATAGTGTGTGAGCATATGTCGGGGTCAACGCCCTTCAGGTCTATTGATGTATGAAACACCACAAGAAATGAATTAAGGTGACACTAGAACACCTCTATGGTCACCATTAACTCATTGCCACTCCAAACTTTGAGAAATGATAGCCTAAAGTGAGAACTTTGCTTATACAGAAATTCCTAGTCACTGAAATGACATACCTTCAGTATTTTGCTAATTTCTCCTAGCTCAAGTATTATTTCTCCATGAAACTTTATAGGCTGAAACTAGAAGAATAGAGCTTTCCAACAAGCTATCATATGCATCAAACGGAGCTCTAGAACTCAAGTTATGGCCCTCACAAGATGACCTTGTATGACCTTCCAAAACTGGAAATTTTTGCCTGTTTTAGTATTCTTGATGTCCAAAAATAAAAAATTCGATGCCTGGCATCGAATTTCAGTCCAAGTCGATGCCGGGCATCGACTTTGAGCTTTTTTAGGCCCTTTTTTGCACCAGAAATACTCTCTTTTACACACACATGAAGAAGACCACTTGTATGCTAGAAGTCGATGCCAGGCATCGACTTTATGCTCAAACTCGATGCCAGGCATCGAGTTGCTCCACAAACTTCATATTTTTAAAAGATTCAACAACAGTTAACACACAGAGAATGAAAAAATGACTTTTGAGCCAAGATTCGATGCCAGGCATCGAATTGCTCAGAAAACTTGAACTTTTGAATTCATCACACAGTAGGCAAACATGGAGATGATGAAGAGAGGCTCATACACAGAACTTTACTCAGTTCTTCTCATAACTATAAAAAACTCAAAAGTTTTACAGATGCTTTCTCACTCAGAGAAGCCCGACTATACTCAGTCATACAAAAATGAGTTCTTCTCACTTTCTCATTGTCTTCCTCCTTCTTCTTCTCTCTCTCTCTCTTGCTCTCTCTCTCCTCTTCTTCTTCTCATCGCGTCAGTTAATACTAACTAACTTATATAGATTTTCTCATTCCCGTGATTTTTAAAAAACTTCTAGAACTAAAGTGAACTAACTTTACAAGTATAATACATTTGTGAATTTGTCCCTTCACATAGGCATGGGGTTTTCTTTCTAAGATTTGACCTTCAAATATATGTCTAATTAGTGATTGTTTCTCCAACAGCTCCCCCTCAATCACTAATTGACATTCCCTGTTTCTTCATATCTTCTTCTTTTCTTTTACTCCTGCCATGCTTTTGAATCTACTGGTCTTCACACCATCCAAGCTCTTTGTCATTATGTCTGCTAACTGATCTTTAGTAGAAATGTATTCCACTTCAATCTCTTTCTCCATTACCTTTTCTCTGAGAAAATGATACTGTATCTCTATGTGCTTTGTTCTTGCATGAAATACTGGATTTGCTGCAAGATAAAGTGAACTCATATTATCTCCATGTATTGTAGGTGTACCTTGATCAATGCCTAAGCTCTTGAACAATGTCTGCATCCATATGACTTCCTTAGCTGCTTCCACAAGTCCTTTGTACTCTGCTTCAGTTGATGATAATGCTACTGTATGTTGTTTCTTGGAACACCAACTTACAAGCTTATCACCAATGTATATCATGTAACCATGAGTTGATCTCCTGTCATCTTGATTACCTGCCCAGTCTGAGTCACTGTAGGCTCTCAACTTCAAATCTGATGTAAAAGGATAATATAATCCTTCCTTTATAGTTCCTTTGATATATCTGAGAACTCTTTGACCTGCAATCCAATGTGGGTCCTTTGGACAATGCATGAATTGTGACAAAACTCCCACTGCATAACTAAGATCAGGTCTTGTTAGTGTAGCATAAATCAAACTACCCACAAGAGATTGATACTTCCTCATATCTTTGTAGTCTGCACCATCATATTTATTGAGCTTGTGATTAACTTCAAGTGGAGTTGAAGCTTCTCTGCAATTTTCCATATCAAACTTCTTCAACAAGTTCAGAAGATACCTTTCTTGTGACACATATATGCCATGATCTGTATAAGTAACTTCCATTCCAAGAAAGTATGATAACTTTCCTAGGTCACTGATCTTGAATTCTTTTTCAAGCAATCTCTTTACCTCCTTGATTCCTTCATCTGAAGTACCTGTGATTATAATGTCATCTACATAAATACAAATGTAGATTGTACCTTCCTCTGTTCTTTTGATAAGTAGACTTGAATCTGCTTTTGAACTTTGATATCCAAGATCATTGAGATACTTCACCAGTCTATAGTTCCAAGCTCTTGGAGCTTGCTTCAATCCATACAATGCTCTTCTCAACCTGCAAACAAAATTTGGATACCTGGAATCTATAAACCCTTGAGGTTGTTCCATGTATACCTCATCTGATATGTATCCATTCAAGAATGCATTTTTTATATCCAATTGACTTAGGGTCCATCCTTTTGAAGCTGCAATAGCAATGATTGTCCTTATAGTTGACATCTTAGCTACAGGACTGAATGTCTCATCATAATCTATGCCATAGGTCTGGGCATAGCCTTTCACCACCAATCTAGCTTTGTATCTGGCTATACTTCCATCTGCAAGCTTCTTCACTTTATAAACCCATTTATTTCCAATTACTTTCTTACCATTTGGTTTAGGAACAAGTTCCCATGTCTTGTTCTCCTCCAGTGCATTGAACTCTTCCTTCATTGCTTCTTCCCATTGCTTCTTACCTTTAGCTTCATCATAGTTCTGGGGTTCTTCATCATCTTTGACCATATATGCATAGTTCTTCTGAGTTATGTAAGAAGTATCATAAGAATACCTTTCTGGTTGTCTTCTAGTCCTGCTTGACCTTCTTGGTTCACATTCTTCATAAGTTTCTGGATACACCTCTTCATCAAATATAGGAGCTTCTTCATTCCTTCTTGTTAATCCACTTGTGGATGTACTTGCTTGCATATAGTCTTCATCTCTATTTACCTGCACAATTGATTTTCCTTTCTCACATCTTCTTACCTCTTCTTCAAATTCTTCAGCTGTATGACTTTGATCTGCATACCAACTTTTATGTTCATCAAATGTAACATCTCTAGAAACAAGAAATTGTTTGGTTAGAGGATTCCACAATCTGTAACCCATCTGCTTTTCATCATAACCAATGAACATATATTTTTCTGCCTTTGGTTCAAGTTTATGCCTAAGTTGTGATGGCACATAAGCATATGCAATTGATCCAAACACTCTACAATGATCTAGTGTTGGTTTCTTACCCCACCAAGCTTCATATGGAGTCATTCCATTCAGAGCTGCACATGGTAATCTATTCACAAGATATGTAGCTGTATTTACAGCCTCAGCCCAAAGATGATTTGGACAGTTCTTCTCCTTTAGCATAGCTCTAGCAAACTCAACCAAAGTCCTGTTCCTTCTTTCTGCTACACCATTTTGTTGTGGTGTATACCTGCAAGTTATTTCTCTCTTAATACCTGCATTCCAAAGATAATCATTGAACTCTTGGGAGAAGTATTCTCCCCCTCCATCAGACCTCAGTCTCTTAAGCTTTTGACCTGTGACTCTCTCTGCATATGCATGAAAATGCTTGAAAGCTCCAAACACTTCTGATCTTTCCTTCAAAACATATAATGTTATCCATCTTGTAGCATCATCAATGAAAAGAACATAATACCTTGAGCCACTGATAGATCCTTCTTTTGTTGGTCCCCATACATCTGTATGAATGAGCTCAAGTACTCCATCATGTTTGAATCCTTTCTTTTGAAATGGTAACCTGTGTGCTTTACCCATTTGACATGCTTCACATTTATAAACCATATGTTGACTTTGCACATTTGGTAATCCTAGTACAGACTGATTAGCAACCATAGCTTTAATTCCTCTTTCATTAAAATGACATAATCTCTTATGCCAGAGATCAAGTTCTGTAATCACTCCTTCACCATGTGTGAGCAAAGCTTGACCAATGTTCCCTTGCACTCTTAAAGTAAAGAGTCTACCTTCTTTCTTACCAGAGACAATCTGATTATATCCATTCTCTGGATCTTCCACAAATACTCCTTCATTTGTAAACCTGACTTGAAAACCTTTTTCAACTATCTGTCCCACACTAATCAAGTTTTTAGGTATTGTAGGAACATACAAAACATTGGTTAGCAAATCTGCTCCACTCTTGCATTTCACTTTTCCAATTGAATGTACACTATGTCTTGTATTATCACCAGTTTGAACTGTGTGACTAGAAATGCCTTTTTCCAATTCTGACATCAATTCTATGTTTCCTGACAAATGATTAGAACATCCAGAGTCAATGTAAAATACCTTTAGATCTTCTTTATCTGATGTGTTGATTGAGTTCATCATCAATGATGTATGACTTTCATTCTGTGTGTCATTTGCATAGTTGTAGTAGGTGGTGTTGTAGGATTGATTCTGTCCCCAACTTCTTCCTCCACCTCTACCATAGCCTCCTCTTTGACTTTGTCTACCTCTTTGAAAATTACTTTGATATCTTCCACCTCGACCTCTGCTATTGTTGTTTTGATTCTGGTTTGATCCTTGTTGGTTGTGCCAACAGTCATGAGCCAAATGATTACTCAATCCACAGATCCAGCAAGCCTTTTTGTTGTTATTTTGATTACCTCTTCCTCTTCCAAAGCCTCTTGCTCTTCCTCTGCCAGTGCCTTTACCTCTTGCATAATAAGCTTGAGAATTAGACTCCTCTTCATCCTTTGCTTTACCTTTATCTCCTTTCTTCTTGTTCTTCATGTACATTGCAGAACTTTGTCCTTTATCTCCATCTCCCTTCAAGTCTTGCTCATATGTGAGCATCAAACCAAGCAACTGGTTCAAATCTGGAACATAATGATTTAATGAAAGTTCTGTTGATAAGACAAAAGGTTTCCACCTTTCATCCCCTCTCAAGCCTGCAAGTAGTTGAGCAATCAATCTGTGATCTTCAACATCTTCATCTATGGATCCAAGACTATCTGCTAGATCCTTCATCTTAGTGACATAATCACTAATGGTTTGACTTGGCTTCTTCTTGAATGTTGTAAACTCTGACCATAGACTTGCTTTCCGTGCTTTAATAGTGCTTTGGAAATGATATTCCAATGCATTCCATATATCTTCTGATGATTCCAATCCTCTGATGTGTGGTAGCAAATGATCTGAGATTGTATTGTAGATGTAGGCTTTTGCACTTGCATCCTTCTTTTGCCAATGCTTTAAAGCATCAAGTTCTTCTTTCTTTGGTCGGCTTTCATCTTCAAATACTGGCTTCTCTTCTTCACCTGTTACATATACCATGAGATCCTTACTCATAAGTAAGGCTTCCATTCTCATTACCCATGCGGGGTAATTATCTCTGTCCAGTTTGTCAATAGAGATATGATCTGCCATAGTTATTTCCTTCTGCTGCAACCTGTGAGCTTAAAGGATAAAGGATAATACCTTTTGAAGTTCTTTGTGTATGAGGATACTTTTGAAGTAACCTTTTGATGCCTTGTGTCTTCAAATGCTTCACCTTTCAAACTTTGATGGAAAACTTTACAAAACTTCTCGTACCTTTGTCGTCTTCTGCTCTCGAGAATCTTTCTGCTCTGATACCACTTGTTGATGTATGAAACACCACAAGAAATGAATTAAGGTGACATTAGAACACCTCTATGGTCACCATTAACTCATTGCCACTCCAAACTTTGAGAAATGATAGCCTAAAGTGAGAACTTTGCTTATACAGAAATTCCTAGTCACTGAAATGACATACCTTCAGTATTTTGCTAATTTTCCTAGCTCAAGTATTATTTCTCCATGAAACTTTATATTTTGAAACTAGAAGAATAGAGCTTTCCAACAAGCTATCATATGCATCAAACGGAGCTCTAGAACTCAAGTTATGGCCCTCACAAGATGACCCTGTATGACCTTCCAAAACTGGAAATTTTTGCCTGTTTTAGTATTCCTGATGTCCAAAAATAAAAAATTCGATGCCTGGCATCGAATTTCAGTCCAAGTCGATGCCGGGCATCGACTTTGAGCTTTTTTAGGCCCTTTTTTGCACCAGAAATACTCTCTTTTACACACACATGAAGAAGACCACTTGTATGCTAGAAGTCGATGCCAGGCATCGACTTTATGCTCAAACTCGATGCCAGGCATCGAGTTGCTCCACAAACTTCATATTTTTAAAAGATTCAACAATAGTTAACACACAGAGAATGAAAAAATGACTTTTGAGCCAAGATTCGATGCCAGGCATCGAATTGCTCAGAAAACTTGAACTTTTGAATTCATCACACAGTAGGCAAACATGGAGATGATGAAGAGAGGCTCATACACAGAACTTTACTCAGTTCTTCTCATAACTATAAAAAACTCAAAAGTTTTACAGATGCTTTCTCACTCAGAGAAGCCCGACTATACTCAGTCATACAAAAATGAGTTCTTCTCACTTTCTCATTGTCTTCCTCCTTCTTCTTCTCTCTCTCTCTCTTGCTCTCTCTCTCCTCTTCTTCTTCTCATCGCGTCAGTTAATACTAACTAACTTATATAGATTTTCTCATTCCCGTGATTTTTAAAAAACTTCTAGAACTAAAGTGAACTAACTTTACAAGTATAATACATTTGTGAATTTGTCCCTTCACATAGGCATGGGGTTTTCTTTCTAAGATTTGACCTTCAAATATATGTCTAATTAGTGATTGTTTCTCCAACAAGGTCTTTGTAGCTCCATGCGAATACATCCCTGTATTCTCTTAGCAGGGCTATCAGTTCACGCTCTTCTTCTTCTGTCAGGTCATGTCCTATATAAGTACATCTCTCCTCTCCCTCTTCTAGGGCTACCACTATTTTTTTGGTGGTTTCTTTGTTATCATAGGCCTCTCCTGATTGTGCCTCCCGTTTAGGCATTTTGATCATGACTCTCCTGTCATCTATCTCATATTTCTTAAAATTTTCCGGGACCTCAAACAAAGATTCTTCCTCTTCTGTTGTGACTGCTCTCTTCTTTCTTTTCTTTCCTTCTTCCTTCGGGGTCACATGTGTGGCTAATCTTACGTCATTTGTAAGCTCTCCATGCCTCTGGGGTTGAAATTCTACTTCATAGAAGTATTCTTCATCTGATGCAAAGGGTGGGTCCATAATGATTGACTCTAGATCAGAGTCACTTGCATCCTCAAATGCATCAGGTCTAGGTTCACACTCTTCTAACACTGCCTCTCCCATGATTGGCTCTATAGAGAAGACTGAAATGTCATAGCCATCTTCATCACAGTGGGGTGTCCATTGTTCCTCATTGATGGCTACGTCCATTGTTGCTAGGATTTCTGCCCAGCCATGGGGTTCAAATTCCTCATCAGGAAAGACTACAGGTGCATAGGCTGGGTCTTGAATTGATCTATGGTTTTCTTTTGCACCTACCTATCTGGCTTTCTCTCTCTTCTCTTCTTCTACTGCTACCTTACACATCCATAAGTGGGTGTCTTCATGCATCCACGAGGATCCGGATCCTATGGAATGCACAGACTCAGTCTCCTCTTTGGCTCTATGGATGGGATTCCATTGAATAGGCGGTACGTCCCTATGAGAGTAATCCTTGAGATTGACTTTGGTTGTAACACTTAGATGTTGCAAATACAAGGAATTGGTTCCCCAATCCTGGACTACTTGCAATTGCCGCATAAATGGCCTTCCCAAAATCATCTCGTAGGCTTGGTTCTTGCTAAAGCCGCATATAGCAAAAGTATGCTCAAACTCAACCCCACATGTAGTGAGAGTTATTCCTTCTAGCAATCCTAAGGGCCTCTCAATATGATCATCGGCCATCTGCAATTTCATTCTCGTAGGTCGGAGTGCTGGCTTGCCCCATCGCTTCCAAAGGGAAGTTGTAGCAATTGCAACTCCTGCACCTGAGTCCAAAATCGCCTTGGTTGTGTAACCTTGATGGGTAACTGGGAGATAGGTATTTCCTTCTTCTCCTTCACTCATGTCTCCTATCTTATCCAATGGTATTTCAAGCACTGTTCTATGAGATCCTACTTGGGAGCGCGATTTCGCTATGTCTGGCACTTGTTTGGCTACCTGTTTCCAGACTTCTGGCTTAACTTTGACTAGCTCTTCTAAAGTGAGATTGCACTACACTTTAGTGTTCTTTACTACCTCTGTATTCCTAGGTATGATAGAATCTTCATTTCTTATCATGACGGTGGGTGCTCTCAGACAAGTAGACTTGGTTTCCCATGGGCCTGTGAAATGTGGTAATTCTTGTAGAGAATTAGACTCAAAGTCTAATCTCTCTTGAGAGTGGGTGCTCTCATGCTCCTCATAAATGGATGGGATGTCCTGTGGGAATTGATCGTGTGCATCATCCACAAGTTCAATGGGAGGAGGGACTTCACTTTCTTTAGCCCATTTGTCTTCTTGAATCTCTCGTAGGAATTCTGGTGTGAACCGATTCATAGAAGATGATGTGTCTTGCTCCGTAGAGTTAGGCACATAGGCTTCTTGGGGAGGTAGGCTCACGTTCTCACTTGCCTTGCCCTTATTTTGAGAGGCGGGTTCCTTTTCTGATTGTGCAATTAGCCTCTCTATTCGTTCTAGCAATCCATCAAAGTGTAACTGCGTCTTAGCTGAACTAGAGATGTTAAAGAGGCGACTGGCTTCAAACATATCTGAGCCAATTCCACCATCTTAGCACAAATTTTGGTTCGTTCTAGCTCTAGTTCTGCTCTAGGGTAACACTTTTCATGATCAGTTACGTTTGGCCCTTCTTGGATTTTGGCCTGATATGCTCTAAGCATCATGTTTAGGTCCTCGGGAGTGGGATCGGCTAGGACGGATCCTACTCTGGGTGGTGGGTGGGTTAAGGGTGGTGTATTGAAAGGTTGGGGAATGGAAGAAGATGGATTGGCGGGTAAAGGGAAAGGTGGTGGAGGGGTGGTGTGAGAGTGGTTTTGAGATGCGAGTTCACTTATCTTTGCTTTGGTTTCTCTCAAGCTTTCTTCGAGTTCACTCATCTTTTTTGCCCATTGCATTTTCATTCTTTCACGACTATCCTTCCAGGCTCTAGTCCTCTTTTTGGTTATGCTCTCTGTTTCACTCACCTCGGGGCTCTTTTCCTGACCAACACCTTGCTTTTGTTGTAGTGCTTGGGCTCTTGTGATCACTTGCACAGGTGCAGTGGAAGTCACACTCCCTGTGGAGTCTACAACTAACCCAACAACATTGATAGGAGTGATTTTAGGCATGTTATTAGGGTTCTTTGGGCAGTCTCGTAGGAGATGCTCTTTTCTGCAGTCTTGACAAAAACCCTGAATTGTTACTGGTTGGGGTTGTGTAGGGATAGGCAATGGACAATCCCGTATAAGGTGATCTCCCTAACATCTAAAGCATGGTCCTCTAGGAAATGGGGGTCGTACCTACCTAGGTTGAGGTCTAGAGTTGGGGTTGGTGTACATGACATTAGCATACTCAGGCTCCCCACTATTTTCACTTGGGTCCTCATAATAGTATGACTCGTTATGCTCGGGTGACTGCATGTAGTAAGCCTATGGGCTATCAATATGTGTGGAGTCAAAACTATGGTCACTTGGATCACTGTCTGATAGCAATGGGGTGACTGGGACTATGGCTCTGTTCATATTTTCTTCAGCAGATGCATATTTCACTGGGATCACATTGGGTGGAGCAGGGGGTTGCTGCACTAGGACTGGTTGAGGTCTCTGCTGCCCTTGATAAGGTGGCTGATAAGTTTGCTGTGGTCTGTTGTACTGTTGTGGTGGGTACTGATTCTGATATCTACCCTGTTGTGGATATGGCTGAAGGTAATTTTTCCTAACAGTTTGTTTGTTATATGGGCAGTCTTGTGCAGTGTGGTTGGTGTACCTTCGCTCTATGGTGCAGTACTGGCTACTAGGATTCACCTGGGGTTGGGCCATAATGGGACATACATTTGCCATATGGTCACCGCCACAAGTGTAACACCGCTTAACTGGGGCAAATCTCGGAAACTGGGGCAAATCTCGGAATTTGTTTGCTAGAGACACCTAGTTTTTGAGCTACCTTCTCTGCAAGTTCCTCAATGGATGTGGATTGACCAGTGGTGAGGCTACTAGAGCTATCAGAATCCTTATAGATTTTTGTTAGTTCTAACTCCTCACCTAGATTGTCCTCAATATCTATGCACATGCGCACGCACTCTTCTATCGTTCTGGGGTCCTTCAGATACACATATGACCTGAGCTTGGTGCTCAACAATCCATCTAAGAACAAGGCCACTTGCTTGGCTGGTGTGGGGAACTCAGGCATCGGGCATCTCTCTAGGTATTGCCTAAACCGTCTTCCAGCTAGTCTGACCGTCTCTTGAGGTGTTTGCTTGAAGCTATGAATTAGTGAGGAAGTGTTGTGCCTGATTCCACTCTTAGAAAATTCAATGATAAATGCCTCTAAGAGCTGGTCTATGTTTATGAAATGCCTCTCGTTCAGTGGTTGGAACCACGTGAGGGCAGTGTTCCTAAGGGTTAGACCAAAAGCATTATATTGTGTGAATAGATCCTCTACCTGTTCAGCTTTCAAGACTTGCCTAAATTCTGCCACATGATCATAAGGGTCTCCAGTGCCATCGAAGTAGTTCTTCATGGACTTTACCAGTTGAGTTGGTCTTAGGGTTCTAGTGTGTTCTCTTGGTCTTGGCAAAGGGAAATCGTCAGCATTCCTTTGATTCCATGGGGTCCTATGTCCCTCAGGTTCCACCCTATTCCTTTCCGTTCCCGTTCTTTCTCTTCCCAGGGAGTTGGCAAAACTTACCTCAGGTTTGTCTCTACTTCTATCTCTTTGAGCTCCATGAGCTTGGGAGGTCCCAGCTCCTTGGTGACTGTATGACACATTAGTCCGAGGCTGGGGAAAAACAAATTCACCCTTCCATGTGTAGGCATGTCTGCCATGCTCGGTGACCACGAAGATCCTCTCTGATGTATTGTCTAAGTAGGTTACTTTGCCTGGACTATCAGGGTCTTTAAACTCATAGATTGTGAGAGCACCTACTTCATGAGACAAGGTAGGCTTATACCTCCAAAAGGCCTCATCGGTTTCTCGATTTAAAAGCAAATCTATGCTTTTATTATCCTGGGGAATCCATTCTGGAGTCATGATTCTGGTCAAGACTGATTTACCGTGGGGAGTTCTCGGCTCTCTCTCTAAATTTCCTTGCTCTATATCACCCATATCGGTTTCTGCAATCACGTTTCCAAACTCGTCCGTTCTATCTGGAAGAGAGTTCGTATGGCGAAGTTATGGCCATTCAGGCACTTAGGGGTCAAAACAGGCTCTCAAGGTTCAGGAGATCCCTCTCTGGTTTCTAGGTCTTTTGCCCACTCCTAAGGCTCTAATGTTATACCAAGGTGCCTAAAATTAAGCCCAACTATACCTCAATTCACTCAAGATTAACCCTAAAATTTTTCATGTGTTAAGGCCGTGTATCGCGATAGGTCGGGTCGGTGTGTTGCGATAGGTGGAAGTGTCGTGATACTCCGAGGTGTCGCGATAGGTGGAAGTGTCGCGATACTCCGAGGTGTCGCGATAGGTGGAAGTGTCGCAATACTTGGGAGTGTCGCAATACTCCGAGGTGTCGCGATAGGTGGAAGTGTCACGATACTTGGGAGTGTTCGCGATACTTGGGAGTGTCGCGATACTTGGGAGTGTCGCGATACTTGGGAGTGTCGTGATACTTGGGAGTGCCACGATACTCCGAGGTGTCGCGATAGGTGGAAGTGTCGCGATACTCCGAGGTGTCGCGATAAGTCGTGAGTGTCGCGATACCTTGAGGTGTCGCGATAGGTCGAGCTATGGTGAATTTTGTGGTTCTGTCTTGTGATCCTAGGTGCTCTCAGCCTGCGCAGCGTCGTGGTGCACTCAGAAACGTGATTAGCCAAAGTTTTTGAAGTGTCGCGATAGCTCGAGCTCGACGCCTCGGGGCCTGTGCAGAAAGATTCTGTACCTGCTGGGCTTGCTGGAGATGGTGATGGAGCTGGTACCTGCAAGAAACATGCAAAAGACACACAACACAAATGCACGCGCTCGCTCTCTCTCAAACTCGCACACAACAAATGAGGAGAATGACAAGGAAGAGGGAATATGTAGTGGAGAAGGAGGTGGAGGTGGAGATGGAGGTGGAGATGGAGGTGGAGATGGAGATGGAGAAGAAAACCAGAAATTTACCTACTACTTACCATTCCAACGCCTCCTCTCTACCTCTTACCATCACACGCTCGTCCTCAAAGCTCGAATCCCTGGCAACGGCGCCAAAATTTGGTGTACCTCAGTGATGAGTAGCACCTCCTTTAATGTCAATCCGGGAAGACATGAGGATGGTGTGAAGACCTCGAGCAAGTGAAGGCACAAATGTGTGAGTGAGAAGCACACTAACATGCACACACATACACACACACACGTGCACACACGGCAAGAACAAAGAGAGTAAGACAATGGAATCAATTCTATTGCATCCAAGTTCTCATACAAGCTCAAAACTACAAGAAGCTCTCCCAAAAATGAGCTTTCTAGCTCTATTTATAGTTTTTGACTAGCTTTGGCCCTTTCCAGACCTAGTGTCCGGCCTAGTTAAAAATTAGGTTCCAGGGCTTATTTGAGGGCTCAAACGAGATCTAAAAAATATGAAAATTGGCAGGCGACTACTTCTAAGGCTCCCCAAGCTCGAGGACTCCTCGGCTTGTACAAAATGGAGCTATAAAAAGGTGAAATGATATTTACAAGGGTTTTTAGTGATAAGAATCACTTTTAAATGGTGTAGGGGTTTGGAAAAAAATAAAGGGTTGCCTTAGTGCTAGATCTGCATGTATGCCCGTATTTGCTTCTTCCCGTATACTACCAACATGAGGAATAATGGCACATTTGATAGACAAGGCTATCAATACATGTGCATGAGCATCTTTGCCATCCTAACAAAGTTGCTCTACTGTAGGTGCAATAGGAACCATAGCACAAACAAGAACCTTAAGAACATCATCTTCAATGCCATCCACATCACCTTCAGTAATTGTATTTGCAATTACAGTAGGATGTTTTTCAATAGCATGCACAATATTCCATAGTTCTTTTGCAACCAATACGTGACACACCATGTATGCCCATAATGAGTAATTGGTACCATCCAACTTATCCTCAAGAGCCAACATACAAAATACATCATTTCTTTCACCCATGGTCACTGACTAAAATACCTTGATGCAAAAAAATGACTGTATTTCAAAAATTTGAACAAAACTGCCCTATTGAGTTGTGCTAAACCTGTAGCAGACTTTGAGACACTTATAATGGGTAACCAAAACTTGTATATATGTTTGGGACAAAAAGACAATTGCCTACACAGGCACTGTGATAGTGTGTTCAGAGGTCACAATGAGCTCAGGTCGTGATTTCGACACAAAAGAGCGAACACATTTTCAACTCTTAATCGCTTATACTCACCAATTTTTGCACGATTATGAGACTGTGACCATAGGGGTGTCGATGATGCCTAGATGAAGTGTTGACCTACTCTGATACCAATTTTTGGAGTTTGAGGTCTATGAAAGCACAGGAATAGCACAAGGAAGAAGAAGAAGCTTGAAGCACAACACAGAGTAATGAATGTATTACCAAGATAATGTACAAAGATAAGCGAACCATTAGGGTTATAGGCATATATACAAGCCGGGGAGAAAAAACCTCCTAAAGAGGGAAAAACATGCGAGAACGGTCCTACTGTGTTCACACACATCACTACTAAAATATATCAACAAATTTAAGTATGTATTGTAGCTTACTATAAATGAGAATATAACCAAAAGAGTAGATGTACATGAGTTACATAGGGTTTTTAGAAATCTCTCTAGATATGGTTTAAAATTATTGGAGAGTGATGGTTTACAACCATTTTGAAGTGGATTGATATAATTGAATATGTTTGTTAATGGAATACCTTTTTTTTTAATTATGTTTTTAAATTTAAATATTGTGTTAATGTTACATAGTTGTTATTTTAAGTTGAAGTGTTATGAGGATACATGTAGTGATGATGTGGATTTCAAATGTTAAGACATGTAGTGATATAATATGATAATGTCGATCTATTTTCAATTCAAACATTATGATATGAATGGATATAGTAGGGATGATGTGGATCTCAATCAAAAGTTAATATGTGCAAGGATATTATGTGGATTTTAATTGACATCTAATGATGTGGAGTGTTCTAATGATATGATAAGATTATTGATTCAAATGTTATTATATTATATGAAATAAATTACTAATGTTATTTTGTGAAAATTTGGAATTAAAAAATGGCAAGAATTCTAGATATGAATGATCAATTTTATCATGCTAAATCTCAACGAAATTCAGATGAATAAGATGAAATCTAAACCCTTCTCAATGTAAACTATTTTAAATCTAAAATATTTTAAATTTTGGATCGAAAATATTTTCGATAAAAAATGTTTTTTATTAAAAACCTTTTGATTGAAAGTACTTTTGATTGAAGAATTTCCGATCTCTCGAGCAAAAACTCTTTGGAGTTGTCTGAATAAGGTCATCTAAGAATTCGATCGAATTATAAGGGATCATCGAAAAATTCTCAAATTATTTTTGAATAATCAAATTATCAGATATTGAATAATGAAACCTAGGCAAGGACCTATACCAAAGGTCATAACCTAAAATTGCTAGTCACTTATGGACGGTTTCGGTGATGGTCACCCAAGGTGTGTGGGAAGATGTCAAGGGTAAGCAAAGGAGTTGGTCACCCCATGTGAACCCTCTTTTAAGCTTATTTTAATTTTTGCAAGCTAAAGCTTAAACGTATATACTTGTAAATTCCTGATTTACGTTATACATATACGTAGAGGAAAATCCAGACATGTATCCATATGATATGATAGCTAGGAAAATGTCTAGTTTTTTATTAATTTTTAAAGCACATGTCGTATCCCTATGACTATGATATGGTAGTTAGGCAAATGTCTACTTTTTTAACAATTTTTAGAGCACATGTTGAATAAGAGCTTTTTCTATAAATAAAGAAGCTCAATCTTCAAGAAGTAGCTTTTGGCACATGTACAAATTGTACATAAATACTTTTCGGAATTAAAGGGGCTCTTCCCTTTAGATTATATGTGGTGCACATTTGTCTATGTGATGAGCGAGTTCATGTGTTTCTTTCATCCTTGCTTTTGACGTCATAAGTGTCACACTTGTGTATGTGTACATTAGGAGTAGCCTTTCAGATGCCCCCCCCCCCCCCTTGGATCATCCATCGAATCAATCAAAGAGTTTGACTCGGGCTACAAGGCTTAGGCTCAATTATGAAGATATGAATCTTCATCAAAAGCAAGCCCATGACATGCGGAGAAAGTAGCATTTGGCTACTATCTTCTCTTTTAATTCTCCATAAAAATATCCGGTGTCCAAAGGCAAATCTAGCATCAACACAATAGGAGCTATAATGTAGTCTAATTCAAAATACAAGACCAAAAGGGTCACAAAAATAAAGAAATCGTTAGTACTTTGGCACGTTGTACATGGACCATGGACCAATTCTATAGGGGCAATATGTAAACTAGACCAAAATTGGAAATTTAGGATATGTATTGTACTCTAATCTTGTAACAATAAACCTCTAGAAAATCCCTCGAAGTTTGATGTGAATAGGTAGAAAGATATTGGAATTTGAGGATTGGTGCATGTTCAGAAACAAGATCAATGCATGGGATAACTCGAAGTCTCGCCTCCTTATCTCTCAACACCCCCTTGCATTGAAGGCATAAGATGGCAAAATGACAACATCTTGGAAAAAATTCCTTGTTTCAAGAAGAATGTGGAGCCTCATTTATTTCTTAATAGGAAATGGTGTCTGAGTTGGTCAAGTATCATATGGGATTTTAAGTGCCTAGCCCTATGGCATCCCTCATAGACAATAAAAAAGTGATTATGATGTGAAAAATTCTCCACCAAGGAACTTGGAATAAAGAAAAAGGTAACGAAATTTGTGGGGGCCTCTCCATGGTGAAAGCAATGCCACAATGGTAAAGAAGACCTTGCGCACCTCTTCTTTTTGTGCTCAAGATGTTTGTTGGTTTGACAAGTCATGGCAGGGATTTTGGCCTTACAGAGGCAAATAAACTGGAACGTGTTACTTGGAGAAGCGATCGGTTGTTCTTCTTACTTGTGGAATGTGATTAGGGGAGACGATATCTGGAAAATATGGAACTAAAGGTGCATGAAAAACTTTGATAAAACTCCAAAAGAGTGGTGAATTGAAAAATCCCTTAGCTTATTAGGTAGAAGAATTTGTAATTCTAATCATTTCCCTTCAGACAACATAGGGTGTATTATTTGAGGACAACAAGATCCATGGAAAGTGGGCCCACATGAAGGGCAGGACAAGGCTATTAACCTTCTTTGTCACTCTTTCTAATGAGTTTGCAATTATTAGTTGAACCTAGTTTTCCTACCATCTTCAAGCCATCAACATTGTATCACCTTTGGGTCATCCTACCCATGCTATGTGTGTAGATCAATGATGCGTATCAATGTGAATGGAAATTCATATCATAATAGCCAATCTATGGAGACATGAGGCTGAAGATTGAGAACAAGTGATGTGTGTAGAAGTAAAGGTGAGAAGCACTTGAGATGCACACACACATACAAACACACACACACACAGAAAGTAGAGAGCATAGAGAGGAATGATACCTTGCATTTCAACAAGAACCTTCAAGCACAAGCCACTTCACTTCTCCCAATGCTAGGTACACCGCCTTAAAAGAAATGCACATTACTTTAGAAACACAAATAAAAGATCAAAATCACAAAAATGTACAAGAATTGGAAAATCACGTTGTACAGAGGAGAACATGTGCCAGAACACAAAGAACCTTGAAGCATCCATGGAGATGACCATAATTACTCCTGTCAGCCCACCTAGGTTTCAAGTAATACCGCCATATTCCATCAAATTCATACTTGAATATTATACTATTTTTCTCAAAGAAAGGGATAAATTCATTGAAGAACTTGCTACCTTAAAAGCATCAATAGGACCTAGAGACACTGCAATTCCCCCATCAAGGAGCACCAATGTGGGCATAATGCTAGATTCCTCAACAAACTAGAAAAACTTTGAAGGCAAGTGGCAGACATGTCCAACCCAAACCCAAGAATATGAATTCACACTAAAACGAGCACAAGAAGGACTTCATCGCCTCTAAAACAACCTAAAGTAGGAGCAATGATCCAGATACCCATGGATTACAAAGAAGAGTGTGAACCATAACCAACAGTCAAATGACATGTTACTCAAAGGCAAGACATATTCAAACTTCAATATGCAACTTGGACTACACAAATTGAAGAAATTGGAAAGACACACTTAGCTAGGGGGGAATTCTAGCGAGCAACATGATCATTACTTGAGCAAATGATTCGAACATCCTTATACTTCCAACAAATCACCCCAAAAAAGATCGATTATTATATACGAATTACAATGTTATCCATTTTTTTTTTTTTTTGGGAGAGTACAATGTAGAGGTTTGAAGACTTATAGGGAAATTCCCCACATTCCCAACAAAAATCGAGTTGAAGGACTACCCATGGCTACCATGCAAGCAGGAATCTTTCAACCAAATTGATGTGCCCAAGTCCTAAAGGACTATTCTAAAATGATGCAAACATGGGGTAAAGCTCCTCTACATATAATATACAACCCATGTTATAGACATGTTCCTCAATGACTAAACTAGAATTATTTTGCAATCAAGGTAAAGAATAATCCTAATTATTGCAAGGGCCTCCACTATCCCTACTTGGCACCACCACAAGGCCTAGCAATAGTTGCATACATGATCGCAACAATCAAACACTCGTTCCCATTGCTTTCTAAGATGATGTAGGATATTGCATTTGTATGTATGTAAAAATCTTCGATCTGATGTTAGCTATCCTCAAAGTTTTCAAGAAAGTCAAAGGGCCACATGTCAATGCTCTAGGATTTGAAAAGGGTAATCTCGACCTCATATATGACATGAGCACGATGACATTCGTCAAGACCTGCTATACATGGCATTTTGATATCAAATATCTCCTAGCTTTGCTACAAACAAACCTTTCAAGATACATTTACAATTGGCTTCTAGGAATATCATTATGAGTTCTTTATTCAAAGTGCACAAATTTATTGCATCTCTTCTCTTGTGGAACCATGCAATACTCATAGCACTACAAAAGTTAACAACAAGACACTCCATGAGTGATTGAATGGAAAAAAAATAAAAGAAAACCTAACACGAAGCTTGTGAGTTGCTGAGCACTCTTTGGCCACATATATTCTACAAAACTACATTGATCACTCCCCACAAAAAATGTCAATTAGGGAGGAGATAAACAAGAGGGAGGGAGTGTTGGTAGTTAAGGTCAAACTAAAAGAGCAATGGGTGGAGGACGGAGTAGCTATAGGAGATGGGGAAGTTCATATAACAAGCCCCAAAATTCACTCTTGGCATCAATACACAAGTTTCTATAAAAGAGTGATTTTTATCGCCAACCCATTATATAGAAGTCCTACATTTCTAAATATATGCTCTAATTTGTGCAAGCCAACGAGTCTTTGATATTGAGGAGCTTAGGTAGACATCAAGTTTCTATTTTCATAATTATTATAGCTCATTTGAGCCTTCAAATTAGCATTCAGAATTTATTTTTTACTATGCGAAACACTAGGTTTGAAACTAGCTAAAACTCACCTAAAAATTATAAGAGGAGCTAGAGAGCTCATTCTTGGGTTTCCTTATTAGAATCTCAAGCCCTCACCGTTTTTGGAAGAATAATTTTTTATGCACCGAGTTCATTCTTAGAATGAACCATGGTCTTATGGTGATTCATGAGTTTTTCTATCTTCGTAAAACACCCATGATTACTTATAGATTCTAGCTCTTTACTCTTATTAAAGGATTGATATGAAATACCTAAAAGCCACGAGCTAAAAGGTTGGTGTTCAACCAACAATCAAAATCAAATTTGAATTTGAAATATTTACTTCTTAGATTATATGAAAAGAGAATGAGTCTCAAAAACCCATTCCGTGAGTAATTTGAATTCAATTTGATTGTTACGAATTGTGGAAAACCACAAGCACACTCCAAGGAGTGTATAGGATCACTCCAAATACTTGTATTTTATGATAGATGGATATTCATTCAAGCTGCATTTTCATATTGCTCACTGTCCTTCTTCTCTATGTCATCTTCTCCAAGTTAACAAGATTGTAGATTTTTTCTTTCAAAGCTCAGAAGACCAATCTTCATGAGTAAGGACTCATTGAAAAGGTATTAGTGTCTACTTCCATGATTCAAAGTTTTCTATCATTTTAATTCTCCTTGTGAGTTCTAGACTAATGTCTTTGCCTTGGGGGCTACTCTTGCAGTGACCCCCTATTGATACTAAGCTCTGAATCAGAGCAGGTCTTGTTTATAATTCCCATTCTTGTGCACAATAGAGTGTTCAAACTATTATAATTTTTTCCTCTAAGAGGAATTAGAATAGTTTTAATGAATCTGAGAGCACTAAGTGTTTGAACTTCAGCTTTCTTCCATAAATAGAAGGTTTCTCAGAGTCACTTCTCAAGTTGATAACCTATTTTGCATTAAATTCTTCTTTGTGATTATTCAAGGTACATAGAGTTTTTTATTACACTAAATAGAATTTTATAAGGTAAATAAAAGGTTCCAAGTGATAATAGGTTGATTCTATACTCGTGAGTTGAATCAGACCTCATCACTCCAATGTACACATTGCATCCATCCTTCTCCTCTCAAGCACTTTCAATGATATCCGAGCTATCCTGTTCAAGAAGGGTGATGGATTTCCTTCTGTAATTAAGAAGGTTGAAAGGAACAATTATGATCCTTGGAAACTTAGGATGGAAGATTATTTGCAAGGAAGAAACCTTTATGAAGTGGTAAAGGGTGATGAAGTCATGCCTACACCAAAATCCAAAGGAGGGTCTACACAAGAAGATATCGAGAAGCTCACATTATGGTGTGCAAGAGATGCTCAATTCAGGTCATATCTTAAAATCTATCTTTGATTTTTTTTTTCCACACATTAGAAGTTGCAAAACATCACAAGAAACTAGTGATGCACTTGAAAAATTCTTCTCTGTAATTGGAGAGCTAATTGAAGAGGAAGCCATTATGAGGCAAATCTTGCATGGAATAAAGAATAATAGGCAATGTCAATCATTCACAATTTCCTATGACCTCATCATGGATGTGTAGACACTTGACATCCACATATTTCTTGGACAACTCTTCAATAAAAAGGCCAACAAAAACATAAAGGAAGGTAACTCTACTACTGCTCTTTATATAGATAAGAAGGACAAGAAGAAAAAAGGAAAGAAGAAGGATGATGATGATGATGATGAATAAGTTTCCCAAGCCAACTATCTAGGAAAAAGCAAGTGGAAGGGAAAGAAGAAAGGAGAAAAGTAAGATAATTCCAAAGGATAAGAAGGTCAGCCTTGTGACATTTGTAACAAGACCAATCACACTACCCAAAACTGTTGGTTCAATGGAAGAACACAAAAAGGAGGAGTGTTAGAGCTAATGTCTACTTTTGATGTAAATTATTATCTTGTATATTTAAGTTGAATCATTGCAAAAAGGTATTCCCTTCAAAAAGACATACTTAACATAACATTGGTGTGGGCACAAAGAGCACGGCAATTGGGTTGTTGCTAGTGGTGCTTCGGGCACAGATGGCATCAAATTTTGAAATTCGTTGTATTATTGTATTTTGTTATGTTTTGTTTGATGCGGTGTTAACTAATGATTAATTCATAACCTATTATCAATGATTAATGGTGTACTAATTATCTCTATTTTTGAGGTGTAATTGTACAAATTCTAGTAGTGTATGATGTTCTACTAAGACAAGGAGTACGGTTATTAAAGAATGAGGAAAAGTTAAGGGCCCTGTTCTAAGAATCCCTCTAGCAAAGTATCTTGATGACCTATCTGGACCGTAGTTAACAAAGTATTGGTGTGGTAGATACCAGACTGGAGGTTAACACTGGCGATCCTATTGGGGAGTGGCATATATGAAGAAGTATAGACAAATGCATGTGTATACTACAATCATGGGAACATTACCCCAATTATATATAAGATAAGCAACCAAGTGGAGGGGGAAGCAATTCTGGTGATCCTGTGAATTATTGCGGCTTAAGAAACATCAATAGCTGTTGAACTAAAATCCTTTCTGGAGTGTCTGATTAGACCTCCAAAGTGTCTGATGAACAATGCTTGCCTACCCCACCTTCTTAGAATTTTTACAATCTCAATACCTTCCTTAGAAATGGTTCCATTAGAAACTAGCCAACCAATGAATCTTCAAACATCAAAATGGCAAAATAGTGGATTTTTTCATAATGTTTGACCTTTAACAAACCAATCAGTAAACAAGATGCGGAAGACATTAACCAATTGTGTTTAAAACCACCACCACTTAATCCATCCTACTCTAGCAAAACCTTTACACAATTTCCCCAAATTGAAATGGAACTATTTGCAACAAGTTCTCACTCAGATGAAGTTATGGATGTTGTGGAATAGTTTATTCCTATTGCTATGATGGAAGAAGACTTAACCTTGAAAAGATCATTTCCTGGTGGGATGACATATGCCAAGTTTAGTGGATTCCTAGGAGATGATCCTCATGCTCATGTTTGGGCATTTGAGATCAGTTATGGAGTCCTAGAAAACCCTCCTAATAGACCTCATGCTGAGGAGTACAAGGCTAGAGCATTCCAAGCAACTCTTGTTAATGAAGCACCTAGGTTGTTAATGGAATTCGGAATGGACCATTTTTTAAAATATACAGTAGTCAAAGAGGTCTTCTTGCAATGCTTCAAATAAAAAAATACACTAGATGAGGTTTCTGATTTTTTGCATAAAAAAAATAGAAACCTCAACAAACACTACAAGAATAATCCACTACCATCCACATGCATCTTCAAAAAGAATTTGATAGAAAATTCATTACCTATGGATGCAATCACTCACTGGTTCATCATTGGCTTAAATCCTTGGTTGCAAGAGATTATGATTATTAGATGTTTAGTCAAAGCATCTGCAACATTATCTCGAGTGTGAACCTTCTCAAGAATAATGCCCTCAGTGGCTAAGCAATCTCTAATGAAGTGATGCCTCACCTCAATGTGCTTGGTCTTTGCATGATAGACCGGATTCTTAGCCAAAGCAATGGCACTCTGACTATCACTGAGCAAGCGAGGTACATGTTGAGGTAAACCCATATCACAAGCAAGACAAGAAAGCCACAATGCTTCCTTACATGCCTCACTTGCTGCAACATACTCTGCTTCTGTGGTGGAAACAGCTGTACATTCTTGAAGATGAGATCTCCAAGAGATAGCACCTCCAACAAAATGAAAAATGTACCCTCATGTAGACTTACGATTGTCTACACAACCATCATAGTCAGAATCTGTGTAACCAATAATGGATGCTTTCCCTCTACCTAAGCATAGACACTTGTCCTTAGTGTCACTTAGATATCTCAAAATCATCTTGACCGCTTCCCAATGTTTCTTGCTAGGATTAGACATATATCTGCTCACAACTCCCACTGCAAATGCAATGTCTGGTCTCGTAGCTATCATAGCGTACATGAGACTACCAACAGTAGACTGATAGGGAATTTTGGTCATGAATTCCTTTTCCTCATCTAATTTGGGGCAGTCATCCTTGCTCAATTTCACATATGTGGGTAAAGGTGTACTCAATGCCTTTCCACCCTGCATATTGAACCGGTGAAGTACTTTGGATATGTACTCACTTTGAGACAAGTATATGCATCTTTTACTCCTATCACGAGTAATGCGCATGCCAAGAATATGTTGGCATCCCCCAAATCCTTCATATCAAATGTCTAACTCAACTTCTTTTTGAGAATTGACAAACCATAAGAGGACTTCCCAGCAATCAACATATCATCGATGTAAAGTATCAAGCATATCAAGCTGCCATCAGAGCATCTCTTTGTGTAAAGACAATGATCCTCATTGCTCCAAGAATAGCCTTGGGACTTCATAAAAGCATCAAACTTTTGGTACCATTGTCGAGGAGACTGTTTAAGTCCATACAAGCTCTTCTTGAGCTTACAAACTAGACTTTCCTTGCCAGGAACTACATAACCCTCTAGTTGTTCCATATAGATCTCATATGTAAGATCTCCATGCAAGAAAGCTGTTTTCACATCCATTTGGACTAGCTCTAAGTCCTCCATTCCAACAAATCCAAGCAACATGCACAAAGTAGTCATCTTGACCACTGGAGAGAAGATTTCCTCAAAATCAATGCCATGTTGTTGCTTAAAACCCTTTGCAACAAGTCGTGCTTTATATTTTGGAGAAGCACTATCTGATGTGAATTTCAGCTTATATACCCATTTACATGGTAAAGCTTTCCTGCCCTTTGGCAAAGGTACTAAGTCCCAAGTACCATTCTTGTGAATAGAATCCAACTCACTCTTCATGGCATGCTCCCACTTGACATGATCCTCTGTCTGCATAGCCTCTTTGTAGCAAGAAGGCTCACCGGCATCTGTTAGCATAACAAAATCTAAACCTGGAACATATCTATCAGGTGGATGTGAGACACGTGCAGAACGTCTCAATGGTTGCTGAACAGGAACATGTGCACACTGATCTGAATGGACATTCTCTTCAACATCCCTATGTGCAGCATTTTTATGCATGCTAACCGGAGGACTAGTATCCTCAAACACCACTCTTCTCACTTCAACCTCCTTAATGGGCTGTTTATGCATCTTAGACTCATTAAAAATGACATCACTACTTCTGATCACTGACCGTGTTTCAGGGTCCCATAAGTGATATCCAAATTGTCCTTCTCGACCATATCCAAGAAAAATGCATTTCTTTGACTTATGGTCCAACTTTTGTCTAAGATTCTTGGGTATATGAACATATGATTCACACCCAAAAAATTGAAGATGATCATAATATGGTGGTTTCCCTGTCCATAACTCTTGTGCCACTTTCAGGGCTTTGGCAGTACTAGGTGAAAGGTTAATCACATGAACTGGAGTCAATACTGCTTCTGCCCAAAAACCTTGTGAGAGGTTTGCATGATGCAACATAGAGACTACTCTATCTTGAATAGTTCTATTCATCCTCTCAGCTACACCATTCTGTACTGGGGTATAAGGAACTGTAAACTCTCTACGAATCCCTCTAGACTGACAGAAAAGGCTGAATTCATGTGAGGTATACTCACCCCCATTATCTAAAGGCAAAGCCTTAAGCTTAGTTCCTTTTTCAGTCTCAACTGAAGCAAGGCATTTTCTGAAAGTATGGAATACATCATCCTTTGATTTGATAGGATATACCTAGAGTTTTCTAGTAGCATCATCTATAAAAGTGACAAAGTAAAGAGAACCACCTAAGGGCCTAGTGGGCATAGGACCACACACATCTGTATGAACGAGATCTAAAGGCTGAATGGAAGAGTCAATGTGCATTCTATGCACATTTCTGGTTTGCTTTCCATATTGACAATGCTCACAAAATGAAAAATCAGAGAAAGATAACACAGGTAAGTAGCCAGAACGAGAACGATTTTCCATTCCACTACGAGATATATGGCCCAAACGACCATGCCAAATACAAGGCATAGGCTGTTCAGTAACAGCTAACAAGTGTTCTTTCTGTGATACAAATAAAGAATAAAGTAAGCCAACTTTGCTTCCTTTTGCAATAACCATATTTCCCTTTGATATACGAAAGGATTGAGCACAGAAGACCACCTTGTAACCAAGGTCATCAAGTTGACCAACTGACATCAAACTGCGTGATAACTGAGGTACATGGCATACATTACACATAGTAAATTTTGAATCATCAATGAACTGCACAACCACATCTCCAATCCCCACAACATCACACTGGTAAGAGTCACCAAGTCTCACGGTACCAAGAGACTTTGCTGCATAATTAGAGAACCATTCTCTATGTGGTGTCATATGGAAAGAAGCACTAGAATCTAGCAGCCAGGTGTGGGAAAGAGAATCGGCCATAAGTGCCTCAGATGGCACAATACTATCAAGTGTCAACACATCTCGGATGACAAGGTATGCCAAGGTCTATGCCTTGGTCGCCACCTTAGTCGTAAGCCTAGGGGGTTGCTCGCTTCGCTCGCACAAACAGAACAAAGCTTTTGCCTCGAAGAGCTCTGATACCAGTGAAGCATTTCGATGGCGATGGACCACAGTGCACTGTCCTTCTCGAGAGCTCCATGAAGATATGCTCGGAGTAGAAAATCAAGCTCCTAAGGCCGCATGCAGTACTCCGCACAAAGGCTGCAGAATACGTAGAAAAATAGTACACAAGGAGCACGAAGATAGATTTCTTAGGTCTTACAAATGCGGTTGAACTTACTGTCTGTGACTGACTAGGCCACTGTATGTTTTATTAAAGAACATATACAAAGAAGTGTCCGATGGCCATTTGGCCTTTCACATGGACACTAACCATAACACCTATGTTAGGAGAAGGTATAAATTTACATATTGGTAGGAGGGAGCAATTTGAGCATACAACTTAACTATGTTGTTTCGGACTGCATTCCTACTAATTATAATCTAATGTGTTTGGAATAAGTTTAACACTCATTGGTGGTACCCTTGATTTTTTGGGGTTGTGTAGGGCTAGACCTTGAGACCTTACAATGAAGATTTTGCACAATACACTGAATCAAATGCTAGCAAAATAAATCACAGTGAGTAATAGAAATCCAATGAATATCACTTCATCAAATTTGGAGCACTATAGAAGAAGAACGAGCCTCTACAAGTTTGCTGGAGTTGAAGATGGTGGTGTAGAGATTGTAGAAGAAGAAGGTTGAAGATCAAAAATGTATTTGTATTGATCTAACATTATGCGAATACATTTTAGTCTTTATATCGACCCTTGGAGTTTCCCACGACTCTTTTTACAAGGATTTAATTTCAAATCAACTCATGGTTGAGTTTTGTTGTGATGGAAGAAGTCGCTTTCCTAGAATCTAGGAAAAGTAAGGATCAAATCTGAAGACTTGATTTTAGGTGATTGATTGATTATTTACCAACCAAAAAAAAAAATTGTGGTTTTTCTATTTCCTTTCTTTACTCTTTAACAAGAAAAGAATTTAAAGTCTTATGAGTCTTTATATGGTTAATGAAACCTTAAGGGAAACCATAAATTATCATATACATTTACAATAGTAGAGATTCTTAAGAACACTCTTTCTCTAAGACTAATTTGGAATTTGATTTGAGTTCCTTCAAGAATGATTTGAGTTCCTTTAACAATTCCCCCTGAAGATAAATCATGTTTGAATCTTCATTCTCTCATAAGTTGGATGCCAACTATTAATTTGAACCTGCAAAGTTTGATTCCATCAAGTGCTTTTGTCATCATATTTGTCACTTGCTTTTCAGTTGGAACAAAAGAAATGTCAATCTCCTTTTCCATGAGCTTTTCCTTGATGAAATGATAATGAGCCTCTATTTTTTTTAGTTCTTGCATGGAAAACATGATTTTTCACTAGGTGCATAGAGCTTATGGTATCTCCAAATATGTGAGGCTTGGAACTCACAAGTCCCAAATCTGAGTACAAATCTCATAACCATATTGCCTCTTGAGTTAATATGGTTAAACCTCTCACTCTGCTTCAATTGAGGTTAATGCAACTATTGGTTGCTTCTTGGAACTCCATGACACTAGCTTTGAACCTAGAAATGCTAAGAATCTGGAAGTACTTCCCCTATCATCCTTAGATCCTAGCCAAACTACATCTCAGTATAGTTTGAGATCCAAGTTTGATGAGTAAGGATAGAATATACCTTCATTGATTGTACCTTTGAGGTACTTAAGTACTCACTTAGAAGCATCCATGTGTGTTCTTCATGGAGAGTGCATGAATTGGCTTAGCACCCCTACATTATATGCATTATCAGACCTTGTATGAAGACCATAGATCAAACCACCAACCAAGATTTGATATTATTTAAGATCTTCAGTCTTCTCACCTTCATAAACACTAAGTTTATTAATCATTTCCATAGGTGTACATGTAGGTTAGTGTTCTCCATTTTGAATTTTAGAAGTAGATCCTAAATGTATATTCTCAAAGTCAAATACATCCCTTGATCTGTGTATATGACTTGCATACCTAAGAGAAATGTGAGCTCACTTAAATCACTAATTTTGAACTCCTCTTGCATAATACCTTTTGATTCTTTGTATACCATTCAAGTAATCTCCTCTTACAATTATGTCATCTACATATACACATAGATAGATAACTTTATTGTTATTCTTTTTGATGAACAAAGAGGGGTGTGCATTGCTAGACCTAAAAGCTTGATCTTCTAGATAGGTTACTAATCTAAAATTCAAAGCTTTAGGAGCTTGTTTCAATCCATACAATGCCTTTTTGACTCTACATACATAAGATGTATAATTAGGGTTTTCAAATCGTGGAGGTTGTGACATTTATACCTCTTCACTAATCCAGCCATTGAGAAAAGCATTCTTCACATCTAGTTGAAGTAACCTCTGATTTCTTGGAGCTGCTACACTTAGCAGTGTCCTAATTGTAGTCATCTTGCCAACTAATGAGAAGTTCTCCTCATAGACTATGCCATGAGTTTGAACACATCCTTTGGAAACTAATCTAGCTTTGTACCTGCAAATTGATCCATTTGAATTTCTTTTTAACTTATGGACCCATCTCCAGCCTATTACCTTTCAATTGGTTTGCAATGGTACCGATTCTCATGCGTCCATTACTTTCAATGATTCGATCACCTCTTTCATAGCTTTTTCCCAAGTAGGGTTACCCTTAGCTTCATCATATGTTGAAGGTACATCTAAAATTAGATAGAGTGATTTGTAACAAATATAGAGTCATATCCATACCTTTTAGGTTGCTTTCTCTCCCTTGTTGACCTTGAAGGAGTATGCTTGGATCATTGTCCACATGCCTTAATTTTGGCCTTTCCTCTAGACTTCCAAAGCTTATAGTCTCTTTTCTTCTCATCTTGATCATCATCATATTCACTTCTTGGATCCTGGACCTATGTATCATGCTTGCTACCGAATAGATGGAAATCAAAGTCGAGATCATGTGCAAGTTTTACCTTTTATTTGTCCTCATCATACCATGACCTAATGCTTGTCGTAATTTCTTTGTTGGTGTGTTATAAAGTGTGTAGCCCATTTGAGTTGAATCATAGCCAATGTACACTACCTTAGTTGCCCTTTCATCTAGTTTACCTCCCATTTCTGAAGGTACATGTAAAAAAGCTAAACAACCAAATACCTTGCAATGTCCTAGACTTCGTTTTATACCATTCCAAGATTCATAAGGATTTATAACTTGAAGAGATTTGGATGCTTTATTACTCAAAGAAACTACATTCATGATATGCTGGTGAAATTCAAGATGGAGAACACCAAAATTGCAGGTACACCCATGGAACTCAACCACAGACTTAGTTCTCATGAGGGAGAACTCCTGGAAGATATTACAGGTTACCAAAAGCTTGTTGGGAGTCTCAACGGTGCAACCCTAACAAGAGTGGACATATGTTATGGAGTAAGTACATTAAGAAAATTTATGCATACACCAAGAAAATCGCACTTGGAAGCTACCAAGAGGATCCTAAAATATTTGAAGGGTACCATAAATGAAGGGCTATTTTATCCATTCACTTCTGATTTGGATATCAAGATGTATTCTGATGCAGATTGAGTTGGCTCCAAGGATGATAGGAGGAGCACTTCTGGCTACTTATATTTTGTAGGTTCAAAGCTAATATCATGGTCATCAAAGAAGCAACCAACTATGGCATTTTCATCTACAGAGGCAAAATATAGAGGCCTAGCAAGTGCAATACAAGAGGCTATGTGGCTCAAACTACTCTACATGGAGTTACATTCTTATATTCCAATGATTTTTGGAGACAAAACTAGTTCACTTCATTTGGCTACTAATCTTACATATTATGCAAGGACTAAGCACATTGAAGTGCACTATCTTTATGCAAGATAGAAATTACTAAGCAAGGACATCCAATTGTCCTATGTATCAACTCATTTGCAATGTGCAGATATGCTCACAAAACCTTTGGATGGAACTAAAATGAATAGGTTCAAAATGATGATTGGTTTACAGGAGATCAAGTAGGAAAAAAGACCAAGCATGTTCGGCTTGAGGGGGAGTTGTTGGTTCAAAAGAATCCAAGCTTACATACTTGGATAACTAGCATGTATCTCATATGATCACTCCTTTGTAAAAGTCACTTTATCTTTTATCCTTGTAAAAGCTCCTATGCTTAATGCACTGCTCTCACGAGGAGTTAGGCGGAATCAACTCTCGGGTTACTTGGTAGATGATTGATGAGAGAATAAATCCTATAGTTTAGAACTCACTTTATGGTGAGAATTTGAATTTGAATTCAAAGCTTGGCTCCAATTTCAACTATAATAGTGGATCAAAAAGACTCGCATGTAACAGCCTAACTAGGAGATCATTTGAAAGGGATACTTTGTGATTAGTGAGCTCATTCCATAGCTCCTTCACTACCCTCAAATTTTGCAATTAAACATTGCCAATGTGATTGTACTATTATGTGATTTAATACATACACATTGATCATATCTCTACTTCACTTCTCTGCCAAGAACATCTTAGAGCAGTGAACTTCTCAGAGCTTGTTCTCAGTGCATGATTGATCATTTTATGTGATTTAAAGTGCTATATAATAAGCATACTGTCTTCTTCATAGCTACAAAGTTTCATTGTTATTGTTTTTCCAATCATGATATATCTTCATATCTTTGCTCTCTGGTCTGCACAGTGAACCATCTCAAAAATATTAGGCAAGCCCTCTAACTTGCTAAGCATCATTCTCAGTGTGTAGTCCATAATTTTTATTGAAATAACTCATGATTGGTAGCTATCTAAGTTAATTACATACCACCAAAAGGAATTTGGATAATTTCCACCACGTTGAGAGCACTGTTCACTCTATTGAACATGTGTACAGACTAAAATAGAAAGTCTATGATCTTGGTTCAACTTTCTACTTATCTGTTTTGATCCATTGATTAGAGGATCATGTTCCAAAGAACATAAGGTGATTATTTGTGATCAATAGGAAGCTAAAGGGGCCTACTACACTCTCCACAACTTGTTCTTGGTTGGTGTGAAGTAGGTTTTTGCAGCACCACTTCATCTCTAGAATTTATCCACCATCTCTCCAACATTTACAAAAATGAGCCTCTATATATAGGCTTGGCTCTATTTCCCATGTGCTCCTTTTGACTATTCAAAAAGGGAGCACATGGTCTAACTAAAATATTTTTTGATATCTTGCAAAATATTCCCTTCTAATCACTCAACCCCAAGAAGAATAAAGGCATGAGATTTCTTCTACGTGGGATCTTCTATATGTGTGCAAAAAAGTGGTTTATTTACAAAGCTTCTCTACCATAGTCTTTGGATAATTATCAAAAAGGTCTTAGGAGGGTATTCACATGTGCACACCACCAACATAAATAAAAGGGGTAAAGAAATATGTTGAATGGATACCGAAGCTTCAAAGATGATAATCTTTTCTTATTTATAATATGAGATGTGATAGCATACAACATGACCTCCAAAGGATCAATGCTTTCTTAAAGCTGAGAGTGTGTGCTGTGACCACATCCACTTCATGAAAAAAAAAAGATGTACCTAAAAGATGCACCACATGTTTCAACACAGATGATTCATGCCATGCTTAGGGTGAGGCCTTCATCCTACACATAATCATCTATACTACCGAAGGAAAGTTAATTCCTTTGAGCATGAAATGTGACATATCATTATAGTAGTATGAAAAGGACTATCATTTGAATACCAACAATTGGGTTTATTCAGGTAACATTTGAAGTTGACTGTTTCATCTCAAATTAGCAAGATTTTTGTGCTGCTCAATGTGCAAACTTATCTATTTTGTATCAAGTCTTTCTCATTGATGTTTGGAGGTACATAGTGGATTTTACTGCACTAATCACAAGCCTATAAGGTGTATTCAAAACTCCAAGAGTGCAAGGATTGGTCCTCTATTGGTTGGCTTGACCAATCTTCATCACTTTGAACCTCATATTTCTACCTTCTACAAGCTTCTCCAAGTTCTTTCAAACATATACATTTGGTGTATCTTCCTCTATTGAAAGTTTAAGATTTACCTACATAGGTGTGCTAGTGTCTTTGTAGTCCATCATCCCAAAAGCTTAAAGGACTTTTGTAGCATATTTGTGTTGCCTGAGATCTATAATCTCAAACTCATTTTTCAAGCTAGCATGAGTTTGTTTGATGAAATCTACATGATCTCATATAATGCAAATCATCTACATACAAGATGACAATCACTTTGGTTATCTTTTCTCATACATTTTCATCAAAAGTACTTCTTTGAAACCCGAGGTTTTGGGAAAACCTATCAATTCATTGGGACCAAGATCTTGGAGCTTGTTGAAGGCCATATAATGCCTTTTTAAATCTACAAACCTTATGTTATGAATGAGGTACCTCAAAACCTAATTCTTGCGATATATATACCTCCTCCTTGAGGTATCCATGTAGAAATGTTTATTTTACATCCATTTGGAATATACGTCACCTCTTATGTATAGTTGTTGCACATAAAGGTGACCTATATTTCAAATCTACTTTAGAAATGTTTATTTTACATCAATTTGGAATATACGCCACCTTTTATGAGTAGAAACTGCACATAGAAGGTGTGGATTGCATCCATTCGAGCTGTTGGTACAAATTTCTCTTGGACATCAAATCCTATTACTTGTGACAAACCTTGTGCAACATTCCCTGCTTTGTACTTCTCTAAAGTACCATCTTCTTTGTATTTCGCTTTCCAAATTCACTTAGTTCCAATTAACATTTTCTTTAATGGTAAATCAACCAATTCCCAAGTTTCATTCTTTAGTACGTTATTATACTCAACCTTCATTGCCCGTCTCCACTTATGGTCATTGAGTGCCTCATCTACAATTATAGGTTCTTTTATTGTTCTCATCATTTCAGCCATGTTGAAAATATAATGTGAGACTCTTTTTTGCTCCTCAATCCTCTTTGATCTACAAAACCCATCTTAAGATGACTCTAGAACATCAACTTGAGGGTTAGGATCATCAAAGAGTTGTTGTGTCCACTTTGGTAATGGCTTATGCTATGTGGAAACAATTGATTGGCTTCAAGAGAGGGATCCTTTTTTGGACCCCATACATCTCTATGCCCAAGGTCTAGTGCACCATGTGTGTTGAAGCTCGAGGTCAAGGACAAGCATAATAAGCGCATCAGAGAAGTGGACACACAAGAAGAAGGAGCATGTAGGGAGCTCCAAGAAGTGTATGTGAAATGTTCAGAAGAATGCCCTACAAAAACAGTGATTTTGATCACTCAAACCATTGTAAATATCATTTCACCTTTTTATAACTCCATTTTGTTCAAGCCAAGGAGTCCTTCAGCTTGAGGAGTATTAGAAGTATGACCCTACCAGTTTTCATAATTTTTAGACTCCGTTTGAGCCCTCAAATAAGCCCTGGAACCTAATTTTTAACTATGCCGGACACTAGGTCTCGATAGGGCCAAAACTAGTCAAAAAATTATAAAAAGAGCTAGAGAGCTCATTTTTGGGGTTAGCTACTGAGAGATTGGAGCTCTTGTATTACATTTCTTTTCTAATCAAAGTTCTTCCATTGTTCCACTCTTTGCTCTTACCTTGTGTGCATGTATGTGCATGTTTGTGTGCTTTCACTCATGCACTTCTGCCTTCACTCGCTCATGGTCTTCATACGGGTTCTCACATCTCCGTGGATTGACAAGTGAAGGAGATGGTTCTTATGCTTGAGCTACACCAAATTTTGGCACCGTTGTTGGGGAATCAAAATCAGGATTTTAAGTTGGCTCAAAGTCAGGATTTTCACAAATCACGATTTTCAGCCAAAAACACGACTTTGGGAAAAACATGATTCTTTGTTGGCTCAAAAATCACAATTTTCAAAAACACGACTTTCATTCAAAATCACGATTTTCAGGATTTGCAGAAAACACCATTTTCACTAAGGTACAAAATTGTGATTTTCAGAACATGATTTTCAA
Source organism: Ceratopteris richardii (assembly GCA_020310875.1). Lineage (NCBI taxonomy): Eukaryota > Viridiplantae > Streptophyta > Polypodiopsida > Polypodiales > Pteridaceae > Ceratopteris > Ceratopteris richardii. The sequence continues at coordinate 195,688,941 of CM035409.1, forward strand.
AAACACGATTTTCAATCAAAATTTGGATTTTCATGATTTTCTGAAAAGACGACTTTCCTCCAAAATCGCGAATTTCACGATTTTTAGAACATGATTTATACAACTACAAAATTGTGATTTTGATCATTTTCATGAGGTCTCAAAAACACGATTTTCAAGCTCGACTCAGCATCCCGTTTGTCTCACAACATCACGATTGTCTGAGTCTCCAAAATCGCGATTTTCATAAGTGCTCAGCATCGCGATTTTCATGATTTCACAAAATCGTGATTTTTACGTTGGCTCAGCATCGCGATTTTCATGATCGCTCACAAATCGTGATTTTCATAAGTGCTGAACATCGCGATTTTCAGACCCCAAAAATCGCGATTTTCACACAAAATCGTGATTTTTCCAAAAGGTCCTATTTCCCTATTTTGACACCTAAGAGCCTGATTTGACATAAATTTTTCATCAAAAGTCCATTTTTTGAGCTCTATGGTTTGATTTTCAGATAGACTAATTTGAATTTGACCCTAAAGTGGGATTAGGAAACCAAGGGGGCTCCAAAGGATTTTGAGGAATATAAAGCGGAATTTTGAGACCAGAAGACAAAGCTTATGAACCTGAGATCTGGTAGACACCCAGGCGAGGATAGAAAAAGCGTTAAACCTTGTGAGGAAAGTGTCAACCATACAACTAAGTCTTGGGCACAACAAGTAAGTGGTTGTCCTTACATGCTATGTTCAGACACAAGTGATTGAGAAATGTCTTTTAGCATGGGGAAACCTATAGGGGGCTCAGGCACTGCCTATCTATAAACACCAGAAGCTCCATATAAGACATAGTTGGAATATATTCGGACCAACCCATTAGGTGCTCACATCTATGAGGATGGCCTGAGGCGATCAGTGGTCTAGCTTAAAAATCCAGATCAACCCTTTGGACTTGAATACCCAGTAGTCAAGTTCGAGGAAGGTTCATACATTGATAAGGAAGGAACCATGTATGTGGTCACCAACCTACCAGATAGGATAGATGAGTTTGGAAACATCATTCCTGAGAATGAGATAGGAGATCTAGAACAAGGAGATATAGGAGGAGAACCCAAGACTCCTAGAGGCAAGTCAATTTTGACCAGAGTGATCACTCTAGATTGGATCCCTCAAGACAACAAAAGCATAGAACTATTCTTGAATAGAGAAACAGAGGAAGTCTTTTGGAGATTCAAGACAGATCAACCTATCCCAATAGTCACGATCTATAAGTTCAAGATTCTGGAGATACCAAGCAAAGTTGTCTACCTGGATAACACATCGAAGAAAATGTTCTTGGTATCAGATAATGGAAAGCATGCATACACTTGGCAAGGTGAAATGATTTTCCCTCCACCAAGATCCAATGTTTCCCATGGCCTCCAAGGAGCAGGATCATCCCATGCTCATGAAGCCTAGAGGGAAAGAACTAGAGAGAGACATGAGGTAAGCTTTACACACAATGTGGGTAGAGACAAATCAAGATGGGAAGGTGAAAGACCTGAAAGAGAGAGACATCGAGCACATAGGCAACAAAGGGATGAACATGATTTTCCGTTGCCTAGACCTCGAGAGCACCCAAGAACCCTTCGACCCTCTCAAGTGGTCAAGACAATGAAAAATTACTTTGATGGATCAGGAGATCCTTATGATCATGTGGCCAAGTTCAATCAAGTGTTAAGAGCTGAACACATTGAGGACTTGTTCACCCAGTTCAAGGCATTTGGTTTGACTCTCAAGGGCACTGCCTTAGCTTGGTTTCAATCACTAAAGAGTCACAACTATCGAGATATAGGTCAACTACTAGAAGAATTCATTGTAGAATTCTCCAAGAGTGGTATCAGGCATAACACATCATCCTTGATCCACAGCTTCAAGCAGACACCCCAAGAAATAGTGCGACTTGCAGGAAGATGGTTCATATGGTACTTAGAAAGATGCCCTATTCCAGAGCTGCCCACACCAGCCAAACAAGTGGCCTTGTTTTTAGATGGCTTAATAAGCACAAAGTTAAGATCATATGTGTACTTGAAAGAGCCTAGATCCATAGAAGAGTGTGTGAGGATGTGCATTAACATACCACCGATGTCGTGAAGAACACTAAGGTTTAGTGTCATCTCACCATAGAAGAGCTGCTCAAAGTAAAACCTGAGCTATGGAATCATGTGAAGAATCAAGTCCTTGAACTTGATTCCAATGTGTCGAAAGCAAGCTCTAAGCAGAAAGTACCAAAGATAGCTATTGATAAAATAAGAGACATGAGTGAAGGTGAAGAAGGTAATACTTATCTTCCAATCACCTACCAAGGTTACACAACCAAAGCGATCATAGATTCAGGTGCAGGTGTTGCAATTGCAACCACCTCCTTGTGGAAGCAATGGGGCAAACCCGCATTAAGACCAACTAGAATGAAGCTTCAAATGGCTGATGGCCATGTTGAAAGACCTCTAGGATTGCTAGAAGGGATAATCCTAACCACTTGTGGAGTAGAGTTTGAGCACACCTTTGCTATATGTGACTTTGGAAAATTTTTTTCTATGAAATGATCCTAGGAAGACCCCTCCTTCGACAACTGCAAATAGTGCAGGATTGGGGAACCAACTCCTTGTACTTACAGTAATTAGAGGTCACAACAAAACTAAATCTAAAAGATTATACCTTTAGAGATGTACCACCCCTACGGTGGAATCCTATCCACAAGATGCAAGAGAATTCAATCTCTGTGCATTCTGAAGGTTCTTCTAATCCATCCTGGATGCATGAAGATACTCACTTGTGGATGTGCAAAGTCATGGAGGAAGAGAAGAAATGCCTAAAAGCAAGAGAAGAAGGAACTTCTCAAGGAGATAGGCCAGTTAGAGACCCAACCTACACACCGATGATCTTTTGTGATGAGGAACTTGAGCCTCATGGTTGGGCATAAATCTTAGCCACCATGGACATTACTATTAATGAAGAACAATGGACACCTCATTGTGATGGGGAGGTGTTGGCATCATATGGGAAGAAGCCAAGTATGGGCATGCATGCGGATCTAGCACTAAGGCAACCTATTAAAATTTTTCCAAACCTTACATCATTTTAAAAGTGATTCTCATCACTAGAAACCCTTGTAAATACCGTTTCATCTTTTTGTAGCTCCATTTTGTACAAGCCAAGGAGTCCTCAAGCTTGGGGAGCCTTAGAAGTAGTTTCCTGCCAATTTTCATATTTTTTAGATCTCGTTTGAGCCCTCAAATAAGCCCTCGAACCTAATTTTTCACTAGGCCGGATGTGAAGAGATGGATAGGTATGTGCTTGAAGATGAAGAGGTGTTGCAAAATCCTTGATCTACACCAGCCAAATGAACTCTAGGAGTATGTGATGGGCCCTTTTAGCTTGCCAATGGATGTATTAGACACCCTATGTACCTTGGAAGATCACTCTCAAAAAGATAGATCAAACTAGATAAGTTGGAGTTAGCTCAGAGGTGAAAAACTTGCTATTTTGGTTCATACACCTCTCCTCTATTTTACATAATTCTCTGAGCACAGCAGCAATTAGCTTAATTCCTCTTGGGGAAGTCTAGTTAACTTAAAGAGCTAACTTTCAAGAGTAATCTCATCAAAAATAATAAACCACACACTCAGAATGAGTTTTAACAAGTGATGACATCATCCCGATTTTCACGGGCTGCTACAGTTTGAGACCAATGAGCAGAAACATGAACATAACCCCAAATGTAGGAATCCAATGATTATGAAACTTTGTATGCTTATACTAGACTGTATGCTGAAGCCAAAAAACTTTAAATCATTGAATTTGGATAAGTAACCACTGAGCAATGGCTCTGACACTGTGAGTGAAAAAGTCGGGTACCTGACAGAGAAGTGAAGATGAACAGACACTGTTGACTTCAATTGAGCATAAATGAATATTGACACATTCAAATGAAATGAAACTTTGTGAGCACATAGTAGACTTATAGAGCTAACTTTACCAAGTTAAAGCACTGAAAATGATGCACCAAGCTCAGAGAAACCATCTCTACAATCGCACTGAGAAAACTGAGAGTAATGGCAGTGAGTAGTACACTTCACAAGAACATGGAAATATGAACTCAAATAATCATGAAAATGAAAGTATATTGCTTGTACAGTACAATGACTTACTGATACATATGTGTGCCTTGTAATCACACCTTGATATGGCATAAAGCTCAGCTCTTGGAGGTCTTCACATAGGTCTCTCTAACCACGACTAAAACTGCCATCTATTTATAGTTGAGTTTGGGAGGCTAACTTCCCTCAATCACTCTCCAATCAATTAGTGATTGATTTGATTCTCTACCTACCACAAATCACAGGCTTCTCTTTCCCTTTTTGATCAAGTGGACTCAACCACTTAAGATTCTTTCACTTTTACATTAAGTAAACTCTTCAAAAGTTACAAGAGGTAGTTCACAAGTGAACTTTACATAGTCTTCATTTTAAAGCTTCTTTTATGACTTTGTGGGACTCAAGACAATACTTAGGCTTGTCATAGACTTGCTCCAATGGCTCCCCCTCAAGCCAAGTATGCTTGAGGTCTTCAATATTCCAAGATTACCTGCAAACCAATCATAGCCTTGAATTTGCAAAGCTTTGTACGATCCAATGCTTTGGTTAGAATATCTACACATTGTTGATGAGTGGACACATATGATATTTGACTAAATTTGCTTAGAATCTTCTCTTGTACATAGTGATAATGAACTTCAATATGTTTAGTCCTTGCATGAAAAATAGGATTAGCAGCCAAATGAATAGAACTCATATTGTCACCAAAAATAGTTGGAGTTCCAAACTCCAATCCAAGATCTTTGAATAATGTCTTCATCTACATAGCTTCCTGAGTAGCCATGGCAAGACCTCTATATTCAGCTTCAGTAGAAGAGAGAGCAACTGTGGGTTGCTTCTTGGATGACCATGAAATAAGCTTTGAACGTGCAAAGGTAAGATAACCTGAAGTGCTCCTTCTATCTTCCTTGGAGCCAGCCCAATCTGCATCAGAAAATAGCTTCAAACCTAAATCAGATACATAAGGATAATAAAGTCCTTCATTTATGGCTCCTTTGAGATACTTGAGAATCCTTTTGGCAGCATCCATATGTGGTTTCCTTGGTGTGTGCATAAATTGACTTAGCACACTCACACTGTAACATATATCTACTCTTGTCAATGTGGCATAGTTGAGACTACCCACTAGACTTTGATATGATGTGATGTCCTCTATGAGTTCACCTTCATGTGAGCTCAATTTGTGATTGACCTCCATTGGAGTACCTGCAATCTTACAATCTTGCATCTTGAATTTCGCCAACATGTCCTTAATGTACTTTCTTTGAGTGAGAAACAAACCATGATCTTTGTAGACAACTTCCAAACCTAGGAAGTAGGTAAGTGAACCCAAATCACTTATCTTGAACTCTTCTCTCATCTAATCTTTGATCTTCTTCATACCATCTGCATCATTTCCTGTCAATATAATATCATCTACATATACACATAGGTAGATGATCTCTAAATTACTCTTTTTAATAAAGAGTGAAGGATCTGCCTTGCTTGGTTGAAAGCCTTTGTCCTGCAAGAATGAAACAAGCCTGAAATTCCAAGCTCTTGGAGCTTGCTTGAGACCATACAATGCTTTGTTAAGTTTACACACATAATCAGAATAAACTTGATTCTCAAAACCAGGTGGTTGTGCCATATATACCTCTTCTGTTATCCAACCATTCAAGAATGCATTCTTTACATCTAGTTGAAGTATCTTCCAATTCTTGGAAGAGGCAATACTAAGGAAAACCCTAATAGTAGGCATCTTTGCCACAGGAGAGAAAGTCTCCTCATAATCAATTCCCTGAGTTTGTGCAAAGACTTTTGCTACAAGCCTTGCCTTATACCTGTTAATGGAACCATCAGAATTCTTCTTGAGTTTATAGACCCATCTTGAGCCTATTACCTTCATGGATGAAGTCTTGGGCACCAAATCCCAAGTGTTGTTTTCCTCAAGTGGTTCAATCTCTTCCTTCATTGCATGCTTCCATTCTGTTTTTGCTTTGGCCTCTTCAAATGATGATGGCTCCTCTTGGTTTATGTCCTGTGCTATGTAGATAGAATGTTTAGTTACTAATGAGGTGTCAAACCCATACCTTTCTGGTTTTTTCTTTTCCCTCATAGATCTTCTTAGGCCATGATGTGATGATTGTGCCTCATGTCCAAGTTCCTGCAATTTTGCTTTACCTTTAGACTTCCATGCTTTGATCTTTTCCATCTGAGATTCTTCATCATCCTCTGAGGTGTCTTGTTCTTCAATCTTTGGTTGTTCTCTACCAAGCTTTGGAAAATCTTCTTTAAGATCGTATGGTAAATTGACCTTCCTACATGAATCTTCATACCATGAATTGTTCTCATAAAAAACTACATCTCTGCTTACCAAGAATCCTTTGTTGGTAGGGTTGTATAACCTGTAGCCCTTTTGATTGTTGTCATATCCAATAAATACACACCTTTCTGCCTTTGGATCCATCTTGTGAAGGAACATGAGCAAAAGCAATACATCCAAAAATTTTACAATGATCTAAGCTTGGTCTTCTTCCATTCCAAGCCTCATATGGAGTCATCCCATCAAGGGATTTTGAAGGCAACCTGTTAATCAAGTAAGTGGCTGTAGATACAGCCTCAGCCCATAAGTAATTAGGTAAATGCTTTTCATTTAACATAGACCTTGGAGCTTCAGCAATTGTCCTATTCCTCCTTTCTGCCACTCCATTTTGCTCAGGAGTGTACCTTGTAGTTACCTCTCTTTTGATTCCTCTTTCTTGAAGAAAAGAATCAAACTCATGGGAGAAGTATTCTCCCCCTCCATCTGACCTTAACCTTTTTAGTGATTTACCTGTTTGATTCTCCACAAGAGACAAATATCTTTTGAAACATGAAAAAACTTCATCTTTGTGTTTCATAAAGAATAGGATAGTCCATCTGTTGCAATCATCAACAAAGGAGACATAATACCTTGATCCAGATATTGAAGCTTCCTTGCTAGGTCCCCATACATCTGTATGAACCAACTCCAAGAGATCTCCTTGCATATAACCTTTCTTCATGAATGGTAACCTGTGAGACTTTCCAAATTGACATGCACTACACTTATAAATCATATGTTGCTTTCACAAATTAGGGAGTACAAGTACACTTTGGTCCCTGCAAATTTGCTTTAATGACCTTTCACCAATATGTGCTAACCTTTTGTGCCATACTTCCAATTCTGTGAGTGTCTGACTACCATAATTAAAGAGAGCAATGTTTCTAGTGTCCTGTAATTCAAATGTGAACAATCTACCTGTCTTTTCACCTTTTGCAATTTTTTTGAATCCTTGAATTGGATCTTCAACAAATGCTCCTGCCTTTGTGAACCTGACTTGCAACCCTTTCTCTGCTATCTGCCCAACACTTATCAAATTCTTTGTAATGGTAGGGACATAGAGTACCTTACTGAGTAGGTTGATGTTTCCATAAGGTGCTTTGACATTGGCTATTTTCTCCACAGGATATTATGTATCATCTCCTGTTTGTACCTCATGATTATTCCTTGGATCTTCTAAATCTGATAGGAGTGCCACATTTCCTACCACATGATTTGAACAACCTGAATCTATGTAGAGAACATGCTCATCAGATTTACCTTGTGGCATAGCCATGTTCATGATCAATAATGAATCCTCTTTGTTTGAGTCTTCTGTGTAGTTATTGTAGTCTCTCCTTCCTTTGAAGCCTCCTTGATAGTTTGAATGCTTGTAGTTGTTGTAATTGTCATGGTAATTGTTGAACCTTCCTCTTGAGTAGCCATAACTTCCTCTATTTATACTCTGCCTCTTTGATTCCTAGACTTCCTAAAGCAATTTTAAGTTGTATGATTAGTTAATCCACAAATAGAACATGGTTTGGAGTCTTGGGATCTCCCCCTGCCTTGTCTAGCTCCTGTTCCTCTACCTCTGCCATGTCTTCCTCTACCTGCATAGTTAGCTTGATATGTACCTACTTCATCATCCACTTTCTTTGCCTTTCCTTTGTTATCTTTGGATTTGCTTTTATCAGTGTACAAAGCTAAAGATTGATTACCTTTAGTGCTTTCTCCATTTTTGATAAGCTTTGCCTCTTGAGTAAGTAGTTGTCCAATGAGTGTATTGAAATCAGGTACATGCATGTCCATGTACAAATCCATAGCTGTGGTGAATGCTTCCCACTTGTCATCTGCCTTCAAGCCATTGATGACTTGCCTTACAATTTGCTCTTCATCTATTACCTCTCCAATGCTTCCCAACTGATCCGCTATGTCCTAGAGCTTTGTGACAAAATCAGTCACATTTTGTTCGGGAGCCTTCTTGAGAGTTGTGAAATCCAGCCATAGTTGATGCTTCCTAGCTTTAGTACTTGAAGAAAAGAAAGCTTCAAGTGCATCCCACACTTCCTGAGATGTCTTACAACTTCTAATGTGAGGCAACAAAAAATCTGAGATAGAGTTGAGGAGATAAGACCTTGCAAGTGCATCCTTGGAGCACCATGTGCTCAATCTTTCTTGCTCTTCTTGTGTTGGTTGACTTTTGTTCCTGAAACTTGGCATAACTTCATCTCCAACCACATAACCATATAAAATTCTACCTTGGAGATAAGCTTCCATTCTTAATGACCAAGCTAAGTAGTTACCTCTCTCCAATTTGTCAATTGATGAAGGAAATCCATCTGCCATGTTGTCCAACCTTGCTCTGATACCATTGTGAAGAGATGGATAGGTATGTGCTTGAAGATGAAGAGGTGTTGCAAAATCCATGATCTACACCAGCCAAATGAACTCCAGGAGTATGTGGTGGGCCCTTTTAGCTTGCCAATGGATGTATTAGAAACCCTATGTACCTTGGAAGATCACTCTCAAAAAGATAGATCAAAATAGATAAGTTGGAGTTAGCTCAGAGGTGAAAAACTTGCTATTTTGGTTCATACACCTGTCCACTGTTTTGCATAATTCTTTGAGCACAGCAACAATTAGCTTAATTCCTCTCGGGGAAGTCTAGTTAACTCAAAGAGCTAACTTTCAAGAGTAATCTCATCAAAAATAATAAACCACACACTGAGAATGAGTTTTAGCAAGTGATGACATCATCCCGATTTTCACGGGCTGCTAGAGTTTGAGACTAGTGAGCAGAAAAATGAACATAACTCAAAACGTAGGATTCCAATGATTATGAAAATTTGTATGCTTATACTAGACCGTATGCTGAATCCAAAAAGCTTTAAAGCATTGAACTTGGATACGTAACCACTGAGAAATGGCTCTGACAAGGTGAGTGAAAACATCGGGTACCTGACAGAGAAGTGAAGATGAACAGACACTATTGACTTCAATTGAACATAACTGAATATTTCAACATCCAAATGATCAAGTTAAAGCACTGAAAATGATGCACCAAGCTCAGAGAAACCATCTCTGCAATCTGACTGAGAAAACTGAGAGTAATGGCAGTGAGTAGTACACTTCACAAGAACATGGACATATGAACTCAAATAATCATGAAAATGAAAGTATATTGCTTGTACAATACAATGACTTACTGATACATATGTGTGCCTTGTAATCACACCTTGATATGGCATAAAGCTCAGCTCTTGGAGGTCTTCACATAGGTCTCTCTAACCACGACTAAAAGTGCCATCTATTTATAGTTGAGTTTGGGAGGCTAACTTCCCTCAATCACTCTCCAATCAATTAGTGATTGATTTGATTCTCTACCTACCACAAATCACGAATTCGTGGCTCCTCTTTACCTTTTTGATCAAGTGGACTCAACCACTTAAGATTCTTTCACTTTTACATTAAGTAAACTCTTCAAAAGTTACAAGAGGTAGTTCACAAGTAAACTTTACATAGTCTTCATTTTAAAGCTTCTTTTATGACTTTGTGGGACTCAAGACAATACTTAGGATTGTCATAGACTTGCTCCAACATCGGAAACTAGGTTTGGACAGGGCCAAAGCTAGTCAAAAACTATAAATAGAGCTAGAGAGCTCATTTTTGGGGGCTAGCTTCTTGTAGTTTTGAGCTTGTATGAGAACTTGGTTATAATAGAAGTGATTCCATTGTCTTACTCTCTTTGTTCTTGCTGTGTGTGCGCATGCATGTGTATGTGTGTGCATGTTGGTGTGCTTCTCACCCACACATTTGTGCCTTCACTTGCTCGAGGTCTTCATACCATCCTCATGTCTTCCCGGATTGACATTAAAGGAGGTGCTACTCATCATTGAGCTACACCAAATTTTGGCACCGTTGTTGGGGATTCGAGCTTTGAGGACGAGCGTGTGATGGTAAGACGTAGAGAGGACGCGTTGGAATGGTAAGTAGTAGGTAAATTTATTGTTTTCTTCTCCATCTCCATCTCCATCTCCATCTCCATCTCCATCTCCATCTCCATCTCCATCTCCATCTCCATCTCCATCTCCATCTCCATCTCCATCTCCATCTCCATCTCCATCTCCATCTCCATCTCCATATCCATCTCCATCTCCATCTCCATCTCCATCTCCATCTCCATCTCCATCTCCATCTCCATCTCCATCTCCATCTCCATCTCCATCTCCATCTCCATCTCCATCTCCATCTCCATCTCCATCTCCATCTCCATCTCCACCTCCTTCTCCACTACATATTCCCTCTTCCTTGTCATTCTCGTCATTTGCTTTGTGCGAGTTTGAGAGAGAGCGAGTGTGTGTTCTTGTTTTTGTGTGCTTTTGCATGTTTCTTGCAGGTTTCAGCTCCATCCTCATCTCCAACAAACTCAGCAGGTACGGATTTTCTCTACACAGGCCCCGAGGCATCAAGCTCGAGCTATCGCAATACACCAAAAAGTTGACCCAATCACGATTCTGAGTGCACCACGACACTGCGCAGGCCGAGAGCTCCTAGGATCACTAGACAGAACAGAAAAATTCACCATATCCCGACCTATCACGACACCTCGAGGTATCGCGACACTCCCAAGTATCGTGACACTCCAAAGTATCGCGACACCTCAACCTATCGACTCCCAAGTATCGCGACACCCCGACCTATCGTGTCACTCCCAAGTATCGCGACACCCGGACCTATCGCGACACTCCCAAGTATCGCGACACCTTGACCTATCACGACACCTCGAGGTATCGCGACACTCCCAACCTATCGCGACACCTCGACCTATCGCGACACTCCCAAGTATCGCGGCACCTCGACCTATCGCGACACCTGGAGGTATCACGACACTCCCAGGTATCGCGACACTCCCAAGTATCGTGACACCTCTACCTATCGTGACACCTCGACCTATCGCGACACTCTCAACCTATCGCGACACCCAGACCTATCGCGACACCCCGACCTATCGCGACACTCCCAAGTATCGCGACAGCTCAACCTGACCTATCGCGATACACGGGCTTAACGCATGAATTTTTAGGGTGAATTAATTGAGTGTGTTGAGGTACTTTTAGGGCTTAATTTTAGACACATTGGGATGATATTAGAGTCTTAGAAGTGGGCAAAATACCTAGAAATCCGGCAGGAATTTCCTGAACCTTGAGAGCCTGTTTTGACCCCTAACTGCCTGAATGGTCATAACTTCACCATATGAAACCATACGCGGAGTTTTAGAACATGTATTTTTAAGTTGACCTTTAAGTGAGACTAGGTGGTCATAAGGGTTTGGGGGTGCATTGAGTTACTCCAAGGGGGGCCAGTAATTGTGGATGTGTGTCTTTCAATCCATTGTGGTAAAGGAGCTATATTAACTTGTGAATTTTTGCAGGAACATTGTGTGCAAGCAAGGCAATTCAAAGCAAACTAGCAAGGGTGAGTACCAAGCTTGGGAGAAGGTTTCCTGGGCTTGTGTAGCAGTCTGGTCAACAAGTGAATTAAGGTTGGAAGTTCTCTCAACCATCCTTTGTCAATTCCTACCTTAGGCTAAGTACGACTTAGGTGTGGTAATTAATTAGGGCAACGCTAGGCACATATCAAGTCCAAGAGAACTAATCAACTAAGTGCAAGCATCAAGTAGGACTTAAGTGCGAAAACCCTAAGGGACAAAAGTAAACTTGAATAGATCACTTATCAAGTGCGAAAATCACTTAAGTATTCCTGACGACGAGATATCAGACAAGATCCTAAACATAATATTCAATTAAAAAGAACAAAGAGATTGGTGCAAAGTAACGTGCAACGAGAGTGGACTTGGGACCAAGGGGGTAGATAAACCAGTCATATGAACCTTAGGTCAGGTAGAAACTTAGGCCGAGACCGACAAAGCCTCAGATCTTCTGAAGCTAGTGTCAATCACACTGCTAGGTCTTGGGCCCAGCAGTTGAGTGATTACCCATACACTCCGAGATCAGAAACAAGTGATTCTGAGATGTCCTATAACATGGAGAGACCAGTAGGTAGTTCAGGGGTGGCATACCTAGAAAAGCCAGAAGGACCTTACAAGACTCAATTGGAATACATCAGGACTAATCGTCTAGGTGCTTGCATCTACGAAGACGGCTTGAGAAGATCAGTGGTCCAGATTAAAAACCCTGATCAACCCCATGGACTAGAACACCCGGTAGTCAAGTTCGAGAATGGAGCATATCTAGATAAAGAAGGGACTATTTATGTAGTAACCACCCTTCCAGATAGAACAGATGAGTTTGGGAATGTGATCGCAGAGATCGACACGGGTGATATAGAGCAAGGGAATGTAGAGAGAGAGACGAGGACTCCCTGTGGTAAATCAGTCTTGACCAGGATCATGACTCCAGAGTGGATCCCTCAAGATAATAAAAGCATAGATTTGCTTTTAAACCGAGAAACCAATGAGGCCTTTTGGAGATATAAGCCTGCCCTGCCTCACAAAGTAGGTGCTCTCACAATCTATGAGTTTAAAGACCCTGACAGCCCAGGCAAAGTAACCTACCTAGACAATACATCAGAGAGGATCTTCGTGGTCACTGAACATGGCAAACATGCCTACACATGGAAGGGTGAATTTGTTTTTCCCCAACCTCAGTCCAATGTGTCCTACAGCCACCAAGGAGTTGGGACCTCCCAAGATCATGGAGCTCAAAGAGATAGAGGTAGAGACACACCTGAGGTAAGCTTTGCCAACTCCCTGGGAACAGAAAGGAGGAGAACAGGGATAGATAGAGAAGAAACCGAGAGACCTGGAGCCCCAAGGAACCAGAGAAATGCCGATGATTTCCCTTTGCCAAGGCCTAGAGAACACACTAGCACCCTAAGGCCAACTCAACTGGTGAAGTCCATGAAGAATTACTTCGATGGCACTGGAGACCCATACGACCATGTGGCAGAATTTAGGCAAGTCTTGAGAGCTGAACAGGTTGAGGACCTATTCACGCAATACAATGCTTTTGGTCTAACCCTCAGGACCACTGCCCTTACATGGTTTCAACCCCTGAATGAGAGGCAGTTTAGGAGCATAGACCAACTTTTAGAGGCTTTCGTCACTGAGTTCTCTAAGAGTGGCATACGGAATAATACCTCCTCCCTTATTCATAGTTTTAGGCAAACACCCCAAGAGACGGTCAGCCTTGCAAGAAGACGGTTTAGGCAATACCTAGAGAGGTGCCCAATGCCTGAGTTACCCACACCAGCCAAGCAAGTGGCTTTGTTCTTAGATGGATTGTTGAGCACCAAGCTCAGGTCATATGTGTATCTGAAGGACCCCAGAACTATAGAAGAGTGTGTGCGCATGTGCATAGACATTGAGGATAATCTAGGCGAGGAGTTAGAACTATCAAAAATCTATAAGGATTCGGATAGCTCTAATAGCCTCACATCTGGTCAATCCACATCCATTGAGGAACTTGCAGAGAAGGTAGCTCAAAAATTAAGTGTCTCTAGCAAACAAATTCCAAGATTTGCCCCAGTCAAGAGGTGCTATACGTGGTATGGTGACCATATGGCAAGTGTTTGTCCTAATATGGCCCAACCCCAAGTGAATCCTAGTAGCCAGTACTGCACCATAGAGCGAAGGTACACCAACCACACCGCACAAGACTGCCCTTATAACAAACAAACTGTCAGGCAAAATTACCCTCAGCCATATCCACAACACGGTAGATACCAGAATCAGTACCCACCACAACAATACGACAGACCACAACAATCTTATCAGCCAACCTTATCAAGGGCAACAGAGACCTCAACCAGTCCTAGCGCAGCAACCCCCTGCTCCAACCAATGTGATCCCAGTGAAATATGCATCTGCTGAAGAAAATCTGAATAGAGCCATAGTCCCAGTCACACCGTTGCTATCAGACAGTGATCCAAGTGACCATAGTTTTGACTCCACACATATTGATAGCCCACAGGCTTACTAGATGCAGTCACCCGAGCATAATGAGTCATACTATTATGAAGACCCAAGTGAAAATAGTGGGGAGCCTGAGTATGCTAATGTCATGTACACAAACCCCAACTCTAGACCTCAACCTAGGCAGATACGACCCCCATTTCCTAGAGGACCATGCTTCAGATGTCAGGGAGATCACCTTATACGTGATTGCCCACTGCCTGCCCCTACACAACCCCAACCAGTGACAATTCAGGGCTTCTGTCAAGATTGTGGAAAAGAGCATCTCTTACAAGATTGTTCGAAGAACCCTAATAACCTGCCAAAAATCACTCCTATCAATGTCATTGGACTAGTAGTAGACTCTACAGGAAGTGTAACTTCCACTGCCCCAGTGCATGTGGTCACTAGAGCTCAAGCCTTGCAGCAAACTCAAGGAGTAGGCTTGGGAAAGAATTCTGAGGTTAGTGAGACAGAAAGTATAACTAAGAAAGGGACAAGAGCTTGGAGAGATAGCCGGGAAAGAATGAAAAGACAATGGTCACAAAAAATGAGCGAACTTGAAGGAAGCTTGAGAGAAACCAAAGCAAAGATAAGTGAACTCGCATCTCAAAACCACTCTCACACCACCCCACACCCTTCCCATCTCCCTCCAACCCATCACCTTCCATTCCCCAACATTCTAATCCACCACACGTAACCCACCCACCACCCAGAGTAGGATCAGTCCTAGCGGATCCCACTCCTGAGGATCTAGACATGATGCTTAAAGCATATCAGGCCAGAATCCAGGAAGGGCCAAACGTGACAGATCATGACAAATGTTACCCTAGAGCGGATCTAGAAATAGAGAGAACAAAGCTTTGCGCTAAGATGGTCAAATTGGCGCAAGCCATGTTTGAAGCCAGCCGCTTGTTCAATGGCTCTAGCTCCACTAGAACACCATTGTATTTTGACGGTCTATTAGATAGATTGGAAAGGCTACTTGCAAAGTCTGGGAAAGGAGCCTCCTCCCAGCTTGAGGGGAGTGCAAGAGATAGAATAAGCTTTCCTCCCTAGGAAGCTTATGTGCCTAACTCCACTGAACCAGACACTTCTTCTTCTATGAATAGGTATTCACTAGAGTTCCTGAGAGAGATTCAAGAAGAGAAGTGGGCAAGGGAAAGTGAAGTCCCTCCTCCCATTGAACTTGTGGATGACGCACATGATCAATTCCCACAGGACATCCCTTCTATCTATGAAGAACAGGGAAGTGCCCACCCTCATGAGAGGTTAGACTTTGGGTCTAATTCCTTGCAAGAGTTACCACATTTCATAGGCCCATGGGAAACTAAGTCAACATGCATGAGAGCGCCCACTGTCATGATAAGAAATGAAGATTTGATCATACCTAGGAATATTGAGGTAGTAAAAAACACTAAAGTGCAGTGCAATCTCACTTTAGAAGAGCTACTCAAGGTTAAGCCAGAAGTGTGGAAACATGTAGCCAAAGAAGTGCCAAACTTAACCAAATCTCGTTCCCACGTAGGATCCCACAGAACAATACCAGAAATACCCTTGGATAAGATAGGAGACATGAGTGAAGGAGAGGAAGGAAATACCTATCTACCAGTTACCCATCAGGGATACACAACCAAGGCAATTTTGGACTCAGGTGCAGGAGTTGCAATTGCTACCACTTCCTTATGTAAGCGTTGGGGCAAGCCAGCACTCAGGCCAACAAGAATGAAATTGCAGATGGCCGATGGTCACATTGAAAGACCCTTAGGATTGCTAGAAGAAATAACTCTCACTACATGTGGTGTTGAGTTTGAGCATACTTTTGCTATATGCGACTTTAGCAAAAACCAAGCCTACGAGATGATTTTGGGAAGGCCATTTATGCGGCAATTGCAAGTGGTATAGGATTGGGGAACCAATTCCTTGTATTTGCAACATCTAGGTGTTACAACCAAAGTCAATCTCAAGGATCACTCTCATAGAGATGTACCGCCTATTCAATGGAATCCCATCCATAGAGCCAAAGATGAGACTGAGTCTGTGCATTCCATAGGATCCGGATCCTCATGGATGCATGAAGACACTCACTTATGGATGTGTAAGGTAGCAACAGAAGAAGAGAAGGGAGAGAAAGCCAGAGAGGTAGGTGCAAAAGAAACCCATAGATCAATTCAAGACCCAGCCTATGCACCTGTAGTTTTTCCTGATGAAGAGTTTGAGTCTCACGACTAGGCTGAAATTTTAGCAACAATGGATGTAGCCATCAATGAAGAACAATGGACACCCCACTGTGATGAGGATGGCTATGACATTTCAGTCTTTTCAATAGAACCGATCATGGGAGATGCAGTGTTAGAAGAATGCGAACCTAGCCCTGATGCATTTAAGGATGCAAGTGACTCCGACCTAGAGTCAATCATCATGAACCCACCGTTTGCATCAGAGGGAGAATAATTCTATGAGGTAGAAGTTCACCCTCAGAGACATGAAGAGCTCATGAATGAGGTGAGATTAACCACACAAGTGACCACCAAGAGTGAAGGAAAGAAAAGAAAGAAGAAAGAAGCCACACCGGAGGAAGAGGAGTCCTTGTTTGAGGTGCCAGAAAATTTCAAGAAGTATGAGATAGAAGATAGAAGAGTCATGGTAAGAATGCCTAAACGTGAGGCACAATCAGGAGAGGTCTATGATAGCAAGGAAACTACTAAGAAAATAGTTGTGGCCATAGAAGAAGGAGAAGAAAGATGCACCTACATAGGACATGACCTGACGGAAGAAGAAGAGCAAGAGTTGATAGCTTTGCTAAGGGAGTATCGGGACGTATTCGCTTGGAGCTACAAGGACGTGAAAGGTGTAGACCCTGACATATGCTCACATACGATCCCCATGACTTCAGAGGCTAGGCCCTCTAAGCAAAAGCCATACACATACAATGACAACTATGCGGCCAAGATCAAGGAAGAGATAGATCGCTTGGTTGAAGCTGGATTTATCTATGAAATTGAGCATACTGAATGGGTATCCCCCATTGTAGTGGTGCCCAAAAAGAATGGCAAATTACGTGTATGCATTAACTTGAAGAAGGTTAATGCAGCCACTATCAGGGATAGTTATCCGCTTCCTATCACCGAGCATCTATTAGAAAGGGTAGCAGGCAAGGAAGTGTACAACTTCCTAGATGGGTTCTCTGGCTACAACCAAGTAGCCATTGCACCAGAAGATCAGCATAAGACGGCTTTTGCCACAGAGTGGGGCATATTTGCCTTCCGGATAATGCCGTTCGGGCTTACCAATGCACCTGCTACCTTTAAAAGATTGATGTGTCACGTGTTTAAAGAGTTCTTGAGGAAGAATTTGGAAGTCTATGTTGATGATCTATGCGCTCATTCCAACATTAGACAGACTCATATACCCGAACTCAGGCAAATCTTTGACAAATGTAGAGAATATCAAGTTTTCTTGAACCCAGAAAAGTGTGTTTTCATGGTCAGGCAAGGCAAGATCCTAGGACACATAGTGTCAAAGAACGGCATATCCACTGGCGAAGAGAAAGTGAGAGCCATTTCAGAACTACCTAGGCCAAGGAATGTCAAGGAGGTATAGGCCTTCATGGGGCATTGTGGTTACTACCGCCGGTTCATTTGCATGTATGCCGTCATTGCAAAGCCTCTGTATGCCCTTCTAACTAACTTTGAGTGGACTGATGAGTGTGAGAACTCTTTCACGGAGCTCAAACAAAGATTGTGTTCAGCACCAATCTTGACCACACCAGATTGGAATAAGCTATTCCATGTCCATGTAGATGCATCCAATTATGCAATTGGATGCATGCTAGCACAACCTATGGGTGAAGGTAATATGGATCTTCCAATTGCCTATGCCAATAGACAACTGAATGCAGCTGAACGAAATTATACCACCACTGAACGGGAGGGGTTAGGCATGGTATACGCAATTAAAAAGTTTAGACACTATTTTCTTGCAAATAGCTTTAAATTTTTTACTGATCATCAAGCTCTGTTGTACTTGGTAAACAAGCCATGCAATACAGGTAGGTTGGTAAGATGGTTCCTCTTGCTAATGGAATACGACTTTGAAGTTGTGGTGAGGAAAGGAAAGACCCATCTGAGAGCAGATCATCTCTCTAGGCTCACATCAGCAGAGGCCCCACAAGGAGTGTCAGATGACTTACCTGATGCTTACTTGTTTAATTTGGAAGTACTACCTGAGTGGGCTAAGCCATTAGTGCCAGTATTAACATACGGGCCTAATCACTCAGTAACAAACACACAAGATAGGGAGATAGTAAAAGCTCAAAAGTATCATATCTTAGCAGGAAGTATGTACAAGCATATCGATCAGGGAGTATTAGCTTGTTGCGTAGAGGAGGACGAGTATGCTAAATGGTTGCAGTTAGCACATGTAGGTGCATTAGAGCAACACTACTCAAAACAACAAACCCTACAGACTCTAAGGAGACTAGGAGTGCATTGGCCAACTATGGAAGTTGATGTCCATAGAATGTGCAAAGAATGCCCAATATGTCGCACTAAACCACCAGTGGAACGCGCCACTCTTTATCGAGTGTCTCTAGTGCCAGATTGGAGTGAACCACTGGTAGCCTTCTTGAGAACGAAAACATTCCCTCAAGATATGACATTGGCCAGACAAAGAAGTTTGGAACAAGAAGCCTTGGAGTACGCACTCATTGGTGATAATTTATACAAACGTGGTAAAGATGGTTACCTAAGACTGTGTGTCCATGAGAGCGAATATCTGAAGATATTAGAGATTGCTCACCAAGGTGTAGCAGGAGGACACTTTGGTCCAGACTGGGTGATCAAGGCAATACTGTTTGCAGGATTTTGGTGGCCCACCCTTCACATGGATGCTCATACCTACGTGAAGAGGTGTGAGGTTTGTCAGCGGACTCAGTATCCTATACGCAAGGATGAGATGCCATTGAAACCTATGATGGGTGGACGTGCATTCTCTAAGTGGGGAATAGACTTTGTTGGACCTATTAATCCCCCAACTAAGGGTTCACATGCTGAGTATATCATTGTGGCCACAGACTATCTAACCAAGTGGGTAGAAGTGAAAGGCACTACAAAAAATGATGCTCAAACAACAGCAAAGTTCTTATTTGAAAATGTGTTCACGAGGTACGGATTGCCAATAGAGTTGGTGAGTGATAGAGGCACACACTTCTTGAATGAAATCATAGAAAACCTTCTCCAAGAAGTCTTGGTGATACATAAGAAGTCTGCTCCCTATCATCCACAAGCTAATGGTCAGGCTGAGAGCACAAATAAGATCTTATGCAATGTGTTGACTAAATTGGTGAATAACAAACACTCTGATTGGGACAAACAGCTACACCATGTTGTTTGGGCATACCTACATTCAAGAGGTCCTCATGCCGGCAAAAGTACTAGTATGTGAAGACGAGGATCTTACCGAACCTCTCGTCTTGGGCCAAGAGTGGATCTATGATCACGCAGTCAACCTCAACCTAAGAAGTGGACTTCTTCAGGCTTGGGTAGGCCAAAGCCGCCTTACAATTGAATTAGAAAATCAAGCACTCAAACCATTAGAACAAGCACCAACTCCTAGTCCCTCCAGGAACCCACATGAAGATAATGTTATTCTTGTCCAAAGTTCTATGGTGCAGAGGATTGTCACTCTTGCCAAAGGTACAGAAGTCAAGGAGGAACTCCCATCTGTTCCAGAGAAGAACCTAAAGGGGAACGCTCAGCAACACCCGACACTGAGGAGACCGATGAACAAGAAGCATGAGCACCAACGTGTTGAATGTGAGAAGAATCCCTATCTCGGATCCTCTAAGTGGCCTAATAGAAAGAGTGAAGGGGCATTCTCATTGGTTCAACCAGATGCCAGGAGATTTGGGAGATGCGGACCACATATGGGAGTCCAAGTTGGAATTCGGAGGAGTATGGTGGACATTTCAATTCTTCTCGAGAGAATTTGAAACATTACAGAATGCAGCTCCTCTTCAAGATATTTGGTTGAAAGCAGGATTGCAAGATTATTTTAGTGCAGCTTTACCTAAACCTGATTTTCTTCTGTGCTACTACTTGATTGCCACACTGAAGGCAACAGGAGGTAAAGATCATTCAGGCACATTCCTGGTGCCCTCTCTATCAAACCAGGAGGAAATGAAGAAGTTTGAGTTGAATATTACTTTAATCAGGGAAGCCCTTCAGATGTATGGCACCCACATACCTTCCGATCAAGATCCTTTGATACCGGAGTCTATGAAGAACAATAAAATCAAGAAGTTGAAAGAAATGTGTGCCCTGACCCCCAACATCGCCATACCATTACGGATGTGCCTTCAACACTTCGCTTTTCCAGTGCAAGACCGGTTCACCCAACCTCATAAGAAAATCTGGTATGGATTATACCTAGCAGAGACTGGGAGCTTACCAATTAAAATGCCCGTGTGGATCCTGGACCAGTTATATGAAGCAGACAAACGAGGCATGAGGAAGCCTACCTTGAATGGTTGCTGTGCGATTACAAGAATTATCTACAGATGCCTTGCCTATGATGTGCCGATCGCAAGGGCCCTTACGTACTTACAATTGGAATTCTTCAAGGGGCGGAAGTCAGGGGTTCAACCCGCAAAAAGAATGTGTGGTTTGCTTTCACAGGTTCTAATCCCTCGTGAGGCCACCACAGAAGCTTCCCTCAGAGAAGAGGAACAAGTAGCCCCTTTCACTATCCATCTCGAAGGACCACAATCAGGGGGTATGGTACAACCCACTCCATCAACCCCTCCACTACCCACAGATGCTGAGTTTGCATCCATGGCTACTTTGGCAGAAGATACATCTTTTGACTTTGAAAGCTTTTTGCAGACAACCCACTTATCTGAGAGTGAATTCTTCTCAGACACGGACGGCCCCGAATCATCATCTCGGAGAGGACGGACACATAGTGAAACCCGAAGAGTGCATTGGGAAGATGAGGCACAACACACTCAGGAGGGAGACACACATGAACAAGTGGAGATGCAGAGGAATGAACCAGAGGAGAGTGAGGAGGAAGCCCCAGCTTACACCACACAACTCAAACGGCTCTACAAAACGATCAAGCAGGTACAAAAGAGACATAAGCTATTAGAGGAGGCAAATAGAGTGATGGTGAATCAAATGCTTCAAGCAGAGAACACAGATCCCCATTTTGTGGAATCATTGAACCTTTTGGCGGAGACATATGGGATTATAGAAGCTATGCGGATCATGTTACATTGCAACCCTCCTCAATACGTTCAACGAAGGATCGATACACGACCACGAAGGGGGAAGATGATTCAAATGGAAGTCTCTACCGCCTTCCCAACCACCACTCAAGAAGATGTTCACATGGCCAGCCCAACTAACCTTGATGAACCAGATGTAAATATACAGATTACATCTCCACCGTCACCTCCCATTCATCCCACCGAACCCCTCACTGCTAGCATTCTTGAGCAACCAATATCCAGCCTCAGTGAACCTATATCACACACCATCATTTTGTCATCCTTACCTATCCCTACCTCTATCATTGTGGGTCCATCTTCCCAACCTCATATAGGTCATCCTGCCACCCCTCAAACCATCATAGGTCACCCTTCTTTCCAACAAGCTCTTGGGCAGCCACATCCCCCTACCCAGACCTTAACACCCACATTTCCCTTCACCACTACATTTCCTCTTTCCCAACCTCAGACCATTGAGCCCCTCTTCACCTCCTCAAAACCAACACAAGCCACCCTACCTCCATTGTTGGCAAACCTTGTAAATATGATGCAACAAATTGATGATTATAAGAGAAATTCCCTTTCCCAGCACACCTCACCCACATTCACACCCACCACTAACACACAGCCCACCATTTCCGTATTCACGATTCACACAACACACACAATCACGTCTGATCCCATGGACATTTCACCATCCATAGGACCACCCAACCCCACTTTTGTTCCAACATCATCACATATCAATTCACTCACATCACCATTTCCAACCACAGTAGGCACAACACCCACTTTTTCCCTCCCCATTTCCCGAACCCTTGCATTTTCCACCTCTACCCCTACATCCACATCATTTAGTCATGCACTAGACACCATGTTCGAAGCGGCCACTCAATTTAAGCAAGAGTATAGATTACTGGAAGAAAATAACACAGAGTTGTGCAATCTCTCGGCTCAACTCCAGGCACGTGTCAATGCCTTGGAGCTAAGTAATACAGCACTACAACATGAAGTGAGAACCCTCCAACAATCCTAGGTGGAGCTCGAAGCCAAACATACAGAGACGACTAGGGCAGCGGAAGAACAACTCAGAGATCAGCTAGCCCGTAATGCTAGACTACAACAAAACATGGCTCTACTCCGACGCCACCTAGCGGCTGCACAAGAAGAAAACAAGAGATTACAGCAACAAAATCAAGACAACCTCGAAGCCGCCATAGAAAGTACTCCAGGGGCACCCATCGACCTTGCTAGCTTCCGGGCCATCCCTTCAGAAAGCATACAACAAATTTTGGAAACCTATGCCAACCTCTTAGAAGCACATGATCAACTGGTTGACCAAGTAAAAGAGCTACAAAGGTCCCAAGTGCCTACAACACAACCACCAGAAGCTAAAAAGATGGTCAATGTTGCCACTTCACCAGAGCCTGAATCAACAACGACCAATGAGGTACTTGAGCTACGACAACAAGTGGCAAAATTAAAGATCAAGCTGTTACAGTATGAAAGACCCCCCTCTCCACCTGATCAACCAATAGAAGAAGAAGCAGTAATCATTTCAGTGGAGGAAACATTTGAAGACAACTACGAGCCTCAACCCATTCCAGGAGGCAGCATCACGGAGGAAGGACAAGACACATATGAGGAGCCCCCGTCGGCATGGATGAAAAAGGTAGAAGAAATGGGGCCAACTCATGAGGAACATATCTCCACCCAGATGTTGGCCATGAGGACTATTGAAGAGACCATACTTCAATCAGAATATTTCAAGCACTTGGCTACGAGGCGACTGATAACCAGCTCCGAATTACAATATAAACCATACTTTGTACTGTTGGCAGACTACAATGCCAAGATCAAACACAAAACCAACAAGTACCCTACTTTTGCTACCAAGTTTGAACCTGAGGACATTCCAGAGGATGCCCACAAAGGGAACATATTCCAACCAACCTGGAGGAAAAAGTTACTGGAAACCTATCCGGAGATGCTACGAACATGGGATCACGCACCCATGCACTTGAAGTATAACAATTGCTACGGGCCAGTGCAACGGAGAAGATCATGGAAGGCATTTGCCATAAAAGTTAAGAACAATGCCAATTTCAAAGAATGGCTCAATTACCCCGCCATTGCACCCCCAACCGGCACACCTATTGTAGCTTACATGATGGCTACCATCAGACATTGGATGCCACGCCTCCACCCCATGTCTGACGTCGCTGCACAGATGGACATGATGCAAGTGGTGTTAAAGACTTTCCGAAATGTACGTAATATTGAGCCGCCAATTCTGGGCTTCATCAACAGTAACTATGATTTACTTTATGATTTGGATAGAATGATATGCTACCATTGGACTTCCTAATCCCTGCTTTAAAAGTAGCACAAGAGCATGAGTGGAATGGACAAGAGCTATCCTCTATTATCTTTGATCTAGAACGCTTAGGTGAGACGAGGCTACGAGCGACAGCAGGCATCTATGCTGCAAAGAAAAGACAAAAGTCTTATTTTGATGCACACATCAAGGATAAAGGATTGAAAGAAGGAGATCTAGTCATTGCTCGTAAATTGGAAAAAAGAGGATATGGACCCATGATCATTAATAGAATTTCCACTAGTGGTGGAGTGCAATTGGCCACGCTAGAAGGTGACATCTTGCCAAACTATATTAGTGGATGTAGAGTCAAGCTGTATCAAGAACCTCTTACAGAGGATGTGCTAATGAGACTCAACACTGCTAAGAAGCGAAAAGAAGAAGAGATAAGGGTTAGAGAAGAAGCACGGGCAGAGGCTCAAGAGCGTGTTAGGCAAAATAATTTAAGGCGACTAGGCCTAGATGTCAACCCGAAAGCCCCAAAATATCACATGGAAATGTGCCAAAATTCGGGCATAATTACTTCTTGAATAATCGACCGACGTCCCTTTGTGACCTTAGAGGTAGGACATGGAGAAAGTTTAAGGACTATGAGAGCATTGATTGACTCAGGTGCAACAACTAGTGCAATTAGACTTTCCTACTACCAAGACTTGCATCCCATAGAAGCCTATCTCACAGGATTGGGAGGTGTGCAAACCCCTTGTTTGGGCAAGGTAGAGTTTCCCATCTATCTTGAAGATGTTCCAAATGAATTAATATAGGGCCACACTCCACGGGTGTGCATAGACGCAATTGAGAATCCCAGGCACATGTGACACATTTTACATATGTAAAATATTTTATTGATACTAACATTTTTCTTCTTGTTTTGTGACATTGTTCCAAACAAAAAAACCAAGAGAGAGCTTGTTCCCAGTTTTGGGTCATGGAACATGAATGAGTCATGCTTAGTTGAAGGTGAAACCGTTGATTACTGGGCATTTATCAATTTGGATAGACGTGCATCTCGGCTAGCAGACGATATTATTGCTACCTTATCTAGTCGATGTCCAGAACTTGGCACGAACATGGCATCCACAACTATTGTTCCCCCTTACCATGGTAGGAGGGAAGAGCTTGAAGGCCCACAACTTGATCAATGCTTAACTATTGTATGCGTGAGAGCATCCAAGGAGATATCTGCAAGGGGTAGTTTTAGTACCCTGCAAATCCTTGTATGTATACTGGATGAGAAGACTCCTGCTTATGATGAGCTAAAGAGAATATGTGAAACTAAGCTTGGTGTAGTTACCCAATGCTGTTTGTCAAGGAATATAAAGAAATTCAATTCCCAGTATTTGGAAAATGTTGCTTTGAAGAGAGGGGACAGGACCATGCACTAAAAAAATTTCATCAACACCTCATCAAGATGGACATTCATCAACCATGGAAGGTATGCCATTGGTCAATCACAATGATGGGAGAACAACACGAAGAGCAGAATATTGATCGACCTTCCATGGTAAGAATCCTTTACTTGGGTATCACGACTACACTGGTAGATTAGGAAACCTCTTCGTCAGCATACCCTTGAGCGCTTAGCTCAAGACCCAATTTTTGCACCATACATTTTGAAATGCATTCCCCAAGTATGCATGCATAGGGCCACATTACAAGGCCGTGCACAAGGCACATACTTTCTTCAACCCTTGCACTAACACACTCACCGATCATTCACAATGGGTTACAAGTACTTGGCATGAATACAATGAACATAACCTTTGGAAGATCTAGAGGATATCATGAGGAAAACTTCAATACCTAGGAAAAAACTCGAAGCCAGTAGTTGCTCCAAATCAGCCCTGACAACCTCTTTTGAGCAACTAGCAATCTTTGTAAGCACACACATAAACCATCCAGATCACATCCAAGGAAGAAGCACCTACAATGGGACTACAATCTGCAAAGGCTCGATGTGGCAAATGAAGAGAACCAGACAATCAAGCCTGCTACGTTTGGACGATAGACGGATCGTGTTCATGTAGGATAGACACTACCTCTTAAAGCGCTACATGGAACAACCACTACAACAAGGCTCTATCAAGGATGACAGAATCAAGAGGGGGGGGAGTGTTGAAGCTCGAGGTCAAGGGCAAGCATAATAAGTGCATCAGAGAAGTGGACACACAAGAAGAAGGAGCACGTAGGGAGATCCAAGAAGTGTATGTCAAATGTTCAAAAGAATCCCCTATAGAAACAGTGATTTTGATCACTCAAACCATTGTAAATATCATTTCACCTTTTTGTAACTCCATTTTTTTCAAGACAAGGAGTCCTCAAGCTTGGGGAGTATTAGAAGTATCAGCCTACCAATTTTCATAATTTTTAGACTCCGTTTGGGCCCTCAAATAAGCCGTAGAACCTAATTTTTAACTAGGCCAGACACTAGGTCTGGACAGGGCCAAAACTAGTCAAAAAACTATAAAAAAAGCTAGAGAGCTCATTTTTGGAGTTAGTTGGTGAGAGAATGGAGCTCTTGTATTATATTTCTCTTGTAATCAAAGCTCTTCCATTGTTCCACTCTTTGTTCTTACCTTGCACGCGCGTGTGTGTGTATGTGTGTGCATGTTTGTGTGCTTTCACTCATGCACTTGTGCCTTCACTCGCTCATGGTCTTCATACCGGTCCTCACATCTCTGCGGATTGAGAATGTGCTACATAGCCACTCTTCTTGAATGGCTACCTATTTGACTTGCCCAATTGGAAAGCTTCACATATCTCATGTAACATCTTTAACATCTAGTTAATACATCCACTATCTATGCACCATTCTTCATCATGTTCTTTAGCTTCATTAATATGCCTCATGGATAGAAATAGTTCATTCTCGTATGTGTTTGATTACTTAGCATAGTCACCTTAAACTCTCTAGTTGTTCCCTCCTTGTTTTTGGTAAAAATCTCTAGCATAATTCCATTGCTTCCCACAATTGTATCATCCATTGGATTTGTACTTTCTTCTATCTCGAGATCTTCCTCCTATACCTCTACCTCATACTCTTCCTCTTGAGGACTGACCTTCATCTTGATTTGATTAGGTTTCCTTTTTGATATTTTCTTCTACCTCTTCATCTTGATCCACCTCTACATCCATTGCCTCTTCCTCCTTTGCATACATAGAAGAGTTAATCTTGGTTGTACTTTGATGTCTTTCCTCCATGATTGAGTTCTTTGGTCACCATAAGAGAGGTGACTTGCTCAAAATATGGTAATGAATCCGTTACATAGCTAGAGGTGGTGAGGTCCTTCAAGTTGGCATCGTCTATAAACCCATTCAGTGTGTGGGAAACTAAATAATCATCATCTACCTCACACCCCATTGATCCAACTGCATTCAAAAATTGACTGACCATAAGGATGAAATCATTCATGTGTTGGTTGGATGAATCCCTAAGCTTATTAAGCTCATTCTTGAGATTGATCTTTCTAGAATTTTGAGAGGTAGAATGTAATTTCTCTAGACACTTCCGTACCTTCTTTGGTGTGTCTAGGTCTTGGATATGTCATATAAGAGAGTTGATTATGTGTTGAAGTAGTATGAAGATCACTCTCTTATCCATTTCCTCCCTTTATCTAATAGATGTACTATGATTCTGAGTAGGTGTGTTTGGATCTAGGTATGGTTTAACCTCTATACTAGTAACCAACCCTTATAAACTTTTGCCCCATTAGGAAGTTTGTGATTTTGAACCTTCACGGTTTTAAATTGCTCTTCTTAAGCTTCCCAATCTGTATATTGAAGTCTTCCATGGTGTTGAGAATACTTATGGCTCCTAAAGTCCCCTTAGAAGTGATAGAAGTGAAAAGGAATGATATATTACATCTTCACAAGATCCCTTTGTTGCATTAATCCTTTGATGATTCTAGAAGCTCCACCTTCTTTTAGTTCTTCCTCCAAGCTTGCTTTGTCTTTGCTTCAAATTTTGGCTTTCCTTCAACTTCAAGGCCTCCTCTTGATGTATTAATTTCTTCAACATGAGCTCTGATACCACTAGTGGAGAATATGGACTCCAACTCATAGAAAAAAATGTGTTGGACACCTTTAAGGACCTCACATATGGCTACCTCAGTTATCCAAAAACTCAATTGCTCTCTATCCCTAAAGGTTGAACCTTTAATATTTTGTTCACATAAATTAGACCCTTAGAGCTTCCTTAAAAGTACTGCACAAGACAAAGTACATACTATCTAGACAAGGTACTTGCACATATGTGTATTCACAATCTCTCAAATACGCAAAATATGCAAACAATAGGCCAATGAGCCATGTAGCTCAATAATAACAAGATAAGGAAGTAAAAAAGTATATTATTATAATGAAAAATATCTTTATAGTAGTAGAAACAATAGCTTGGCTAGGAATCCAAACTACATGCAATGTGATATGCTTATGAAAAGATCTTGCCTATGCAAAGATAAGCTACCAAGGGAGTAGCTTAGCTAGGTTTTAGTTTAGGACTAAAGAGTAGTACATCAATGAGTGATCAATGAATCATGGAAGAAACCCATGAACAATTTCAATCCATTGTATATATTATGAATCTTTTAGGTGAGAATTTTCAATTGAAATCAACCCCCATGAGTCTCTCCAAAGTTTTGCATTTTATGCCACTTGAGTCTTTTCATTTAGTTGACACTGGTGGTATGTCTTTTTGACTCACAGAAAAGGCAAGGATGATGTGGCACATAATGTAAGCCCCCAAGAACTCTAATAAGGAGGTTATAATGTCAAAGCCTTGGGCAACGTCTTATGATGTAGTTTGAGTTCTTCTTCTGCTTCAAGTCCAATTCCTCCTTGCTCATTGTCATTCTTCATTCTCCTCAAATCCTTGATCAAATAAGGGGATACGCCTAGTAATCCCTCCTAACTCACCTCTCATTTGCTGGTGTAGGGCAATCAACAATTGAAGTTTTAATGAAGATTTGGAAGCCAAAAGATTGAAGGAAAGTTCAAATTATGAAGCATGTAGGAAGTGCATATTCAGAGGAAGAAGATATGTACACATATGTACATTAATTCAGAGATAGTTCACTTATACTTTTGTATAGTCATGATATTGTAAATATTTGCCTATATATATACAAGGAAAAAGTCGGGGCAAATATGAGAGAGCATGATAATAGAGTAATTAGCACTTGTATGAGTCATTAGACATCTTAGAAGTGAGTTGAGTCTCTCTCATCACTCAGTTGTAAATTTCTTCAGAAATGGAAGAAAAATTGCGCCCGATGTTTCTGTGCATTCTCCTTTTGTGCTTGATCATTTCAAGAATCCTTTTGTAGATGTCTAAGTCCATAGTTAATGAGTCTATGGTTAAATTTTGAGAGCCTAATTGTAAATAGGCTGTGAGAATTATGTGTAGGAACATTCATATGTGAAGAAGTGTTCACTGGTTCCTGAAACAGGCACAAAATTCGATGGTAATGTTTTAGTTAGTTCTCCTTCCACAGTGTAAAGTTTTGAGCAATCAAGTACTCAATCTTTAAGTTGGAAGGTAAGCTATCTGTGGCTAAAAGCATTTTCATAAACGGGTTCTAGATTGAGACAATCAAGTGTTAAAAGTTATAGGTCTCTATATCGACTTCTCAGAAGAGCAGTTTTAGACATAGGTAACTTGTTGAGATCATCTCTCAAGATATACTGAATCTTTTGGAGTGATTCAACTTGGAGAAGGTGCAAAAACTGTATGCGACACCTTGTGTAAAGTTTTATCAAAAACCTTACACAATTGATAAGGTAATGAGAGAGATATATGCAGCAGACTTTCTGTGTAGTCATCTCCTTCACAGATCTTTCAAAATCTTTATAATTGATCATTGATGTTCTAAATTTGGAGAAGGTTTGAGTTATTCTTGTTATAGAGGTATTCTAATTACAAGAGTAACTTGTTCTTTTGCAGATTAACACTCTCCATCAGTGGTATCAGAGCAGGAAGCATCAAAATTGAAGGAAGGAGGATCCCGACTGCTACAGTTGCAAAGAATTCAACATCTGAAGGTTCAAAAGGTGAAAGCTGAGGGCAAAGCTTGAGAAGGAGGTCATACGACATCAAGAAAGACAAAAGGAGTATTATTCAAAGTAAAGGTACATCTATTACTCATAAAGGTTGAAGAATTCAATATACAGGTGAAGAAAGAATGGGAGATTCTCTTCAAATAGAGAAGTTGGATAGAGAGAACTATCCAGCATGGTCAATGAGGATGGAAGCTCATCTTATGAGCAAAGACTTGATAAGTTACATCACAGGTGAAGAAGAAAAGCCTCAGTTCAGATATCCTAGTGTTCCAACTAGGGAGGAATTATCACATTTTGAAGAATTGGATGAAGAGAGATGCTCAAGCTAGGAGCATTATCTATATGGCAGTCAATGACTACTTGCTACCTCACATTAGAGGTCTTGAAAGTGCAAGTGATATATGGAATGCTTTGGAGGAGCATTTTTAAAACACCACAAAGTCAAGCAAGGCATCCTTGTGGGCAGAATTTACCACTTTCAAGAAGAAGGCTTCTCAGTCCATCTCAGACTATGTTACAAGGATGAAGGACATTGCAGATGCATTAGGAGTAGTTGATGAAGACATTGATGAGGATAAATTGGTAAGGCAAATCCTCATAGGTTTGAGAGGTGATGACAAATGGAAGCCATTCATTTTGTTTACTGAATTATCACTTGATCATTTTACTCCTGACTTAAATTAGTTGTTAGGACATATGTTAACCTTTGAGCAAGATGTCAAAGGTGAAGGTGACAAGAGTACAGGTCATGCAATGTATTCAAAAGATAAGAAGAAAAATAGCAAAGGTAAGCAACAAGCAAATGAAGATGAAGGCACAACTAGTCAAGCCAACTTCCTAAGAGGAAGAGGAGGTGGCAAAGGAAGAGGCAGGAGTAATAAAGATGGAGTCAAGGCTTGCTGGATTTGTGGTAAGACAAATCACTTAGCTAATGATTGTTGGCATAATAATCAGAGTAATGGTGGATATAATAAGAACTTTAATTCAAGAGGAAGAGGTGGCAGAAATCAAAGAGGTAATTTTAGAGGTAGCGGTAGTAGAGGTTACTTTTGAAGAAATGCAGGTAGAGGATTCCAAATTCAACAATACAACAATACCTACTACAATTATGCTTCAGATCAGAAGGAGGATTCAACATTGATAATGAATGCAACTTGTGAAAGACAAAGTGAAGACCAAAGAGTCTTCTACATTGACTCAGGGTGTAGCAATCACCTAAGTGGCAACATAGCTTTGATGACTGATTTGGAAAATAAGGTAATTAATCATGTAGTTCAAACAGGTGACAATACAAAGCACAATGTGAAGTCAATTGGATCAGTGAAGGCCAAGGATGGTAGCACTCTCTTGAGTAAGGTCTTGTATGTTCCTACATTTCCTAAGAATCTCTTAAGTGTAGGACAAATTGTTGAAAAGGGTTATGAAGTTAGATTCACTAATGAAGGAGTGTTTGTGGAAGACCCTAGCAATGGGAATAAACAGATTGTTTCAAGAAAAAAAGAAGGAAGATTGTTCACATTGAAGATCCAAGGTAATGTTGGTCATGCCTTGTTCACCTATGAAGGACATAAGATCTCTGAGTTAGATCTTTGGCACAAAAGGCTTGTACATTTCAATGAAAGAGGTATCAAAGATATGATTAACAATGGTTTAGTGCTTGGATTGCCTAATGTTGCAGGTCAACATATGACATACAGATGTGAGGCATGTCAGTTAGGTAAGGCTCATAAGCAATCTTATTCCAAGCATGGTTTTATGTATTCAGAAAAGCTTGAATTGGTACACACAGATGTTTGGGGGCCATCAAAGGATTTCAGTATCAATGGTTCAAGGTATTATGTGATTTATGTTGATGATGCTACCAGATGGATCACTATTTATGTGATCAAAGATAAGTCAGAGGTATTCAATACATTCAAACATTATCATGTGTATGTAGAGAGAATTACAGGTCATAAGTTGAAAAGACTAAGGTTAGATGGAGGGGGAGAGTATTTCTCTAATGATTTTAGTGATTACTTGTGGAATGCAGGTATAAAAAGAGAAGTTACTTGCAGATACTCTCCTCAACAAAATGGTGTAGCAGAAAGGAGGAATAGAACTCTTGTTGAGTTTGCAAGGTCCATGATGAAGGAGAAAAATTGCCCTAATTATTTGTGGGATGAGGCTATAAACACAGCTACTTATTTGGTTAATAGGTTACCATGTAAAGCTTTGCAAGGTATGACACCATATGAGGCATGGTGGGGTAAGAGACCTACATTAGATCATTGCAAAGTATTTGGATGTTTGGCATATGCATATGTGCCATCACAATTAAGGCACAATTTGGAACCTAAAGTTGAAAAGTATGTATTCATTGGTTATGATGATAAGTAGATGGGATATAGGTTGTGGAGTCCATCCACAAAACAATTCCTTGTATCTAAGGATGTTACATTTGATGAGCAAGGTACTTGGTATGCAGGTACAATCAATATTAATGCAGGTGATGAAGAAGTTGTGAATCAAAAGAAAGGTAAATCAAAGGTTGAGATATTTGATGAAGAAGAGAACAATGAAGTGCAGGTTGAAGTTGAAGAAATGCCAAGATCTGATCCTGAGTGTGATGAACCAGAAACCTCAAGGAGTGGAGAAGGTCATCAAGACACAAGTGGCAACCTACAAGGTATGGCTATGACACTTCTTTTTTGGCTACCAAAGATTATGCTTATATGATAAAGGCAGATGAAGACCCTTCTACATATGAAGAGGCAAAAGGTAAGGAAAATTGGGAGAAAGCTATGCAAGAAGAATATGATGCATTGATGGAGAATCAGACATGGGAGTTGGTTCCTAAACCAAATAGCCAGAAGATCATTGGATGCAAATGGGTCTACAAAGAGGTTTGTAGATGGAAGGGTGTCTAGGTATGAATCTAGACTTGTTGTGAAAGGTTTTGCTCAGACATATGGTGTAGACTATGATGAGACCTATAGTCCTGTGGCAAAGATGACAACTATCAGGACACTCATAGCTATTGCTGCATGTAAAGGTTGGAAATTATGTCAATTAGATGTGAAGAATGCTTTTTTAAATGGTTATATTTCAGATGATGTTTTCATGGAGCAACCACAAGGATTCAGAGATGGAAGGTATCCAGATCATGTGTGCAAGCTCAAGAGATCTTTGTATGGTTTGAAGCAGGCCCCAAGGGCATGGAATTATAGACTTGTAAAGTTCTTGAAAGAACTTGGATTTCAAGTATCTAAAGCAGATAGTAGCTTGCTTGTTAAAGCAAGTGATGATGGGTTCATATATATGTGTATATATGTTGATGATATAGTTCTTAGAGGTACAGATGAGAAAGGCATTCAAAGCCTAAAGAAGCAAATGGAGAAAGAGTTCAAGATCAATGATTTGGGAGACTTGTCATATTTATTGGGCATGGAGATTTCATACACTCAACATGGAGTGTATGTGACTCAAGAAAGGTATTTGAGAAACTTATTAATCAAGTTTAAGATGAATGATTGCAGGGTAGCACCTACTCCAATGGAGGTGAATCACAAATTGAGCAGATATGGAGGAGAAGAGTTCAAGGACATGAAGTTATACCAAATTTTGGTTGGTAGTTTGATTTATGCTACTTTAACTAGGCCTGACTTATCATATGTAGTGGGAGTATTGTCCCAATTCATGCATTGTCCTAGGAAAGAACATTGGATTGCAGGTCAAAGAGTGTTGAGGTACATTAAGGGTACACTCAAAGAGGGTTTGTATTATGGTTTTACATCAGATACAAACATCAAGATATATAGTGATGCAGATTGGGCAGGTAATCCTGATGATAGGAGATCAACATATGGATACTTGTGTTATGTGGGAGATAAGTTAATTTCTTGGTGTTCAAAGAAGCAACACACAGTTGCTTTGTCATCTACAGAGGCTGAGTACAAAGGTATGGTTGAAGCTGCAAAGGAAGTGATATGGCTTAAGACTCTCATGAAGAGTTTTGACATCATTCAGAGTACTCCTACTATTCATGGGGATAACATGAGTTCATTGTATTTAGCTGCTAATCCTATTTTTCATGCCAAGACCAAACACATTGAGATTCAGTATCACTTTCTAAGAGAGAAGGTGATGGATAAAGAGATTGAAGTCATACATACTTCAACAAAAGATCAGATAGCTGATATGCTAACCAAAAGCTTGGATGGACCAAAGCTACAAAGATTCAAAGACATGGCAGGTATAAAGAAGATAGAGAAAACCTCAATTGATGATTGAGGGGGAGCTGTTGGTGCAGGGCAATCAACAATTGAAGTTTTAATGAAGATTTGGAAGCCAAAAGATTGAAGGAAAGTTCAAATTATGAAGCATGTAGGAAGTGCATAATCAGAGGAAGAAGATGTGCACACATATGTACATTAATTTAGAGATAGTTCACTTATACTTTTGTATAGTCATGATATTGTAAATATTTGCCTATATATATACAAGGAAAAAGTCGGGGCAAATATGAGAGAGCATGAGAATAGAGTAATTAGTAGTTGTATGAGTCATTAGACATCTTAGAAGTGAGTTGAGTCTCTCTCATCACTCTGTTGTAAATTTCTTCAGAAATGGAAGAGAAATTGCGCCCGATGTTTCTGTGCATTCTCCTTCAGTGCTTGATCATTTCAAGAATCCTTTTGTAGATGTCTAAGTCCATAGTTAATGATTCTATGGTTAAATTTTGAGAGCCTAATTGTAAACAGGCTGTGAGAATTATGTGTAGGAACATTCATATGTGAAGAAGTGTTCATTGGTTCCTGAAACAGGCGCAAAATTCAATGTTAATGTTTTAGTCAATTCTCCTTCCACAGTGTAAAGTTTTGAGCAAGCAAGCACTCAAACTTTAAGTTTGAAGGTAAGCTATCTGTGGCTAAAAGCATTTTCATAAATGGATTCTAGATTGAGAGAACCAAGTGTTAAAAGTTATAGGTGTCTAAATCGACTTCTCAGAAGAGCAGTTTTAGACATAGGTAACTTGTTGAGATCATTTCTCAAGATATACTAATCTTTTGGAATGATTCAACTTGGAGAAGGTGCGCAAACTGTATGCTACACCTTGTGCAAAGTTGTACCAAAAACTTTACACAATTGATAAGGTAGTGAGAGAGATATATGCAGCAGACTTTCTGTGTAGTCATCTCCTTCACAGATTTTTCAAAATCTTTATAATTGATCATTGATCTTCTAAATTTGGAGAAGGTTTGAGTTATTCTTGTTATAGAGGTGCTCTAATTACAAGAGTAACTTTTTCGTTTGGAGATTAACACTCTCCATCATCATTTTCTTCATGTGTTATTGTTATAAAGATGGAGAGTGAGTTATGGCTCCTTGGTTGTATCATGCATGATGAGAACTCTTGAGTACTCAATGCTATAATAAAATTGCAATCCTTTGTTGGAGTTGTATGTGTGATCTTGGTAAGGATATGTGTCTCAAATACTATCTATATCCTTTTCCACTAAGCATTGGTAGATTCTATCTATTTTAAGATCCATGTGCTGATATCGATAGTCATTTCATACCTTATTGCATGCACTAATCTATGCCAAATTCTTTCATGTCGAATAGTGTCTCTATCTTGGCTACAAGAGAAAAAGTGTTGGTGGATCAATATTAATCTTAGCTCTCTTTATTGTTAAGATCAGTGAAAAGCTTCACATGTTTTGATTTCTCTATGGTTGATACACTAATTTCACAGATTTCTATTATACCTTTGGTTATAAAAAAAAGGCTCCTTTAATTAGTTCCATTGTTAAGTACATTACTACTTCTAACCTAGAAAAATCTACACCATGATGCTTCACTTTTGCCTTTTTTCCTTGGTTGATCTTTAAGATGTGATCACCTAAACTACTCTTTCAAAATCTAACTTTACAATGGACATGTGTAGCCTAAATCATAACATGGTCCATGCTTTGATGAGATCAAGTTTGGTTTGGTGTTCTAAAAATTAAACAAATATTAAGTGAAGTTTGCAACTATGTCCATTTATGTCATGCTAAGTGATAAAGAAGTGAGTGCCTTCACTCATCGAAAATCTACTCTCTTTTAGCCAATGATCTCTTGGGTATGAAACTCTTCCATAGGGAGGTCTTGCAAATGAAAAGGTGAAGACTTATCTCGAAAATCTGGTTGCACTTTTGAACAATCTATTTGTGGTGCTTGTGATGCCACCTCCCTTACTTGAGATGATGTACCTTCCTGAATAATTTGTTACCTTTGTCTCCTCCACTATTTGACATCATATTCTTCTTGAACTTCGTGAGAGAAACAATGATGTTATTTAGAATGAAAGAAAAAAAGTGTCTAGGTGTGTGACTATGTATGAAATGCATTATTACCCTAATGACATGGTGATTAGAAACCATAAAAAAATTAATGTCTAGCAAGCAAATATAGTGTGATGTTTCTTGTGTCATCCATGTCTTCAATCAAGTATTCAGTGCACACATTTTTGTGTAAAGAATATACTTTCCTTATTTCGTAACAATCTTAGCATTGGATCTCCATGTTAGTTGAACTTAGTTAGTGGTTTGAGTTGAGACATGTTTCTTTTCATTTCTTATCCTTCTTCTTATCTTTGCAACTGCTCGCAAGTTGATCTTCTCATGCTACTAGTGATTTGGAGTTTCCACAGATTATTGTTTTGGTATCCGAATCATTTTCCTATTGCATTGAGCTTCTAAAATCTTTTTAGGCACCTAGGTTTGAAGGACTATTGGTGGAACTTTGTTCATTTAGTAGGCCTTCTTGTGAGGGGGTTGTCTTATCATGAGTTTCTATCCAACCTAGTGTCTTGGGCTTGACTAGAAGCTGATAGTTGGCACAATTAATCCTTTCAAAACCCAAACTTGGTTTGCTCCTAGTCTTTTGTGTTGATGGTAGGTTTCCTACTATTTATTCTTATTCGTTGTGAGTTCCTTGAACCTATTCTTGTGTTCTCTTGCTTGGCAAGCAGCATTGAGTCATTGAAAGATGGTGTCAAGTTCTCCTAAAAAGCTTCCACATCTTGTGTGGGAAAGAAATCCACGGAGATTATATCCTTTAAAAGTGTTTGTTCCTCTAGATGATGGCTTCCTCTTTCATCAATTAGGTCGTTATTGTTGGTATTAATTTCATAAAGATCTTCTCTCTCTTTCTTCATTGGCATCCAAACATGTATCTTTTGAAATGCAATCCAAAAGTTATCTGAGTTCTCCTCTTGTATAGCATTTTCAGTTTCCATGAGGAATTGATAGACATGATACTCACCTTTGATTTCAATGCCTAAGTTGGGATCAGAAAGGTCGAAGGAGAACTCAGTTTCCATCGATTTATTGATCAATAGGTACCTGCAATTGTTTTGCTAAGTTGTTGGGATATAAATAATAATTAAATTGTATTACTAGAAAATGCAAAGGGATGATACCCTTTCAAAGAAACCTTTCCAGTTAATATAATGAATTGACCCATTGACAAAACAAAACAAAACAAGGGCGTGATTTGGCCAATGGTTCTTCGGGCGTAAATCTGAAAGATCAATGTTCTACGTAATTCTATCAATTGTTTCGTTCTACATAATTCTATCTGTTATTTATCAATTGTTTGTCTATGTACTGTAACAAGTTGAAAATGTGTACTTATTAATACTTTGTGAATGCGGTGTTAATGGAAGTCTACTGAATTCATTGCTAAGGGCGATTTACTATGATGATTGTTTGAGCATGGTAATTACGGTGATATCATACATAGTTTAAGTCACAAATTTTGCAAGTCATAAGAAACAAATCAAGACGGAGTAGAAAGAAAAATTTTAGGGACCTACAATGAGGAATTCCCTTCTGCCAAGAACCCATGGTTGAGCTCTAGTGTATAGTGTAGTAGCTACTGAACTCAAGAGTGATAGAGTGCAAAACTCCCATCTCCAAAGTAGACCATCAACTCATAAATACGCTCGAAATACCTCCACTGTTGTGTAGTGACATTTTGGCCTCGTCAACACCACCATGGGAATAGATTATGATATACGTTCATCCATCAAAAATTACTGATAAAATCTTCAACATGGTCAACGACTACCAAACACCACTAGAAGAGAGAACCCATGGTTTTACTTTTCGTTGTTTCTCGCCATTCCGGTGCTTGAATTTACGAATGGAAGCAGAAGAAATCAATCTCTGGTATTTTGAACCACTTATAACTTTTGATATAGGCATTTTAGAAATGCCGGAATAGATAGAAAGCTCATCTGATAATTGCATTTTAGAAATGCCGGAATAGATAGAAAGCTCATCTAATAACTTTTGATATAGGCATTTTAGAAATGCCGGAATAGATAGAGTTATTTTTGCCGAATTCAAAATCTGAGGATATCATGGAACCCCTAGATGAGTTCAAATTTCTTGTGATGGCAATGGAAGATATGATTTTGAGGAGAGCATTCTTGGTAGGGAGGAGTTATGCCAATTTTGGAGGTTTCCTTAGTGACGACCTGGACTCTCATGTGTGATCTTTTAAAATTAACTATGGATTGATGAAAAATGCTATAGGAGATTATCTGTATAAGGCTTGAGAATTCCAATCTACCTTGGTGAATGAAGTAGCTAGGCGATTGATAGAATTCAAAATTAAATCACTTTTGCACCTTTCCAACAATTAGAGATGCATTCTTGTTGAAATATCAAGCTCAACATGTGATGATCGAGGATGAAACGTACCATTTTTTCATTTCTCTAAGATGTATAGTGGTTATGCCAATATATGCCGAGAAAATTTTATTGAGATTTACCTGATTTATCTATGGAGAGCGATGGCACATTTGTTTCTTGCCAACTCACTCATTCATGGGCCTTAGGGTTTTCTTTATGTATTGTTCTTTATAAAATTGTACTAGTTTTATTATTGTATTAGGTCATTCTTGTATATTCTCTTTTTGTAATAGAGGAAGAAGAAGATTCTTCTTCATTGCCTCAATCTATGTGTGCTTCTCTCTTTGTATGTAAGAGTATGTGAGAGCTCTCTTCCTTGCCTCCTTTCTCTTTACATGGTATCAAAGCCAAGGTGGTTATAGAGAGCTCATGGAGAAGGCGAATGGTGAATAGTCTATGAGAAGGTGTGGAGAATTCACGCTTCACAAATGATCTCATATTTCTACGAAATTTGGTGTGAAACTAGAAGGTGTTTTGTTTCCCATCTCTTAAAATTCGAGATCTTGAATTTCAAGCAATTCTATGTGTTGTTGATATAAAAAAACTATGTTTTTCTAAGATGGAATTGTCAAGTCATAGTGTGATAGTGTTCATGTAAAGGTATTGCTTCTAGTGTTATTTTTGCAATATTGTGAATTGTTGTAGAAATGGAAAATGCTGATGGAATGAATCAATGTATGAGTGATAAGTTGGATAAGAAAAACTTTCATGCTTGGAGATTCACAATGAAACATTTCTTGATGGGAAAAGGCTACTAGAAGTACAGTGAAGGAGATAATGAAAACCCTTTGCAATTATCGGAGAGACATCATATTGTGGACTAGTTAGGAGCATATGAAGAGTGGAATCAAGGAGCACATAAGGGAATATATTGGCTATCTGTTAGCATACATGATAGCATGATTGGACACATATAGGATGCCCAAAGTCCAAAAGATTCTTGGAATATTTTGGTCACATTGTATGGGAGCAAAGGTGCAAAAGTTACAACTCAAGAATGAGCTGCATACATTAGAGAAAAAGAGCATGTATGTAAGTGACCTCACCTTAAAGATCAAAATCATATGTGAGTCGCTTGCATCTATTGGCATCAATGTAGATGATGGTGATCAGGTTGAACTATGCCTTCCTAGTTTAGGTGTTGCATATAAGTAGCTCAAAACTTCTATTCAAACTATGCAAAATATTCCAAATTTTGTTGATCTTCTATCCATGCTGAAAATTGAAGAAAAGAACCTTGGCAAAGACTCAAACTCTTAAGGAAAAGCTATTTTTGAGCTAGTATTCTAGTCTAGAAGAGGAAGAGACCAAGGTAGAGGCTTTAGAAGTGGAAGAGGAAATAGTAACAAGGACCAAGTTCAACAACAAGAGACTAATGCAAAAGGTAGAGGATAGTTTTGAGGCAAGAGGATCCAAAGAGGCCATAAAATTTTCCAAAGAAGTAATTCATGTAATGATAGTAACGGATGTTGGAATTGTGGTCAATGTCATCACTTTGAATGTGGTTGCATATTGAAGAATCAAAACAAAAGAAAGCAACCAAAAAACTATGCATCCACAAGTGCAGATGACTCAGAGAAGTTATTCATGAACCAACATCACATGATGAATACAATGTCTACTCATGATTCAAAATCAAATTGTAAGGTATGGTGTGTTGATTATGGAGCTTCAATCACATGACCAACCATGTAGAATTTCTTTTAGTTTGCAAAAATTGTGAGTTCCTAGATTTATTGAAATACGCAATGATACATCACTATTATGCATATAGGAAACATAACACTATCCATTGAGGATGGGGACGTAAAACATCATGCTGATGTACTACATGTTCCTAATATAAAAAAGGACCTAGTTTTTTTTGGGAAAATGGTTGACTATGGATTACATTCAATGATCAAGATTTATATGTAGAAGAATACAAATAGAAATGCAAGATTGACTACCAAAGGGAACAAAGTGGGTAGGATGTGATGGAGTATATCCACTGCTAGTTGCAACAGAAGAATGATAGGCCCTTCCTAGGACCAAACAATTCACTACCACAGTCCACCAAAAACTGAATTTCTCTCTCGACCTAATGAATCAACCTATGAACTTTTGCATAGTATAGATAGAAATTATGGGCATTCCAACAAGCGAAAGATCTCTCAATTTGGATAATTTTAGAGGTATCAACTTCCCTTCACAAGACAGACCAGAAATTTTCCAAACAGGTAGCTTCAACCTATGTGTACCTTCCAACACACATATACTTGGGAATATGCATAGTTCAAAACAGAGATCTTTCATGCTCAATATACTCGAGGATATTGAACACTTGATACTAAGATTATATCCAAAAGAAAGCTTACAATCATATGAAAAAAATGAGCTATCTTGCAAATGAATTGGACTACTACGCAAAGAGATATGGGTGATCAAAGATCACTTCCTATGAGAAAATTCTAGCAAGAAAGGGGCTTGCTTAGCTAGGGGCTAGCTTAGACCTAGAATAAACACTCTTAATGAGATCCTACAAGTGCAAAAATGGTAGAGGAGGATGGCACGATGTTTTTCCATGTGTTTGCTTATATAATGCTCAAAAAGTAGTTGTAATTTGTATTAAAAAATGCCCTCCAAATGATCGTGAATTTTCTCCATCAATTAGGTGAGTAAAGAGCTGAGAAAACTTGTGGAAATGTGGTTGCACATCCTATCAAAAAGTATGAGTGATGTGGCACTTCAACTTATCATGAATTCCCACACTTGAAATTGCTAAAATTCTTGTTGGTATAAGTGGCAGCATGGGGAAGGTGATAAGCCCACACTCACGAGGATCGTTTTAGTATTTTAATTGCTTTAATTTGAATAGTTGATAACAATACCACATTGATCATACATCCACAAGAGTATACATCCCCATAAGTCATAAGTCATTACATTTAGCATCTAACAGATAGTCATTCAAACATGTGTACCATGCCAAACTTTATGCATTATCACAAGCTTCATGAACTCAACTGAAGTACCCTCACAAATACATAAACAACCCAATCTATTAATTTCATGTGCCTCTCAGTATTGCATAAACAATAGATTTCCATTCTTGTACATGTCTTTATGACAATTATTATCACTTTATAACTCATTTACATACCATATTCGTGAATCATACTTCTTCTTGGGATCACATAAGAACAAAATATTCTATACGAGCGTTCATGGTTTATTCAAATCTTAACATCTCAACAATGCTATATACATCACATCAATGTAAAATGCATATACTATTTTATTCAGTAAGACCTAATTGCTTCCAATGTATATTCATCACATAATTTTCATGCGTATTATAAGAACGCATCTCATCGGGTATCATCATCACTTATCATACAATAGGGAATGTTGGATGATCATTTCTCATACAACAAAGAATGATGCAGCAGTATATGACTTTTGGGAAAAACACAACATCATCATAACATTCTATGCACTTTTGCTTGCTGCTGTTGCATGATATGCCCAATGGTTTCTTATGGCGACCATTCTGGTCATGGTGTCACTCCTTTGCAATATAACCATCAAGTAGAGCAAATCCTGTTCCACACATGTATTGTAGAGAGACAGACACAGAGAGAGAGAGAGGATATACTAAGAAAACACAACTCTATTTCTATTCAAAACTGAGAGAGGTAAACACATGGCTCATCATACATATGGTGCCGTCTCCCTTTGTTTCATGTAGCCCTTGGTATATATAGAGTTTCATTCAACCAATACCCTTCTCTTTTTGAGCTGAATCGAAGGACCTAACAGTTCTGCGACTCCAAGCATATATCAAGGAAAGCGGTTCCATAATGTAAGGAAACTAAATTACATACGTCCTACAATTTTGGTTGCTTGGATTTATTCTAAAATAGAAAATTATTTCAAGAGCTTGTTCTCATGATCTTGAAAGAGCTACATAAACATGAGT
Organism: Ceratopteris richardii; assembly: GCA_020310875.1. Classification (NCBI taxonomy): domain Eukaryota; kingdom Viridiplantae; phylum Streptophyta; class Polypodiopsida; order Polypodiales; family Pteridaceae; genus Ceratopteris; species Ceratopteris richardii. The sequence goes on from CM035409.1 coordinate 195,731,738, forward strand.
TCCTATGATCGGTGAATATATGGTTCATATGATCCTAAGAGATGAGGTGAGATGAGAGAGAATACAATAGCCTAAGCTTCCATTGAAGCCTAAATTTTTTTCAACAATTCTAACACCCCCCCAAAGCTCAAGTGTTAGTCTGCATTGATCTCCTTCAAGTTGAGGTTGATCTTGAACTTCTCCAGCTTGCTTACATCCATAAACTTGTTCATGATACTTGCTAGCTGATCCTTTGTGTTGATGTACTTTTTCTTTCCTAGTACCTTCTCTCTGATGAAGTGATAATGGATCTCTATCTGCTTGCTTCTTGCATGGAACATAGGGTTGCTTGCTAGATGAATGCTTGACATGTTATCTCCGAATAGAGTGTCTTGTGATGGTAGCATAATTAAGACTTCCAATTATGCTTCTACATGCTAAAATTTCTTCAAGAGCTTGTCCTTCACCTGCACATAACTTAGTGTTTCGATTAACAGGTTGTGTGAGTGGCTTACAACCACTCATACCATACTTATAAAGTACATCTAGCAGGTATTTCCTTTGAGCAAGGTAAATGCCATTTTCCACATAAATAACTTCAATCCCAAGAAAGTATTTAAGAAATCCAAGATCTGAAATCTTGAATTCATTTCCAAGCCTTGCCTTTTTTTTAATGTAAAGGAAGTTCGGCAATAGCCTACTCTCCCGGACTTGAATTAAATAAAGAAAAGTACAAGAGAAGGGGACTAGTGCCCACGGGACCCCCCAAATCCCACAAAGCAGGGGAAGCTTTTACAGAGCTTAGATGACATTACAAAGAAGGTTAATTACCCTCTCATCACCCTCATGTGGGGCCCACTTGGGTTTAAGCTTGTTATCGATCAAAAGGAGTACTTGATGATGCCTAAAGGGGGGGGGGGATTTTTTACAGTTGACAATCCTTTTTGCCAAGGAGGAACATCGATTTCTCAATTGACCACTCCTTGGGGGAGTCACCGAAGTTGAAAGCACATCTTTCCCGCCAGATTTTCCATAGAACCTCCCCTCTGATGGCGTTCCAGAGAGTCGCGGAGCAGCCGATCGCTTCTCCCAGCAGGGCCTGCTGCCAACTGAGACGTTTTTGAAGTCTAATTCTCTTTCCAACCACCTGCCAGAGTCTGTTGGAGTTGGGGCAGGTAAAGAAGATGTGTGAAACATCTTCGATAGACCGGTGGCAGCGTTTGCACCAGGGAGGGATCCCACAAATTTTGCTAGCCTTAAGGTTGGTCCAGATTCCGTGATGAAGAATTTGCCATAAGAGGACAGACTTTTTGATTTCTATGAGGGGGTGCCAGATGGCCATGAACTTCATGTCCCACCGAAGCCGCGTCCATGACAGGCACCATCTTTTTGTTGAGGTTAACCTGATAGTCGATCGTTTCTTTGATGTTCGGGATTTTTGATTCCAAGCCTTGCCTTGATCCATGTGATATCGGCATCATCACTTCCTCTTATAATCAAGTCATCCACATATATGCATACATAGACAACTAGTCGTCCTTCCTTCTTGAAGTATAAGGAAGGATCTCCATCACTTGCTAACATGAGTCAAGTTAAGCCAACTTACACTTCACTTGAGATAAAGAGAACACATCACATGATTTGAATCATGTCAAATAAAATATTTTCTAGTTAGATTCTATTTTTTTTCTAATGTGACGGTGCACATGCAAAAGATGAATCTAGTAACTTTGGAGACTGCTCCCAATCGTGGAAGATATGTAATATTTGGTTGAGTGGTGACTTGTATGTCATTTCTTATGCAAGGTGTTGAAAGTGTGAACTACAAAATTCACGACTTATATCACTTAGGGTGCTCTTAAGGTCAGGCAAGGTAGTCCTAAGGTGGTGGAAAAGTCAGGACAGGCATCCAAAAGCTATAAAAGGAGGGGAAGAGACACCAAATGCATGGAAGTCTTGTAGTTCATTGAAGACCAAGACACATATACTCAACGTGACTGAAGGAGAGAGTCATCCAAGGCTCAAGGAGCTGAAACGCAGCTATCCAAGCTAGGAAAAATGTAGAGGAGGGTGTTACATGCACAAAGGAGGAGTAAGGAGGAGCTACCAAGCCCACACCCCTCTAGTCTCTTGTAGGTATAGACATAGTCTACTTATAATAGTTGTAGCTCCTTGTGTAGATATCCATTTCAAGTCATTTAAAGTGCATTTTGTAGCTTATATATATGTCTCATCTTTCCTGAGAGGGCTTCTTGAAATCAATTTTATGTGCAATAAAATTGGTGTATCTTTGTAACCCTAGTTTTTGCATATCCTACATCTTTGCATAGTCTACTTTGCACAGAGTTAATGACTAACCTTAAAAAAACTATTTGAGTTGTTCTATAGCTTGTTGAAAAGCTTATGAATCATACTAATAATTGTGGAAAAAAGCTTAGGTTATTTGAAGCAGTGTAAGGTAGGTGAATCAGATTTTTGTTATAGGGTAGCAAAAAAGGTGAATGAAGGGACCTAGGTATTGGGTTCATTTCACTTCTATTGAGATATCAATTTAAACATGTGATGATCCAGGATGACACATATCACTTTCTCATTTCTCTGACATGTATAGTGGTCATGCCAGTATATGTCAGGGATACTTCATTGAGATTTACTAGATTTATCTACCGAGAGTGATGGCATATTTGTTTCTTGCCAGCTCACTCATTCGTGGACATTAGGATTTTCCTTATGTCCTGTTCTTTATATATTGCACTTGTTCTATTGTTTTTTTTAGGTCATTCTTGTCCATTTCTTTTATGTAATAGAAGAAGAAGAAGAAGTAGAAGAAGAAGAAGAGGAGGAGGAGGAGGAGGAAGAAGAAGAAGAAGAAGAAGAAGAAGAAGAAGAAGAAGAAGAAGAAGAAGAAGAAGATCATTCTTCCTTGCCTCAATCTGTGTGTGTGCTCCTCTTTGAATGTGAGAGTGTGTGTGTGTGAGCTCTCTTCCTTACCTCCTTCCTCGTGACATGGTATCAGAGCCAATGTGGCTATAAAGAGCTCATGGAGAAGATCGACAGTGAAGTGTATGCGAGAAGGCATGGAGAAAGCATGATTCACAAATGACCTCAGATCTTTGCAAAAATTGGCATGAAGTTAGAAGCCATAAAAATAATTTTGATAGTTATCCCTTTAGGATCACTTATTTTTGTTAGATTTCTATTTTGGAGCCATATCGACCTCCATTTTAAGCTCGCAAGGTGGGGCCCATAGAAAGACCAGGTCTTTTTGCGAAATTGTAACTTGCATCCTATTTGGCAACACTCATATATTCTAGATCCAAAATTTCAATCGATTTCATGTATTGTTGATACACAAAAACTGTGTTTTTCTGAGATCAAATTGTCACATCATAGTGCGATAGTGTTCAAGCAGAAGTGTTGCTTGTAGTGTTTTTGTAGTGTTATGATTTGCTGTAGAAATGGCAAATGTGGATCAAATGAGTCAGCTTATGAGCGATAAGCTGGACAAGAACAAATTCCATGCTTGGGGATTGAGGATGAAGAATTTATTGATTGAAAAATGCTACTAGAAGTACATGGAAGGAGAGAACGAAAATGCTCCGCAGTTGCTAGAGAGGAATCAGACTGCACATGAGCTAAGAGCATATGAATAATGGAACCAAGGAGCATGAAAGGTAATGTATTGGCTATTTTTTAACATACAAGATAACATGATTGGGCACATACATGATGCCAAGAATCCAAAAGAGGCTTGGAATAGTTTGGTCACATTTAATGAGACCAATACAAAGGCACAAAAATTACAACTCAAGAACAGGCTGCATACATTTGAGAAAAAGGGCATGTCAATAAGTGACTACACCTTGAAAATTAAAAGCATATGTGAGTCACTTGCATCTATTGGCGTGAATGTAGATGATGATGATAAGGTGGAAGTATGCCTTCATGGTTTAGGATTTGGATACAAGCAGTTCAGAACTTCTATACAGACCAGGCAAAATGTTTAGAATTTTGTTGATCTGGTGTCCATGTTGATTATTGAAGAAAAGAATCTTGGTGAGGAATCAAAATCTCAAGGAAAATCTAGTTATGAGCATGTATTCTACTCTAGCAGAGAAAGAGGCAAAGGTAGAGGTTTCGGAAGTGGAAGAGGAAATAGTAACCAAGACCAAGGTCAACATCAGAATCATGTAGGAGGTAGAGGACAGTTTCGAGGTAGGGGGAGCCGAAGAGGCTGCAAAAATTTCTAAAGAAATGATTTAGGTAACCATAGTAAATGATGTTGGAATTGTGGTAAACTTGGACACTTTGAACATGATTGCAGGTTGAATCAAAATAACAAAAGGCAACTATGCATCCACAAGTCCAAATGATTATGTGAATTTGTTCATGGTTCAACATCATATGATGAATACATTATCTATTGAAGTTTCAAAATCGAATGGAAATGTCTGGTATGTTGATTCAAGTGCTTCAAATCACATTAACATTCATGTAGAATGGTTTAGTAGTTTGCAAAAATTGCCAATTCCTGGATATGTCAAAATAGGTGATGACACATCACACCCTATCAAGAATACAGGAAACATAGCATTGTCTATGGAGGATGGGAAGGTAAAACATCTTACTGATGAGCTGCATGTTCCAAATATAACAAGGAATCTAGTTTCTATTGGACAAATGGTTGACCAAGGATTCAGAGTCAGTTTCAAGCAGCTGCTGGGTTATATGTAGAAGAGTACAATGGAAGATTGATTGCCAAAGGAAAAAAAGAGGGTAGGATGTTCACCTTAAATGTGAAAACTCCTTAAATGAATGTAGCCATGTTTGCAAAAGGTGCAAGAGTTATTGCCGATATAGAGATCTAGCACAAAGGAATTGGACATGCAAATTTGCAGAGACTGAAATCGATGCAATCAAAGGAGATGGTCAATGGACTACCAACTTTCAAATTTTTAGAAATGCTAAAGGTATGTGCAACATGTCAATTTGGTAAATAGTCAAGAGCATCATTTCCACATGTTTGGGGTCTTGCGAAGACCACATCTATGGGTGGTTGTAGGTTTTATGTTACTTTCATCGATGAACATACACACAAAGTATGGGTATACTTCATGAAAGAGAAGAGTGAGGTATTTACTCATTTCTAGAATTTTAAAGATATGGTGGAAAATGGAGAGGAAAGTATATTTAGACATTAAGGTCTGATGGAGGAGATGAATACATGTCAAATTATTTCAGCAACTTTCTTAAAAGTCATGGAAGTCGACATTAGTTTTCATGAAGGTGCACACCACAATAGAATGGCATTGTCGAACAAAATAATAGACATATTGTAGAAATAGAAAGAGCCTTCATGGCTAAGAAGAATATGCCTCATTGTTGTTGGAAAGAAGCTGTGCATACTGTTGTATACATCATGAACAAAACTATGATTGTTGTTGTACATCAAGTCACACTTGAAGAGAAGTTTACAAGTAAAAAGCCAAACTTATCACATATGAAAGTTTTTGGTTGTATTTCATATGTGCATATTCTAGATGAGTTGAGGACGAAGCTTGATCCAAAAGCAAAAAACATTATCTTCATTGGGTACTCCCTTGAGCAAAAGGAATATAAATGTTATATCCCACTCACATGATAGGTGAAGGTAAGTAGAGATGTGGTATTTGATGAAATGTCAAGCTTCTATGCAGATGCCAAAGAAGAACTGAATCTTGAACCAAATGACAAAGAAAATATTAAAAAATCAAGTGTAAAATCTCAAGTTCTGAGTGGACCGGATGCATCACTAAGCAATAGTTCCAACTCAAATCCTTGGAGTGGAAGATTGCATGGAAATTTTAGTCCAACTAATTCATCAAATACATCCAACAAAGGTTAAGAAAAGCTTTTTGTTGGTAGTAGAACATCTACAAGTTTTGAAGACATTGATGGAGATTCAAGCAGTTACAGAAGAGCCTTGACGAGGAACTTGGATTGCCCTCTATGAAGACTCCAGGAGTAAGAAAGGCACATGCAGATAATACAAGGAGAAGTGACCTAAGACCAAGAAGATTTGGAAGGACGTGGAATTGAATGCAACGATTTACATATGATAGCTACATGGTTTGTCATTGTGCCTACATGACAAAGGTAATATAAGATGATGAACCATCTTGTTTTGAAGATGCAATTGAAAATGTAGAATGGAAAAAAGCTATGGATGAAGAGATGGTTGCACTTTATGGAAAGGATACATGGAAGCTAGTTCCATTGCCATAAGGAAAGAAGTCCATAGGTAGCAAGTGGGTTTAAAAGGTAAAGCACAATGCTGATGGTATCATAAGTAGGTACAAAGCATGATTGGTAGCAAAACGATATGCAGATATATGGTATCGATTATGAGGAAATGCTTAGCCCTATTGCTAAAATGCCTACTCTTAGAATACTTGTTGCATTAGCTACAACAAAAGGATGGACTTTGCATCAGATAGATGTGAAGAATGCTTTCCTACATGGTGAGTTATAGGAAAAAGTATACATGGACTAGCCACAAGCATATGAAGATTCAAAGTAGCCAAAATATATTTGCAAGTTGTAAAAGGCTTTGTATGGGATTAAACAAGCCCCTCATGCTTGGGATGCAAGGATTGTTGATTATTTGAACACCCTTGGATTTTCTATGTGTGATGCAGATCATTCATTATATGCAAGGAAGGGTGATGATGGCATCATGATTGTGGCTATTTATGTTGATGACTTGATTGTAGGAGGTGACAATGAAGCAAGCATTAAAGAGGTAAAGCAACTCCTTATGTAGGAATTTGACATGAAAGATCTTGGTGTGTTGTGCTACTTTTTGGGCATTGAGTTTATACATATAGAAATAGGTATATGTTTGAGTATGCTGCAAAAGTATGATATGGCTGATTGTAAGACAATTTCTATGCCATTAGATCAAAATTTGAAGTTGTACGCTACATCAGGTGAAGCATTGGAAAATGCTACTATGTACAAGAAAATTGTCGGAAGTTTGATATATCTCACGATTAGAAGGCCTGATCTAAGCTACACTGTTGGACTTGAAAGTCAATTTATGCACGTTCCCAAGAAGCCGCATCTAGATGCTCTAAGGTGTACTCTATGTTATGTGACTACTACTTTGGATTATGCATTGTTTTATGAGCCTAGTGTAGATTTGTAGGTTCATGGATACTCCGATGCAGATTGGGCTGGTAATATTCCAGATAGAAGATCTACTAGTGGCCTTCTATTCTCACTTATAAGTGAAACTATTACATGGATCAGCAAGAAGCAACCCACTGTTGCTTTGTCGATTACATAGGGTGAGTATAGAGGTGTTGCAATGGTAGCATGTGAAGCATCCTTGTAAGAGATGCTACTTGTAGATTTAGGTGTGGAAGTGCAAAAGCCTATCATCATCTATTGTGATAATCTTAGCAGCATACAATTAGCGCAAAACCCTATTTTTCATGCTAGAACAAAGAATATTGAGGTGCATTATCATTTCATCAAGGAGAACGTATTAGCAGGTGATATTGATCTTGAGGTGCACATTGAGATGCATTATCATTTCATCAAGAAGAAGGTATTAGTAGGTGATATTGATCTTGTTTATGTGAGGATAGATGAGCAGGATGCTGATATTTTCACTAAAGCACTTGGAGCTGAGAAGAAGTTTTGGAAGACGCTTGGATTATAGGACATGATGTTGAGCTTGAGGGGAAGTGTTGAGATATCAAGCTCAACATGTGATGATCCAGGATGACACATATCACTTTTTCATTTCTCTAACATTTATAGTGTTCATGCTAGTATATGTCAGGGATACTTCATTGAGCTTTACTAGATTTATCTACCAAGAGTGATGGCACATTTGTTTATTTCCAGCTCATTCATTTGTGAACATTAGGATTTTCCTTATGTACTGTTCTTTATATATTGCACTTGTTATATTGTTGTTTTTAGGTCATTCTTGTACATTACTTTTATGTAATAGAAGAAGAAGAAGAAGAAGAAGAAGAAGATCATTCTTCCTTGCCACACTCTGTGTGTGCACTCCTCTTTGAATGTGAGTGTGTGTGTGTGAGCTCTCTTCCTTATCTCCTTCATCATGACAACTTCTACTGTGCAAATTTGAGGGATTAAATTCCATTAGTTGGTATTAGAGTAGGAAACATCCTTTGAAGATTCTAGGAGAAGGAGACAAAAGTTTTGACATCAAGGCTAAGAGGTACATTTCAATGTAACCTTAACTTCCCATTCATTATGGCAAATCTGGGTCAAAAATTGGAGTTGCTTGATAAAGACAACTATCAGCCATGGAGGTTTAGAGTCATGAACGTAAAAAGCAAAGGTTTATGGCCTATTGTGTGTGGAGATGAAGATAAGCTTGACATGGATCCCAAAGATTCAAAGGTCACCAATCAAGAATTGAAGATGTTGAATGATTGGGAGGAAAGGAATAGGAGAGCTATCTTGTACATATCACAGGTAATGTTGAACACTATGATTGGTCATATATCAGAGTTTGATCATGCTAGAGATGTTTGGGAGGCCTTAGCAAAGATATATGCCACTTCCAGAAGAAGCAGAAAGATGTATCTTAAGAATGAACTCCATTCCTTGAAGAAGGGTAGTGGTCAATCTATTGTTGGCTACACCTTGAGGGTGAAGGACTTGAGGGAGAAATTGACATCCATTCGATGAGGAAGACCTATTACACTTTACTCTCAATGGGCAAAGAGGGGAAGACAAGTGGAAACCCCTCATTACTACCATCTTGTATAGAGATCCTCTACCAACTTGAGTTGATCCCACACCTAGTGGCAGAAGAGGTTGCCATAGGAGACACATCCAAGAAGGATGGTCACTCACAGGTCCTATATGCTAGCAAAGGCAAAGACAAGAGTGGAAAGAAGGGGAAAGGAGGAAAAAACAAGTCGAAGCAATCCAAGGAAGAAGATTCAGATTCAGAAGGAAATAGCAAGGCATCATCTTCAAGGAATGGCAAGAATGGAAAAGGGAAGAACAACCCTCATCAAGGTAAAACTTGTTTTATATGTGGTAAGCAGAATCATGTTTCTTCGAATTTCTGGTTCAAGGATGACAAAAACAAGAAGAAGAAAAAGCAATGGAATTATGCTAACAACTCGAAGAAGGATGATGAGAAGGAGACCCTCCTAGCCATGGGACATGGCTACACTAGTGATCCCAATGACACAAAGTGGTACATAGACTCTGGATGCTCTAATCACATGTCATGTATGGAGGAATCTTTTTTTCATATGCAGACCCCAAGCTCAAAAGGTTGTGTGCAGATAGGAGATAACACTGAGCATCCCATTACACATTTGGGAGATGTGAAGCTAGGTGAAGCTAAATCTATCAAGACTCTTGAAGATGTGCTCCATGTTCCATCTATTTCCAAGAACCTTATCTTTGTAGGATAGATGGTAGAGAGAGGTATGTAGGTTATATTTGATGCAAAAGGGTGCATGGTGAAGCAAGGAGGCAAGGTCATTGCCAAGGGAAGGAAAGAAGGCAGATTGTTCACACTAGATGTTGCTCCTACACACAAAAAGGTATGTCATATGATGATTGGTAACAAAAGTATTGCACAGATTGATCTTTGGCACAAGAGGATAAGGCATATCAACATTTCCAAGTTAAAAATCATATGCAAAGCAGGTTTAGTGTAGGGACTACCAAATCTTGAAGGCTAAGATCTACATGAGTTTTGTGATGCTTTTTAGCTAGGTAAGAAAGCAAAGAATCCATTTCCAAAGAGTGAGTACAGATCCTCTAAGTTCTTGGAGCTTATACACTTAGATGTATGGGGACGTAGCAGATAGTCTTCATTGGGAGGAGCTGGGTACTTTGTCACTTTCATTGATGACCACTCAAGAGAGTTATGGCGATATGTTATGAAGGAAAAATCAAAAGTGTTTTCATGCTTTCAAAATTTTCAATCTCTTGTTGAGAAAGAATGTGATGCACACATCGACACTGAGGTCACATGGAGGGGGAGAATATTTTTGCAAGGAATTCACAAAGTACTTGCAGGACAATGTCATAAAGAGGCACTTTACATGCACGTACATCCCTCCACAAAATGGTGTTGCAGAGAGAAAGAATAGGCATTTGCTTGAGATAGTTAGATGTCTCATAAATGAAGGTATGATACCATTCTCATATTGGATTGAGGTTGTGGATACAACTTGCTACTTGATAAACAGGGTTCCAACAGGTGGTGTGCACAACTTGACTCCACACGAAATCTATTATGGCAAGAAACTAACCATGGAGCACCTCAAGCTATTTGGATGTGTATGCTTTATTCATGTTCCTAATAAAGTGAGAACAAAGGTGGAGCCCAAGAGTGAGAAAAATGTGTTCATTGGCTACTCAAATGAGCAAAAAGGCTACATGTGCTACAACCCTCTCTAAAAGAAGCTATATGTGTCACGAGATTTTGTGTTTGATGAGTCAAGGTCATGGTTATTTGTACCAACAGCTCCCCCTCAAGCCAAACATCTTGGCTTGCACTTCTTCATGAATCTTCTTGAATGTCCTATAATCCAATCATCGTTTCAAACCTACAAAGTTTAGTACCATCAAGTGCTTTGGTTAACAAATCTGCTCATTGCATGTTTGTAGATACATATGCAAGTTGAATCTCTTTGCTCAATAGCTTCTCTCTAATATAGTGATAGTGCACTTCTATATGCTTGGTTCTTGCATGATAAATGGGATTGGCTGCAAGATGCAAAGAGCTTGTGTTGTCACCAAAGATCATAGGTGAATGAGTGTGAAGTCCCAAATCTGAGTAGAGCAATCTAATCCAAATGGCTTCTTGTGTAGCATTTGCTAATCCCCTGTATTCAACCTCTATTGAAGATAGAGCAACAGTTGATTGCTTCTTGGAAGACCATGAAATGGGCTTATCACCTGCAAAAGAAAGATATCCAAAAGTACTCCTTTTGTCATCCTTACAACCTGCCCAATTTGCATCTACGTATAGCTTAATGTCAAAATCTGATGTGTATGGGAAGTAGAGGCCTTGATTTTGAGTACCTTTGGGATACTTCAAATCCTTTCAGCAGCTTCCAAGTGAGGTGCTCTAGGTTTATGCATGAATTGACTCAAAACACGTACTCCATAACATATATCAATCCTGGTTAATGTTGCATACTTAAGACTTCCAGGTATGCTTTGGTATCCTACAATGTCCAAGAAAATCACTTTCATGAGTGTGAAGAGAGATGGTGGATGCAATCCCAAGATGAATTGGTGCTGCTAGAACCAGCTTCACACCATCCAACTAAGAGTTCAGAGTTGATTAGTAGACCCTTTGAGCTTCCTAAATCCACCAAAATATCAGCCAAGTACTTTGGAACATGTATCTCAAAAGTTTAAGTCAAGACAGACTAGTTGCAAGATGACTAGCTCCCAAAACTTGATATTTTTGTACATACACCTGTTAGAAAAATTGAATAGTGCTCTCAACCTAGTAGGAATTAGAAAACTTCCTTTTGGACATAGCCAATAGACTTAGGTAGCTTTTTATTCCAAGTCAAAACACTTCAAATGATAAACTGAGCACTGAGAACCAGACTCATCAACATTAGGAACATGCCTACCATTCTAGGGGCTCTGCAGAGATAGACCAGTGAGCAGTAAAATGCAGGTATCTCCCAAACTATAAATCCAATGACCATGAAATTTTATATGAGAAACTAGACGATAAGAAAAATTCAACGCACATTAAAACTCGGAAAAACGTTGAGTAGAGCTTGAGATATGAGCTTCTGAAGTTACTGCTCTGAGTGAGTATAGCAGAGAACAAAACAGAGAAGTAGAGAATGATGAATGTATAAATTCACATATGATTACAACCACATTGGCAATGAATATTTGCACAATGGGAGTAGAATGATAGAGCTATGGAGTAATCTCTTCAATCTCTACAAAATGACATGAAGTGGTCATGTACAAGGCTTGCTAATTGCCTCTTCCTTCTTGCTCTTTTTATAGCTACACTTGGAGGGAGTTTTGAATTCGAATTCGAATGGATCCACCTAAAAGTGATCCCCAAAGTTACGAAATATTCCCTCAGCTCACTAATTTGTGGTTTTAGGTAGTTAGAGCCACGAGTTTGCTTTTTACATCATGGATGAGGTAAGCCATTCTTTTTCTTTTTTCTTTTTCACAATTACAATAGATAAAATGTACTCTTTTACAAGAGGTGTTCACATGACTACAAATGAACATAAATCAAGTAATATCAAGCATGTCGGCTTGGGTAAAATGCACCAAGAGCTCCCCCTCAAGCCTAACATGTCTGGCCTCCAAATATATCTTCAATTGTCCTTGATTTCTTGCAAGCCAATCATCAACTTGAATCTATTTAACTTTGTACCATCAAGAGCCTTAGTCAACATGTTTGCACATTGCATATTTGTAGAGACATACGATAGTTGAATATCCTTTCTCATTACCTTCTTCCTTACATAATGGTAGTGGACTTCAATATGCTTGGTTCTAGCATGGTATACCGAATTAGATGGAAGATGTAGTGAGCTTGTGTTGTCACAAAAAATGTGAGGTGTTTAAGAATGAAGTCCAAGATCTATGTACAAAGACTTTAACCACATGATTTCTTGAGTTGCATTAGCCAAACCTCTATATTCAGCTTCAGTAGAGGATAATGCCATGGTTGGTTGCTTCTTAGATGACCAAGAAATGATTTTTGAACCTGCAAATGATACATACCCGGATGTGCTTCTTCTATCATCTCTAGATCCTACCCAATCTGCATCTGACTAGACCTTTAGCTCAAGATCTGAAGTAAATGAATAAAAAAAACCTTCATTCATTGTCCCCTTTAGGTACTTGAGAACTCTCTTGGCCGTTTCCATATGTGGTCTTCTCGGCTTATGCATAAACTGACTCAATATGCTAACACTATAGCATATATCCACCCTTGTGAGTGTTGCATAATTCAAGCTTCCAACCAAGCATTGATAGCTTGTGATGTCTTTGATTGGCTCTCCTTCATAAGCACTAAGATTATGATTTTGCTCCATTGGTGTACCTGCACACTTGGTATTTTCCATCTTGAACTTGACGAGCATGTCATGCACATACTTCCTTTGTGTTATGTATATACCTGAATCTGTGTAAATTAACTCCAATCCAAGAAAATAAGTGACTAGTCCGAGGTCACTTATTTTGAACTCCTACTTCATTTGACTCTTTACATGTTTGATTCCTTCAAGATCATTGCATGTGATAATAATTTCATCAACATGCACACATAAACAGATCACTTCAGATCCAATCCTCTTTATGAACAAAGAGGTATCCGCCTTGCTAGCTTTGAATCCTTAGTCATGCAAATAAGTCACCAATGTGAAATTCCAAGCTCTTGGAGCTTGCTTCAATCCATACAAGGCTTTCTTTAATTTGCATATTGAGTTAGGATGATGTGCATCCTCATATCCAGGAGGTTGTGCCATATACACTTCCTCAGAAATCCATCCATTCAAGAAAGCATTCTTTACATCAAGTTGATAGAGCTTCCAATTTCTAGATGCAGCAAGACTAATTATAACCCTAATTGTATTTCCTATCTTGACCACTGAATGCTTGGTGTCATCACTTGTGTGCACTTGGTGCTTTCCCTTGGGCTCCTCAAGATCTGAAAGGAGAGCTACATTGCCTGCTACATGCTTTGAACACCCTGAGTCAATATAGAAGAGGTGTTCATCATTCATACCTTGTTTTGAAGTCATGTTTATAATGAGAAGAGAATCCTCTTGATCCTCTATATAATTGTTGAAATCTTTTCTTGATTTGTATCCCCCTTGATAATTGTTGTTGTAATTGTTGTAGCCATGGTTGTAGCCTTGATTATGGTTGAATATTCCTCTTGATTGTGATTAGCCTCCTCTTTGAGATCCTCTTCCTCTCTGACTCTTGAAGTTCCTATGGAACTCATCTGTTGTGTGATTATACCATCCACATATATTGCATGGGGAAGAGTTGAAAGGTCTCCCCCTACCTTGCTTACCTCCTCTACCCCTTCCACTTGAGTTCCTACCTCTCCCTGCATAGTTAGCTTGAGAAGTAGTACCTTCATCTTCTGCTTTCTTGCTCTTTCCTTTATCTTTAGACTTTCCTTTATCTCTATATAGGGAAGAAGAGTTGTTACCTCCTGATGGTTCTCCTTTTTTGTTGAGCTTGGCTTCATGGGTAAAGAGTTGTCCCATGAGAGTGGTAAGATCAGGAATTTGCATGTCCATGTAAAGGTCCATAGCAATTGTGAAAGCTTCCCACTTATCATCTACCTTGATGCCATTGATTATCTGTCTCATTATTTGCTCCTCTTCAATCTCCTCTCCTATGCTTGCCAATTGATCAGCTACATCTTTTACCTTGGTGACATACTCTGAAACGTTATGCTTGGGTTGCTTCCTTTGAGTAAATTGATTTTTTCAAGCTCTTGTATTGGAAGAAAAGTATGAAGATAGTGTATCCCAAGTCTCTTGGTAAGTTTTACAATTCCTAATGTGAGGAAGAAGAAAGTCAGAAATAGAGCTAAGTAGATATGACCTTGCTAAAGCATCTTTGGAAGCTCTTCTCTTGTAGGTTGACCTTTGCTTCTGAATATGGGCATCTCCTCATCTCCTCATATGTATCCATAGAGACTCCTTCCTTGTAGATATGTCTTCATCCTCAAGGACCATGTTGGATAGTTATTCCTGTCCAATTTATCAATAAAAGAAGGAAAAACATCTCCCATTTTACCTCAACTTGCTCTGATACCACTGTTGGAAGAGATGGATGGATACCTCAAGAAAGTGAGGTGGTACTGCTAAAACCTGCTTTCTACCTACCCCATCAAACTTTAGAGTCATGTTGTAGGATCTTTTAGCTTGCAAATGGTACCAAGAAAGTAACTATCTACTTTGGAATTGATCCTTCAAATAATTGAATCAAAACAGCCTACCTCACAAATAGCTAGTGTCACAAAACTTGTTATTTTGGTCTAGAAACCTTCTGGTTCTTTTGCTCACTGCTCATAGTGCAGTAGCAATTGATCAAATTCTTTCTCAGGGAATCAAATTAGATTAGATGGCTAATGATTTCAAGTGGAATCATCTAAAATGACAAACCATACACGGAGAAATCAATTTAGCAATCCAAGGCTTACCCCCGATTTTTTAGCAACTGAATAGTACAAGACTAATGAGCTATTTGATGGCAATTTCTCCGAAATGACGGAAGCAAATACCTTGAAAATTTTGATAGCATAAAATAGAATTTGAGCTGGTTCTAACAAGCTATAGATAATGCAAAATGGTTGAGAAATCATTGAGATATGATCAAGCAAAGTTTACTATTCTGAGTAGTCATAGCAGAGAAGTAGACAGAGATGATCAATCAACTATATGTATTATAAAACATGATTGTACAAGAACATTGGCATTCTAATGATGCTCAATGATAGTGATCTAAGTGAGCTATGATGTAAGTCACTTAGTTCCTACAAATGATCAAGGAGAAGGCATAGAATAAGTCACCATACCGTGAGATTTACAAAGCCACCTTTTATAAGAGTCCTCTTTGAATTTTGAATTTGAATTCAAGTTTTGGCTCCAACTAAAAGTTATTCCCTTGATCTAGGAGATATTCTCTCTTTGAAAACGTGTAGCTAATATGCTTCCTACCTCCATGAGATACAAAGCTCTTGAAAGATTCTGAATGATTTAACCTTTTACAAATGGTAAATGATCTAATGTTACGAGCAATGGTTCACATGCTTCATCAAGTAGTTGTACATATTTGCTTCCATGCCTAGTCAAATCTGAAGGCTTGGACATTTGCACCAACATTAAGGTATGTGAAGAGTACAATTAATTATGGGTTGCTATACAAGTTATGATGAAGAACTTTAAGTAAGAGCATGAAGTTATGTAGATTGGGCAGGGAGTGTTGATGATAGAAGGTAAACTTCTCACTATGTTTTCATGCTAGGTACAAAAACAATTTCATGGATGAGCAAAAAGTAGCCCACAATTGACTTGAGTTCAACAGAGGTCCAATATAGAGCTTTAGCCCTCACTACATGTGAAGCAATGTGGCTTACAAATCTCTTCAAAGTTTTTGGTATACAACTTTGACTAGTTCTAATTTATGGATATAACATGTCAAACCTACATCTTGCTTACAATCCCATGTATCATGCAAGGAGCAGGCACATTGAGGTGCATTACCATTATCTAAGGGAAAAGGTTACAAGTGGGGACATTAATGTTCATCTTGTAGGTACAAAGGACCAAGTTTCAGATATCTTCACCAAAAGCTTGTATATGACCAAGTTAACAAAGTTTTCAAAGGCAATGAGCTTACTTGACATGGACACTACCACATTAAGCTTGAGGGGAAGTGTTAAAAGTGTGAACTACGTAAGCTTTAGGTGGAGAAAGGGGTCAAAAGACCTTAATGTGGACAAGATTCATGACTTAGATCAATAAGGGCAATCTCAAGCTTAGGAAAGGTCGGGCAAGATAGTCTTAAGGTAGTGGAAGAGTGGGAGAGACATCTAGAAGCTATATAAGGAGGTGAAGAGACACCAAATGCATGGATGTCTTGTAGGTCATTGAAGACCGAGAGACATATACTCAAGGAGGAGAGATTCATACAAGGATCAAGGAGCTAAAAGACAGATGTCCAAGCTAGGAAAAATGTAGAGGAGGGTGTTACATGCACAGAGGAGGAGTAAGGAGGAGCTACCAAGCCCACACCCCCTCTAGTCTCTCGTAGGTATAGACATAGTCTACTTATAATAGTTGTAACTCCTTGTGTACATATCCAATTCAAGAGATTTAAAGTGCATTCTGTAGCTTATGTATGTACCTTAGTTTTTTTATGAGGGCTTCTTGAAATTAGTTTTATGTGCAAAGAAATTGGTGTATCTCTGTGACCCTAATTTTTGCATATCCTACATCTCTACATAGTCTATTTTGTACATAGTTGTTGAGTGACCTAAACAGATCCATTTGTAGTGTTCTATAAGATGGAGATGCTTAATCTCCAAAAGACAAGCTATCATTGACGTTAGAGCACCTCTATATCAAGAATAACTCAAAACCTCAACCAATTTTAGAAGATCAATGCCAAATTATCAAGACTTTAGCTAACTGTGAAGAAAGTCATTACATAGAAAAGTTTGCTACACTTAATTCATCGATTAACTAATCAAATGAGTAAATTTTGTGATGAAACTTTGTAGAAGATGTTGCCAAAAAATTATGCACCTTCTCCAAGTTAGAAATTCTCAAAAGATTCAGTAAATCTTGAGATATAGTTCAAAGAATGTACCTATGTTTGAAACTATACTTCTGTATAGTCAATTTTGACACCTGTAACTTCTAATGCATGGTTCTCCCGAACTAGAGCCCGCTTATTCAAATGCTTTTATCCATAGATGGCTTACTTTTCAACTTAAATTTTGACTCCTCATTTGTGTAAAACTTTACACTATGCACTGAGATCTGATCAATTCTTTGATCATCGAGATTGCACCTGTTTTAGAAGACACTCATCACTTCTTTACATACAAATGTTCCTACACACAATTCTCTCAGCCTGTTTACAATTAGGCTCTCAAATCGTAACCATAGATGCGTTAAATATGGACTTAGGCATCTACAAAAGGATTCTTGAAATGATCAGAGAAATGGAGAAAAGATCGATGTGCAATTCGTAGAAAACTTCTTCTATTCAACTCATCTTACATTTGATGGATTATACTCACATAAATCATAGTCTACTCCTCTCTATCTCATTTATACTTCATTTCTCTCATATATCACGACCAAATACAAGTTTATATATACATATGAGTGTAGATTCATCATTACTTCAAGTATTTCTGAAGTATTTACAAAGCTAATGTACATGTGTATATAGACCATCTCTTTCTGAACCTCTACTTCACTTCATGCTCTTTGGCTTCAATCTTTTCTTCATTTCTTCAATCCTAAGCTTCATATTATCATCAATTGTTGATTGTCTTGCTCCAACAGCTCCTCCTCAATCATCAGTTGTCATTACCTGCATCTTCTTTATCACGGCCATATCTTTAAATATTTGCAACTTTGGTCCATCCAAACTCTTTGTCAACATATGTGCAAGTTGATCTTTTGTAGGAGTATGCATGATTTCTATTTCTTTATCAAAAGCCTTCTCTCTCAGAAAATGATATTGAATCTCCATATGTTTAGTCCTAGCATGAAACACATGGTTAGCTGCCAAATACAAAGAACTCATATTGTCTCCACAAATGATAGGAGTACTCTGAATGATATCAAAACTCTTTATAAGAGTTTTCAGCCATATGACTTCCTTTGCAGCTTCTACCATACCTTTGTACTCTACCTCTATATATAATAAAGCAACTGTATGTTGCTTCTTAGAACACCATGAAATTAACTTATCTCCCACATAACACAAATATCCATGTGTTGATCTTCGATCATCAGAGTTACCTGCCCAATCTGCATCACTATATATCTTGATCATTGTATGTGAAGTAAACCCATAGTACAAATCTTCTTTAAGTGTGCCCTTGATATACCTAAGCACCCTTTGACCTGCAATCCAATGTTCCTTTCTAGGGCAATGCATGAACTCTGATAAAACTCCAACTGCATATGATAGGTCAGACCTTGTTAATGTAGCATAAATCAAGCTACCCACCAAACTCTAATAAAGCTTCATGTCTTTGAATAATTCTCCTCCATATCTACTCAATTTGTGATTCACCTCCATTGGAGTTGGTGCTATCCTGCTGTTGGCAGCAGTCAAGGCACCCAAGGACCCACAAGACAAGGAAGCCAAAGAAGGGAGTCAGAGCAAGGATCAAGCAGGAAAAGTAGTCAATGCAGATCTGGCAAATAGGCCCTTAATTTTTTCCAAATATTTCCCAAACAATGATTCTAGTCACTCCACACAATTATAAATACCATTTCATATTTTTGTAGCTCCATTTTGTGCAAGCCAAGGAGTTTTTAAGCTTGAGGAGCATTAGAAGTACCTACCTATCAATTTTCATATTTTTTAGACTCCGTTTGAGCCCTCAAATAGGCCCTAGAACCTAATTTTTAACTAGGCCGGACACTAGGTCTAGACAGGGCTAAAGCTAGTCAAAAACTATAAAAAGAGCTAGAGAGCTCATTTTTGGGGTTAGCTTGTGGTAGATTTGAACTTGTAAGAGCACTCTTGAGTAATCTAAAGAACTCCATTGTTTTTCTCTTTGTCTTACCTTGTGTGCGTGTGTGTGTATGTGTGTGCATGTTGGTGTGCTTCTCACTCACACACTTGTGCCATCACTTGTTCGAGGTCTTCATACCATCCTCACTTCTTCCTAGATTGACATTCAAGGAGGTGCTACTCATCACTGAGCTACACCAAATTTTGGCACCGTTGCCGAGGATCGAGCTTTGAGGACGAGCGTGTGATGGTAAGACGTAGAGTTGAGGCGTTGGAGTCATATGTATTTTCTTCACTTTTATCTATTTTCTTTTGTTTTCTTCACCATCTTCATCACCATCATCATCATCACCATCTCCCACCTCCATCTCCATCATCGCGAAAAATTTTAGTTTTTGGTCATATCACCCTACCCATACCATTCCCCTCATTTCACTTGTGAGAGAGAGGGAGAGAGCATATGTGTGTTTGTGCTATTGTGTGTTTTCTGAGATTTTTTGCAAGAATCAGCATCCCCAGCAGCTGCACCAGCTCTAGCAGGTAAAATTTTGATTGTGTAGGTCTCGAGGCATTGACCTCTGTCAATCGTGACCGATAGAAAAATCGACCATTTTGCTAAACTGAGTGCATAACCATGGTGTGTAGGCCTAGAGCATTCCAAATATATGTTTGAAATTTTAAAATTCCTCTGTTTTCTATCAATCGCAATCGACACGTCAATCACGATCGACAACGACGATGGACACTTGTCGATGGACCTGTCAATCACGACCGACACATCGATCACGATCGATAGAGTCATCGACCAGTTGTCCACGACCGACACAATCTACGCGTGCCACGTGTCAATTACGATCGACCCATCAATCACGATCGACGGTCCCGACGGACCTGTCAATCGCGACTGACCCAGTCAATGACTGTTTGACCATGATCGACAGAAACCCTCATGTGCCACGTGTCAATTGCGATCAACTTTCCATCAATCGCGATCGACACAATCAACGATCCTTTGACCATGACTGACTAAAATTTCGGGCCACGTGTCAATCACGATCGACCCATCAATCGCGACTGACAACCACGATGGACGTATCAATCGCGACGGACACGTCGATCGCGACTGACATATCAATCGCAATTGACAGACCACTCGATCGCGATTGATGGGCAAATTCGGCCATTTTTTAGGGCAAAGATATTTGGTCAATTTTTGGCAATTATTTGGGAAACATTAAAAGTTTATTAGAGCATTGTGAGGCCGCTACACAAAGTGAATTCGAGGAATCCTGTTTGCCACTTAGCCTATTCTAACCCTGTTTAAGCCCCAGAACCCTGAACTGGCATAACTTTCTCATACAAAATCCGTTTGTTGTGATTTTGAGTTTGTTGGAAAGCTCGTGTTACGGTAAAATTAATACCAGGATTATTAGATATAGTATTTTTAATTTGACCATACCCAGGGGAAGACAACTGAGGGATCTTTAGGATTGTTTTCCACAAAGCCAAAGAAGATCTCTGAATTGCATGAATGAAAATGGTTTGTTGTTTCAATTGAATTCAGATTTTGAGCTAACTTTGGGACTTTTACAAGTCCATTGAGAGCATCAAAGGGCATTCTAAGCAAGAGTAAGTGCAAGCTTGGGAACATGCTTCCTGGGCACACAAGGGCAACCAAGGAAGGAGACTTAAGGTTGGAGATTCTCAACTTCCTCTTTCAATTGCTAGCTTGGGCTAAGAACGCAGAGCGTTGGAAGTACTTTAGGGCGACAATAGGCACGAGACAAGTTAAAGATTATCTAAGAAATCAAGTTTAAGACAAGGGATAACTTGTGTGTGACCGATAATTGTAAAATAAAGAACTTAACATGGTATGATCAACTTAAGGTGTGAAAATTAACTCAAGTCTTCTTGATGATGCAAAATCAGATAAGATCCTAAACACGATAACAAAATAAAAAGAATCTAGTGATTGATAAGAACAAATCAGCAATGAGGTTGTACTTGGGGAAATCGGGGTTATTCAATTAGGCATATGAACCTTAGATCAGGACGACACCTAGGGAGAGATAGACAGAGTCTTAGGTCTTTAGAGGCTAGTGTCAACCATACTACTAGGTCTTGGGCCCAACAGTTGAGCCACTATTCGCACTACCCTAGATCTGAAACTAGCGAGTCCGAGATGTCTCAGGGTATGGAGAGACGCACAGGAAGTTCAGGCGTGCCATACTTACAAAGGGTCGAAGGTCCTTACAAGACGCAACTCGAATACCTTAGGACCACCTGATTAGGTGCTTCCATCTGTGAGGACGGCCGAAGAAGATCTGTGGTCCAGATGAAAAACCCTGATCAACACATTGGACTAGAACATCCAACAATCAAGTTCGAAAATGGTGCATACCTGGACAAAGAGGGAACCATCTATGTAGTCACCAATCACCCAGATAGGACAGACGAATTCGAGAATGTGATCCCAGAGACGGACATAGGTGACCTAGAGCAAGGGAACCTAGGTGGAGAGCCTAAAACCCCTCGGGGCAAATCGGTTCTCACTAGAATTATCACACCAGAGTGGGTACCACAGGACAATAAGAGCATAGATCTGCTTCTAAACTCAGAAACCGATGAAGCCTTTTGGAGGTATAAGCCTGATCAACCGAACGAGGCAGGAATGATCACAATCTATGAGTTTAAAGATCTTGATAGCCCACACAAAGTGACCTATTTAGACAATACTTCAGAGAGGATCTTTGTGGTCACAGAGCATGGTAGACATGCCTACACTTGGAAGGGTGAATTTATTTTTCCCCAACCAAGATCTAATGTCTCTTATGGCCACCAAGGAGTGGGAACATCCCACACTCATGGAGCTCAAAGGGATAGGAGTGGAGATAGACTGGAAGTGAGTTTTGTTAACCCACTAGGAAGAGAAAGAACAAGAACAGAAACGGATAGAGTGGAACCCGAGAGACCTAGAGCCCCAAGAAACCATAGAAATGCTGATGATTTTCCTTTGCTAAGGCCTAGAGAACACACTAGAACCTTGAGGCCAACCCAGTTGGTTAAGTCCATGAAGAACTACTTCGATGGTACTGGAGACCCCTATGATCATGTGGCCGAGTTTAGGCAAGTCTTGAGAGCTGAACAAGTGGAGGAACTATTCACGCAATAAAATGCCTTCGGTCTAACCCTTAGGAACACTGCCCTTACATGGTTCCAACCTCTCAATGAGAGATAGTTCAGGAATATAGACCAACTTCTAGAGGCTTTCATTACCGAATTCTCTAAAAGTGGCATAAGGCATAATACCTCCTCACTGATTCATATTCAAGCAGACACCTCAAGAGACCGTTAGACTTGCAAGAAGAAGGTTTAGGAGAAAAAGCCAGAGAGATAGGTGCGAAGGAAACCCTTAGATTAATTCAAGGCCTAGCCTATGCACCGGTAGTATTTCCTAACGAAGAATTTGAGCCACACGGCTGAGCAAAAATTTTAGCAACAATGGATGTAGCCATCAATGAGGAACAATGGACACCCCACTATGATGAGGATGGATATGACATTTCAGTCTTCTCCATAGAGCCAATCATGGGAGATTCGGTTTTGGAAGAATGTGAACCTAGCACTGATGCATTCGAGGATGCAAGTGACTCCGATCTAGAGTCTATCATTATGGACCCACCCTTTGCATCAGATGAAGAATACCGCTAAGAATGAAGGAAAGAAGAGAAAGAAGAGAGAAGTCACACAAGAAGTAGAAGAATCTTTGTTTGAGGTCCCCGAGAATTTAAAAAAGTATGAGATAGATGATAGGAGAGTCATGGTAAGAATGCCTAAATGTGAGGCACAATCAGGACATGCCTATGATAACAATGAAACCACCAAGAAAATAGTTGTAGCCATAGAAGAAGGAGAGGAGAGATGCACTTACATAGGACATGAGCTGACAGAAGAAGAAGAGCAAGAGTTGATAGCTTTGCTAAGAGAGTACAGAGATGTATTTGCTTGGAGCTACAAGGATTTAAAAGGTGTAGACCCTGACATATGCTCCCACACTATTACCATGACCTCAGATGCAAAACCCTCTAAGCAGAAGCCATACACGTATAATGATAATTATGTTGCCAAGATCAAAGAAGAGATAGATCGCTTGGTCGAAGCTGGATTTATCTATGAAATTGAGCACACTAAGTGGGTATCCCCCATCGTAGTGGTGCCCAAGAAGAATGGAAAGCTACATGTGTGTATTAACTTGAAGAAGGTTAATGCAGCCACTATTTGAGATAACTATCCACTTCCAATTACCGAACATCTACTAGAAAAAGTAGCAGGCAAGGAAGTGTACAGCTTCCTTGATGGATTTTCTAGTTACAATCAGGTAGCCATAGCTCCGGAAGATCAGCATAAGACGGCTTTTGCCACAGAGTGGGGCATATTTGCCTTCCAAGTAATGCCCTTTGGTCTTACTAATGTGCCCGCTACCTTTCAGAGACTGATGTGTCATGTATTTAAAGAGTTTCTGAGAAAGAATTTAGAAGTCTATGTTGATGATCTTTGTGCTCATTCCAACGTTAGACATACACATATACCTGAACTCAGGCAAATCTTTGACAAATGTAGAGAATATCGTGTGCCTGGACCTAGAAAAGTGTGTTTTCATGGTCAGACAAGGCAAGATTCTAGGACACATAGTGTCAAAGAATGGCATATCCACTCATGAAGAGAAAGTGAAAGCTATCGCGGAACTACCTAGGCCAAAGAATGTCAAGCAAGTACAAGCTTTCATGGGGCATTGTGGTTATTACCGATGCTTTATACACATGTATGCCATAATTGCAAAGCCTCTGTACGGACTTTTGACTAACTTTGAGTGGACTGATGAATGCGAGAACTCCTTCAATGAGCTTAAATGACGATTATGTTCAGCACCAATCTTGACTACACCAGATTGGAATAAGCCCTTTCATGTGCATGTGGATTGTTGGCAACAGTCAAAGCACCCAAGGACTCACAAGACAAGGAAGCCAAAGAAGGGAGCCAGAGCAGAGAGAAGGCACAAGCAGACTAAGTAGTCAACGAAGATCTAGCAAGTAGGCCATTCAAATTTTTCCAAAACAACATCTTCATAAGAGTGATTCTCATCACTAAAAATCATTGTAAATACCATTTCACCTTTTTGTAACTCCATTTTGTGCACGTCGAGGAGTCCTCGAGCTTGGGGAGTACTAGAAGTATCATTGTACCAATTTTCATGATTTTTAGACTTCATTTAAGCCCTCAAATAGGCCCTAGAACCTAATTTTTAACTAGGTCGGACACTAGGTCTGGACATGGCCAAAAGCTAGTCAAAAACTATAAATAGAGCTAGAAAGCTCATTTTTGGGGTTAGCTTGTAGTAGATTTGAACTTATATGAGCACATTTGAAGTAATCTAAAAGAATTCCATTGTCTCTCTCTTTGTTCTTGCCATGTGTGCACGTGTGTGTGTATGTGTGTGCATGTTAGTGTGCTTCTCACTCACGCACTTGTGCCATCACTTGTTCGAGGTCTTCATACCATCCTCACGTCTTCTCGGATCGACATTAAAGGAGGTGCTACTCATCACTGAGCTACACCAAATTTTGGTGCCGTTGCCAGGGATCGAGCTTTGAGGACGAGCGTGTGATGGTAAGACGTAGAGTTGAGGCATTGGAGTCGTAGGTAATTTCTTTACTTTTATCTATTTTCTTTTGTTTTCTTCATCATCATCATCACCATCATCATCCTCACCATCTCCCACCTCCATCTCCATCATCACGAAAAATTTCAGTTTTTGGTCATATCACCCTACCCATACCATTCCCCTCATTTCACTTGTGAGAGAGAGTGAGAGGGCGTATGTGTGTTTGTGCTATTCTGTGTTTTTTGAGATTTTCTGCAGGAATCAACATTCCCAGCAGCTGCACCAGCTCCAGTAGGTAAAAAATCTGACTATGCAGGTCCCGAGGCGTTGACCTCTGTCAATCGAGATGGATAAAAAAGTTGACTTTTTTGCAAAACAAAGAGCATCACCATAATGTGTAGGCCTAGGGCAGCCTAAATATGTGTTTGAAATTTTAATATGTCTCTGTTTTTTGTCAATCGCGATTGACCTGTCAATCGCGATCGACAAACGACGATGGACACTTGCCGACGGCTCTGTCAATAGCGACCGACACCTCGATCACGACCGACTGAGTCAACGATCGACATAATTTATGCGCGCCACGTATCAATCGCGATTGAGCCATCAATCACGATCGACCCATCAATCGTGACTGACAGTCCCGACGGATCTGTCAATCGCGACAAACCCGATCAACGACTGTTTCACGACGACCGATAGAACCCTCGCGACGGACCTGTCAATCGCGATCGACCCATCAATCGCGACTGACAGAGTCAATGACGCTTTGACCATGATCGACTAAATTTTCGGGCCACGTGTCAATCGTGATTGACCCATCAATCGCGACCGATAGCCACGATGGACCTGTCAATCACGACCGACACGTCGATCGTGACTGGCATATCAATCGCGATTGACAGACCACTCGATCGCGATTGACAGACAAATTCGGCCATTTTTTAGGGCAAAGATAGTTGGTCTATTTGGGGTATTATTTGGGAAACCTTAGAAATTTGTTAGAGCATTGTGAGGCCGCTACACAAAGTATTTCGAGAAGTTCTCTTTGCCTCTTAGCCTGTTTCAAGCCTGTTTTAACCCTAGAACCTTGATCAGGCATAACTTTCTCATACGAAATCCATTTGTTGTGATTCTTATTTTGTTGGAAAGCTCGTGGGGAGTATTTTTGAAGTGATCATACCTAAAGGGAAGAAAATTGAGGGATCTTTAGGATTGCTTTCCATAAAGCCAAAGAATAATTTGATCTCTAAACTGCATGAAGGAGCATGGTCTATTGTATCAATGGAATTCAATTCGTGAGCTAATGTTGGGACTTTTACAGGTCCTTTGAGAGCATCGAAGGGCAATCTAAGCAAGAGTAAGTGCAAGCTTGGGAACACGCTTCCTAGGCACACAAGGGCAACTGAGGAGAGAAACAGAGGTTGGAAATTCTCAACACCCTCTGTCACTCCCTAGCTTAGGCTAAGTACAGATAGAGGTTTCGATCAATTAGGGATACGTTAAGCACGACCAAGTCCAAGAACTCTAATCACTTAAGTGCAAGTGCCAGGAGATTACATTTGCGAAACAACCTAAGGAAAAAGAATTTAACTAAAGTGACCAACCTCAAGTACGAGAAAAACTTAAGTGTTCCTTGTAATGACGATTGATTGGACAAGAAGTAACATCCTAAGCAAACTTAAAAAGAACAAGTAACTAATACAAAAGAACTCAGCAATGAAATTGTACTTAGGAAATTTGGGATTATTCAATTGGGCTTATGAACCTTAGATCAGGACGACACCTAGGAAGAGATAGACAGAGTCTTAGGTCTTCAGAGGCTAGTGCCAATCATACTGCTAGGTCTTGGGCCAAGCAAATGAGCCATTATTCGCACTACCCTAGCTCTGAAACTAGTGAGTCTGAGATGTCTCACGGTATGGAGAGACCTACAGGAAGTTCAAGTGTGCCATATTTACATAGGGTAGAAAGCCCCTATAAGATGCAGCTCGAATACCTTAGGACCAACCGATTAGGTGCTATCATCTATGAGGACGGCTTAGGAAGATCTGTGGTCTAGATTAAAAACCCTGACCAACCCATTGGAATTGAACATCCAGCCATCAAATTTGAAAATGGAGCATCATTGGACAAGGAAGGAACCATATACGCAGTCACCAGCCACCCAGATAGGACAGATGAATTTGGTAATGTGATCCTAGAGACAGACATAGGTGACCTAGAGCAAGGAAACTTAGGTGGAGAGCCTAAAACTCCCCGAGGCAAATCTGTTCTTACTAGAATCCTCACACCAGAGTGGATTCCCAAAGACAACAAGAGCATAGATCTACTCTTGAACCGAGAAACTAAGGAAGCCTTTTGGAGGTATAAGCCTGATCAGCCAAATGAGATAGCAACGATCACAATCTATGAGTTCAAAGATCCTGATAGCCCAGGCAAAGTGACCTATCTAGATGACACTTCAGAAAGGATCTTTGTGGTCACAGAGCATGGTAGACATGCCTACACTTGGAAGGGTGAATTCATTTTTCCCCAACCAAGATCTAATGTCTCTTTTGGCCACCAAGGAGCTCGAACAGCCCAAGATCATGGAGCTCAAAGGGACATGAGTAGAGATAGGCCAGAAGTGAGTTTCGTCAACCCAATGGGAAGAGAAAGAACGAGAACATGGATAGAGTGGAACCTGAGCAATTTAGAGCTCTAAGGAATCTAACAAATGTAGATGAATTCCCTCTGCCAAGACCTAGAGAGCACACGAGGACTTTGAGGCCTACACAACTAGTTAAATCCATGAAGAACTACTTCGATGGCACTGGAGACCCATATGATCATGTGGCCGAATTTAGGCAAGTCTTGAGAGCTGAACAAGTGGAGGATCTATTCACGCAGTACAATGCCTTTGGTCTAACCCTTAGGAACACCGCTCTTACGTGGTTTCAACCACTAAATGAGAGGCACTTCAGGAACATAGACCAACTTCTAGAGGCTTTCATTATTGAATTCTCTAAGAGGCATAAGGCATAAAACTTCTTTACTGATTCATAGCTTCAAGCAAACCCCTCAAGAGACGGTCAGACTGAGCTACCCACTCCAGCCAAACAAGTGGCTTTATTCCTAGATGGATTGCTAAGTACAAAGTTGAGATCATACGTGTACTTAAAGGACCCAAGGACCATAGAAGAGTGTGTACGCATGTGCATCGACATCAAGGATAACCTAGGGGAGGAATTAGAACTTTCCAAAATCTACAAAGATTCAGATAGTTCTACTAGCCTCTCTTCCTGGCAATCCACATCTATTGAGGAACTCGTTGAGAAAGTAGCTCAAAAACTAGGTGTCTCTAGCAAACAAATCCCAAGATTTGCCCCAGTTAAACGGTGCTATACTTGTGGAGGTGACCATATAGCGAACGTATGTCCCATCATGGCTCAACCCCAAGTGAATCCCAGTAGCCAATACTGCACCATAGAACGGAGATACACTAAACACACAACACAAGATTGCCCATACAATAAGCAAGCGGTTAGGCAAACGTACCCTCAGCCTATCCACCACAGGGAAGATCAGAACCAGTATCCACCACAACAGTATGCTAGGCCTCAACAAACCTACTAAGCATAATATCAGGCCCAACAGAGACCTCAGCCTGTGTTAGCTCAGCAACCTCCTACCCCAACCAATGTGATCCCAATAAAGTATGCAGCTGCAAAAGAGAACCTGAATAGAGCCATAGTGCCAGTAACACCATTGCTTTCAGAAAGTGACCCCAGTGACCATAGCTTTGATTCTACACATATAGATAGCCCCCAGGCCTACTACATGCAGTCACCTGAGCATAACGAGTTATATTACTCTGAAGAGCCAAGTGAACCTAGTTGGGAACAAGAGTATGCAAATGTCATGTATGCAAACCCCAACTCTAGACCTCAACCTAGGTAGGTACGACCCCCATTCCCTAGAGGACCATGCTATAGATGTCAGGGAGATCACCTCATTTGTGATTGTCCCATGCCTGCACCTACACAACCCCAACCCGTAACAATTCAGGGCTTTTGTGAAGATTGTGGGAAGGAGCATCTCTTAAGAGACTGCCCAAAAAACCCCAATAATATGCCAAAAATCACTCCTATCAATGTTATTGGGTTAGTAGTAGACGCTACAGGAAGTGTAACTTCCACTGCACCAGTACAGGTGGTCACTAGAGCTCAGGCTTTGCAGCAGAACCAAGGGTTAGGCCAAGAAAAGAGTGCAGAGGTGAGTGAAACTGAGAGCATAGCCAAGAAACGGTCGAGATCCTGGAAGGATAGCCGAGAGAGAATGAAAAGACAATGGTCTAAAAAGATGAGCGAATTAGAAGAAAGCATAAGAGAGACAAAAGCCAAGATTATTAAGCTCACCTCTCAAACAAACTCTCACATAACCCCACCACCTTCATCCCTATCACCGTCTAATCCACCACCTATCAACCCACCTCATACCATCCCACTACCCCCTATAGTAGGATCAGTATTAGCTGACTCCACTCCTGAAGACATAGACATGATGCTTAAGGCATATCAGGCCAGAATCCAAGAAGGGCCACATGTGACGGATCATGACAAGTGCTACCCTAGAGCTGACCTAGAGATAGAAAGAACCAAGCTT
This sequence comes from Ceratopteris richardii, assembly GCA_020310875.1. Classification (NCBI taxonomy): domain Eukaryota; kingdom Viridiplantae; phylum Streptophyta; class Polypodiopsida; order Polypodiales; family Pteridaceae; genus Ceratopteris; species Ceratopteris richardii. The sequence continues at coordinate 195,761,310 of CM035409.1, forward strand.
TGCGCGAAAATGGTCGCATTGGCTCAGACCATGTTTGAAGCCAGTCGCCTCTTCAACTACTCTTGCTCAGCTAAGGCACAATTGCACTTGGATGAACTATTAGAGAAGTTAGAGAGCATAATTGAAAGATCTGCCAAGGAAGAAAAAAACCAAGAGAGAGATGAGGCAAGTAAAAGAATAAGCATTCCCCCCCAGGAAGCTTATGTGCCTAATTCCACAGAACCAGACACCTCTTCTTCTATGAATAGCTACACACGAGAATTCCTACGAGAGATTCAAGAAGAGAGATGGGCAAAAGAGAGTGAAGTCCCTCCTCCCATTGAACTTGTGGATGACGCGCATGATCAATTCCCACAAGAAATTCCTTCCATTTATGGAGAACAGGAGAGCACCCAATCTCAAGAGAGATTAGACTTTGAGTCTAATTCTTTACATGAATTACCCCACTTCACAGGTCCATGGGAAGCTAAGTCTACTTACATGAGGGCACCCACTATCATGGTACGAAACGAAGACTCAATCATACCTAGGAACATGGAGGTAGTAAAGAATACTAAAGTGCAGTGCAATCTCACTTTAGAAGAGTTACTCAAGGTTAGGCCAGAACTATGGAAAAATGTAGCCAATCAAGTGCCAAAAGTAGTGAAACCTCGCTCCCAGGTAGGATCCCATAGAACAGTGCCAAAAATACCCTTGGATAAGATAGGAGACGTGAGTGAAGGAGAAGAAGGAAACACCTATCTTCCCATTACCCATCAAGGATACACAACCAAGGCAATTTTGGACTCAGGCGCAGGAGTTGCCATTGCTACCACTTCCCTATGGAAGCGTTGGGGCAAGCCAACACTTAGGCCAATGAGAATGAAATTGCAGATGGCTGATGGTCACATAGAAAGACCATTAGGCTTGCTAGAAGGAATAAATCTCACTACATGTGGTGTTGAGTTCGAGCATACTTTTGCTATATGTGATTTTAGCAAGAACCATGCCTATGAGATGATTTTGGGAAGACCATTCATGCGACAGTTGCAAGTGGTACAGGATTGGGGAACCAATTCTTTGTATTTGCAACAAAGTCAATCTCAAGGATTACTCTCATAGAGACGTACCGCCTATTCAATGGAATCCCATCCATAGAGCCAAGGATGACACGGAGTCTGTGCACTCCATAGGATGGCTATGACACGAGGAGCTTATAAAAGAAGTGAGGTTAACCACACAATGATGGAGAGTGTTAATCTCCAAAAGAGCAACCTACTCTTGTGATTAGAGCACCTCTATACCAAGAGTAAGTCAAAACCTTTACTAAATTAGAGGTCCAATCTCCAAATTATCAAAATTGTGAAAATCTGTGAAAAGGATAAAACACAAAAAAGTCTGCTGCACTATTTCTTCACATTGACCTATCAAACGTGTAAAGTTTTTGATGAAACTTTGTACGAATCATCTCCTAAAGATTGCGCATCATCTCCAAGTTGAATTACTTCAAAAGCTTTAGTATAACTTGAGAAATTGATTTCACAAGTTACCTATGTCTGAATCTGCACTTCTGAGAAGTCGATTTAGACACCCCTAACTTCTTAACTTCAATTCTCTCAGTACAAAACCCGTTTAAGCAAATGCTTCTAGCCATGAGTAGATCATCTTCTAACTTAAAGATTAAGTGATTACTTGCACAAAACTTTAAACTATGGAGTGAGATCTGACCAAAAGATTAAACTCGAAATTTGCGCCTGTTTTAGAGAACTGTAAACATTCAACACATATGAATGTTCCTACTTACAATTCTCCTAGCCTGTTTGCAATTAGACTCTGAAACTCAGGTCACAGGCTCATTAACTAACAACTTAGATATCCTCAAAAGGATTTCTCAATTGATCAAACACAGACGGAGCAGACACGAAAAGATCGGGCGCAAAATTTTCAATTACTCAGAAAAGTTTACAACTGAGTGATGAGAGCTAACACAACTAACTTTTACTCTATCTCATGACTTCTAACTTCCTCAATCTTGGCTTCTAACTATTCTCACATATGCTCTCATACATGCCCCAACTTTTCACAAAGTATTTATAGATAATTTGTACAAGATTCTTACTCAAACAAAGATCTAAGTCACCTATGACTATACTAATGTACATATGTGTACACTTCTCTTATCCTCTGAATATGTCTTTCTTCCAAGCTTCAATAGTTGATCCTTCCTTCACTCTTTAACCTTCCAAGCCTTCAATTGGTGATTGGTCTGCACCAACAGCTCCCCCTCAATCATCAATTGAGGTCTTCACTATCTTCTTTATACCTGCCATGTCTTTGAACCTTTGTAACTTTGGTCCATCCAAGCCTTTTGTAAGCATATCAGCTATCTGATCTTTTGTTGAAGTATGGATTACTTCAATCTCTTTATCCATCACCTTCTCTCTTAGAAAGTGATACTGAATCTCAATGTGTTTGGTCCTGGCATGAAAAACAGGATTAGCAGCTAAATACAATGAACTCATGTTATCTCCATATATAATTGGTACCCCATGCATAATGTCAAGACTCTTCATCAAGGTCTTGAGCCAAATCACTTCCTTTGCAGCTTCAACCATGCCTTTATACTCAGCTTCTGTAGAAGACAAAGCAACTGTATGTTGCTTCTTAGAACACCATGAAATTAACTTATCTCCCACATAACACATGTATCCATAGGTTGATCTTCTATCATCTGGATTACCTGCCCAATCTGCATCACTATAAACTTTGATATTTGTATCTGAGGTAAACCCATAATACAAACCTTCATTGAGTGTACCCTTAATGTACCTCAACACCCTTTGTCCTGCAATCCAATGTTCTTTCCTTGGGCAATGCATAAATTGAGACAAAACCCCTACTGCATATGATAAATCAGGTCTAGTTAGAGTAGCATAGATAAGGCTACCAACCAAACTCTGATATTGTCTCATGTCCTTGAATTCTTCACCTCCATACTTACTCAATTTGTGATTCACCTCCATTGGTGTAGGTGCTACCCTGCAATCATCCATTTTAAACTTGATTAACAAGTTCTTCAAATACCTTTCTTGGGTCACAAATACTCCATGTTGAGTATATGTAATCTCCATGCCCAAGAAGTATGATAAGTCTCCCAAGTCACTTATCTTAAACTCCTTTTCCATTTGCCTCTTAAGCTTTTGTATTCCTTCTTCATCTGTACCTGTAAGAATTATATCATCAACATATATGCACATGTATATGAAACCATTTTCACTTGCCTTGACAAGCAAGCTACTATCTGCTTTAGACACCTGAAAACCTAGTTCTTTTAGGAACTTCACAAGTCTATAGTTCCATGCCCTTGGGGCCTGCTTCAAACCATACAAAGCTCTCTTGAGCTTGCACACATGATCTGGATACCTTTTATCTCTGAACCCTTGAGGTTGCTCCATGAATACATCATCTGAAATATAACCATTCAAAAAAGCATTCTTCACATCAAGTTGACATAACTTCCAACCTTTACATGCAGCAATAGCAATAAGTGTCCTTATGGTTGTCATCTTTGCCACAGGACTATAAGTCTCATCATAGTCAACACCATAAGTCTGAGCAAACCCTTTGACAACAAGTCTAGCTTTGTATCTAGACACTCTTCCATCTGCAAATCTCTTGGTCTTGTAGACCCACTTGCATCCAATGATTTTCTGACTATTTGGTTTTGGAACCAAATCCCATGTTTGATTCTCCAATAGTGCATCATATTCTTCCTGCATAGCTTTCTCCCATTTTTCCTTACCTTTTGCCTCTTCATATGTAGAAGGGTCTTCATCTGTATTTACCATATAAGCATAATCTTTTGTGGCTAGAAATGAAGTATCATAACTATACCTTGTAGGTTGCCACCTATTCCTTGTAGACCTCCTAAGCTCTCCACTTCTTGAGGTTTCTGGTTCTTCATGTTCAGGATCAAATCTTGGGGCTTCTTCCACTTCAACCTGCACTTCATTATTCTCTTGTTCATTAAATATCTGAACTTTTGATTTATCTTTCCTTTGGCTCACTTCTTCTTCATCACCTGTATTGATATTGATTGTACCTGCATACCAAGTGCTTTGCTCATCAAATGTAACATCTTTAGAAACCATAAATTGTTTTGTTGATGGACTCCACAATCTATAGCCCATCTGCTTGTCATCATAGCCAATGAAAACATACTTTTCAGCTTTGGGCTCCAACTTGTGTCTTAATTGTGATGGCACATATGCATATGCCACACACCCAAATACTCTGCAATGATCCAAGGTAGGTCTTTTACCCCACCAAGCCTCATATGGTGTCATACCCTGCAAGGCTTTACATGGTAACCTATTGATCAAATAAGTGGCTGTATTTACAGCCTCAGCCCACAAATAATTAGGGCAATTTTTCTCCTTCATCATGGATCTTGCAAACTCAACAATTGTTCTATTTCTCCTTTCTGCAACACCATTTTGTTGAGGAGAGTACCTGCAAGTAACTTCCCTTTTTATACCTGCATTCCATAAGTAATCACTGAACTCATTTGAGAAATACTCTCCCCCTCCATCTGACCTTAGTCTTTTCAACTTATGACCTGTAATTCTTTCTGCATATGCATGATAGTGTTTAAATGTATTAAACACTTCTGACTTATCTTTGATCACATAGATAGTGATCCACCTAGTAGCATCATCAACATAAATCACATAATACCTTGATCCATTTATACTGAAATCCTTTGATGGTCCCCACACATCTGTGTGTACCAACTCAAGCTTCTCTGAGTACATAAAACCATGCTTGGAATAGGAATATTTATGAGCCTTACCTAATTGACATGCCTCACATTTGTATGTCATATGTTGACCTGCAACATTAGGCAATCCAAGCACTGAACCATCGTTAACCATATCTTTAATACCTCTTTCATTGAAATGTCCAAGCCTCTTGTGCCAAAGATCTAACTCAGAGATCTTATGACCTCCATATGTGAACATAGCATGACCAATGTTGCCTTGAATCTTCAATGTAAATAATCTTCCTTCCTTTTTCCCTGAAACAATCTGTTTATACCCTTGGCTAGGGTCTTCCACATATACTCCATCATTAGTGAATCTTACTTCATATCCCTTTTCAACAATTTGACCTACACTTATCAAATTCTTAGGGATTGTAGGAACATACAAAACCTTACTCAATAAGGTGCTTCCATCCTTGGCCTTCACTGATCCAATTGACTTCACATTGTGCTTTGTGTTGTCACCTGTTTGAACAACATGATTAAAAACTTTACTCTCCAAATCAGTCATCAAGGATATGTTACCACTCAGGTGATTGCTACACCCTGAGTCAATGTAGAAGACTCTCTGATCTTCATTCTGCCTTTCACAAGTTGCATTCATTATCAATGTTGAATCTTCCTTTTGATCTGAAGCATAATTGTAGTAGATGTTGTTGTATTGTTGACTTTGGAATCCTCTACCTGCATTTCTTCCAAAGTAATTCCTTCCACCTCTACCTCTGTAATTACCTCTTTGATTTCTGCCACCTCTTCCTCTTGAATTATAATTTTAATTGTATCCAACATTATTCTGATTATTATGCCAACAATCATTAGCTAAGTGATTTGTCTTACCACAAATCCAGCAAGCTTTGCCTCCATCTTTGTTGTTCCTGCCTCTTCCTCTACCTTTGCCACCTCCTCTTCCTCTTAGGAAGTTGGCTTGAGTAGTTGTTCCTTCATCTTCACCTGCTTGTTGTTTTCCTTTGCTATTCTTCTTCTTGTCCTTTGAGTACATTGCATGACCTGTACTCTTGTCACCATCTCCTTTAACATCCTGCTCAAATGTTAGCATATGACCTAACAATTGATTTAAATCAGGAGTGAAATGGTCAAGTGATAGTTCTGTAGACAAAATAAATGGCTTCCATTTGTCATCACCTCTCAACCCTGTAAGGATTTGCCTTACCAATTTATCCTCCTCAATGTCTTCATCAACAGCTCCTAATGCATCTGCAATGTCTTTCATTCTTGTCACATAGTCTGAAATGGATTGAGAGGCCTTCTTCTTGAAGGTAGTAAACTCTGCCCATAAGGATGCCTTCCTTGACTTTGTAGTGTTCTGGAAATGCTCCTCCAAAGCATTCCATATGTCAGTTGCACTTTCAAGACCTCTAATATGAGGTAACAAGTAATCATTGACTCCCATATAGATAATGCTCCTAGCTTGAGCATCTTTCTTCATCCAACTTTTCAGATCTGCTAACTCTTCCCTAGTTGGAACACTAGGATCTCTGAACTCTGGCTTCTCTTCTTCTCCTGTGATGTAACCAATTAAATCTTTGCTCATAAGATGAGCTTCCATCCTCATTGACCATGCAGGATAGTTTTCCCTATCCAATTTCTCTATCTGTAGAGGATCTCCCATCTTGTGTCTACCTGTGTATTGAAATCTTCAAGCTTTATGAACAATATATGTACCTTTACTTCGAATTAGACTCCTTTTGCCTTTCTTGATGTCGTATGATCTCCTCCTCAAGCTTTTGACTCCAAGCTTTCACTTCTTAGTTCTTCAAATGTTGAACTTCTTGAATCTGCAGCAGTCGGGACCTTCCTTTCCTTGATTTTGATGTCTCCTGCTCTGATACCACTGATGGAGAGTGTTAATCTCCAAAAGAACAACCTACTCTTGTGATTAGAGCACCTCTATACCAAGAGTAAGTCAAAACCTTTACTAAATTAGAGGTCCAATCTCCAAATTATCAAAATTGTGAAAATCTGTGAAAAGGATAAAACACAAAAAAGTCTGCTGCACTATTTCTTCACATTGACCTATCAAACGTGTAAAGTTTTTGATGAAACTTTGTATGAATCATCTCCTAGAGATTGCGCATCATCTCCAAGTTGAATTACTTCAAAAGCTTTAGTATAACTTGAGAAATTGATTTCACAAGTTACCTATGTCTGAATCTGCACTTCTGAGAAGTCGATTTAGACACCCCTAACTTCTTAACTTCAATTCTCTCAGTACAAAACCCGTTTAAGCAAATGCTTCTAGCCATGAGTAGATCATCTTCTAACTTAAAGATTAAGTGCTTACTTGCACAAAACTTTAAACTATGGAGTGAGATCTAACCAAAAGATTAAACTCGAAATTTGCGCCTGTTTCAGAGAACTGTAAACATTCAACACATATGAATGTTCCTACTTACAATTCTCCTAGCCTGTTTGCAATTAGACTCTGAAACTCAGGTCACAGGCTCATTAACTAACAACTTAGATATCCTCAAAAGGATTTCTCAATTGATCAAACACAGACGGAGCAGACACGAAAAGATCGGGCGCAAAATTTTCAATTACTCAGAAAAGTTTACAACTGAGTGATGAGAGCTAACACAACTAACTTTTACTCTATCTCATGACTTCTAACTTCCTCAATCTTGGCTTCTAACTATTCTCACATATGCTCTCATACATGCCCCGACTTTTCTCAAAGTATTTATAGATAATTTGTACAAGATTCTTACTCAAACAAAGATCTAAGTCACCTATGACTATACTAATGTACATATGTGTACACTTCTCTTATCCTCTGAATATGTCTTTCTTCCAAGCTTCAATAGTTGATCCTTCCTTCACTCTTTAACCTTCCAAGCCTTCAATTGGTGATTGGTCTGCACCAACACACAAGTGACCACTAAGAGCGAAGTTAAGAAAAGGAAGAAGAGAGAAGTCCCACCAGAAGAAGAAGAATCTTTGTTTGAGGTCCCTGACAATTTTAAGAAGTATGAGATGGACGACAGAAGAGTCATGATAAGAATGCCTAAACACGAGGCACAATCAAGGGAAGCCTATGATAACAAAGAAACCACCAAGAAAATAGTGGTAGCCATAGAAGAAGGAGAAGAGAGATGCACTTACATAGGACATGACCTGACGGAGGAAGAAGAGCATGAGTTAATAGCCTTGCCAAGAGAATACAGAGATGTATCTGATTGGAGCTATAAGGATTTGAAAGGAGTAGAACCTGACATATGCTCACACACTATTCCCATGACCTCAGATGCCAAACCCTCTAAGCAGAAGCCATACACATATAATGATAATTATGCTGCCAAGATCAAAGAAGAGATAGATCGACTGGTAGAAGTTGGATTCATCTATGAAATTGAGCACAATGAGTGGGTGTCCCCCATCGTAGTTGTGCCCAAGAAGAATGGAAAGCTACGTGTGCATTAACTTGAAGAAGGTTAATGCAGCAACTACTCGAGATAACTATCCGCTTCCTATCACTGAGCATCTACTAGAAAGAGTAGCAGGCAAGGAAGTGTACAGTTTCCTTGATGGATTTTTTGGTTACAATCAGGTAGCCATTGCTCTAGAAGATCAACATAAGATAGCTTTTGCCACAGAATGGGGCATATTTGCCTTTAGAGTAATGCCATTTTGGCTTACCAATGCGCCCACGACATTTCAGAGACTGATGTGCCATGTATTTAAAGAATTCCTAAGGAAGAATTTAGAGGTCTATGTTGATGATCTTTGTGCTCATTCCAACATTAGACAAACACATATACCTGAACTCAGGCAAACCTTTGACAAATGTAGAGAATATCAAGTCTGCCTGAACCCAAAAAAGTGTGTTTTCATGGTCAGACAAGGCAAGATTCTAGGGCACATAGTGTCAAAGAATGGCATATCCATGGATGAGGAGAAAGTGAGAGCCATCGCACAGCTGCCTAGGCCAAGGAATGTCAAGGAAGTACAAGCTTTCATGGGGCATTGTGGTTATTACCGACACTTTATACACATGTACGCCATCATTGCAAAGCCTCTGTATGGACTTTTGACTAATTTTGAGTGGACGGATGAGTATGAGAACTCCTTCAATGAGCTTAAACGACGATTGTGTTCAGCACCAATCTTGACCACACCAGATTGGAGTACCCTTTCATGTTCATGTGGATGCATCCAATTATGCTATTGGATGTGTACTCGCACAACCTACTGGTGAAGGTAATATGGATCTTCCAACTGCCTATGCTAGTAGACAATTGAATGCAGCTGAACGAAATTATACCACCACTGAATGAGAAGGATAAGGCATGGTGTATGCGGTGAAAAAGTTTAGACATTATTTGCTTGCAAATAAGTTCAAATTTTTTACTGACCATCAGGCACTGTTGTACTTGGTAAACAAGCCATGCAATACAGGCAGATTGGTGAGGTGGTTTCTCTTGCTAATGGAATACGACTTTGAGGTTTTGGTGAGGAAAGGAAAGACTCACCTGAGAGCAGACCATCTCTCTAGGCTTACATCTGGACAAGCCCCACAAGGAGTATCAGATGATCTTCCTGATGCTTACCTATTTAATTTGGAAGTTGTACCTTAGTGGGCTAAGACACTAGTGCCAGTATTGACGTAAGGGCCTAATCACCCAATCATAAAAACACAAGCTAGAGAGGTAGTAAAGGCCCAAAAGTACCACATCCTGGTAGGGAGTATGTACAAGCATACAGATCAAGGGATATTAGCCTGTTGTGTGGAAGAGGATGAGTATGCAAAATGGTTGCAATTAGCACATGTAGGTGCATTAGAGCAACACTACTCAAGGCAACAAACCATACGGACACTAAGGAGACTATGAGTGCATTGGCCAACTATGGAAGCAGATGTTCATAGGTTGTGCAAGGAATGCCCAGTCTATCGTATTAGACCACCTGTGGAGCACGCAACCTTGTACCAAGTGTCTCTAGTACCGGATTGGAGTGACCCATTAGTAGCCTTTCTGAGGACGAAAACATTCCCTCAAGACATGACTTTGGCTAGGAAAAGAAGTTTAGAACAAGAAGCCCTAGACTACTCACTCATTGGAGATAGCTTATACAAGCGGGGTAAGGATGGTTATCTAAGATTGTGCGTCCATGAGAGTGAATATCTCAATATCTTGGAAACTGATCATCAAGGTGTAGTAGGAGGACACTTTGGACCAGATTGTGTGATCAAGGCAATTCTATTTGCAGGATTATGGTGGCCAACCCTTCACATGGATGCACATACCTATGTGAAACCGTGTGATGTTTGTCAGCGAACTCAGTATCCTATACGTAAAGATGAGATGCCTCTGAAACCTATGATGGATGGACGTGCATTCTCTAAGTGGGGAATAGACTTTGTTGGTCCTATTAATCCCCCAGCTAAGGGTTCACATGCTGAATATATCATTGTGGCCACAGACTACCTAACCAAGTGGGTAGAGGTAAAAGCCACCTCAAAGAATGATGCCCAAACGACAGCCAAGTTCTTATTTGAGAATGTGTTCACTAGATATGGGCTACCTATAGAGCTAGTTAGTGATAGAGGCATTCACTTCTTGAATGAAGTTATTGAAAACCTGCTCCAAGAATTCTTGCTTATACACAAGAAGTCTGCTCCCTATCATCCACAAGCTAATGGGCAAGCCGAAAGCACAAATAAGATTCTATGCAATGTGCAGACTAAATTGGTGAATAATAAACGCTCTGATTGGGACAAACAGCTACACGATGCTGTTTGGGCATACAGAGTTGCCTATAAAACGGTACTCCAAGCCACACCCTTTCAGATGGTATTTGGACAAAATGCAATGCTACCATTGGACTTCTTGATACCTACATTGAAAGTAGCACAAGAGCATGAGTGGACAGGGCATGAACTCTCCTCTAGAATCTTTGACCTTGAACGACTAGGTGAAACACGATTGAGAGCGATAGCAGGAATATATGCAGCCAAGAAAAGACAAAAGGCATATTTTGATGCACATGTGAAAGATAAGGGTTTGAAGGCAGGAGACCTAGTCCTAGTCTACACTTTGAAACAACATGCACGAAAGCTAGAGAAGAAAGGTTACGGACCTATGATCATAAATAGGATCTCCACAAGTGGAGTAGTTCAATTAGCTACACTGGAAGGTGATGTTCCTCCTAGTTACATAAGTGGATGCAGATTCAAACTATATCAAGAACCCCTCACAAACTATATCAAGAACCCCTCACTGCTAAGAAACGTAAAGAAGAGGAAAAACGAATTCGAGAAGAGGCACAGGAAGAAGCATTGGAACGCATCCGAAGGATGAAGTTAAGAAGACTTGGTAGAGATCAGCCTAGGACAGACGCCTATGAAGCTCAAGGATATCATATGGCTATGTGTAAAGTTTCAGGTAGTAGTTCCCATAGAATTATTGACCGATGTCTTTTGTGACCTTAGGGATAGGACAAGGAACGAGTGCAAGGACTGTAAGAGCCTTGATTGACTCAGGTGCAGCCACTAGTGATGTTAAACTTTCTTACTGTCGAGAACTGAACTTAAATGTCAATCCTGTGGAAGCATATCGCATATGGTTGGGAGGCGTGGAAACCCGTTGCATGGGTGAGGTGGAACTTCCCCTCTACATTCAAGATGTTTTACTAACAATTAGAGTACTAGTGTGTCAAGATGAGGATCTCACTGAGCCTCTTGTCTTGGGTCAAGACTGGATCTATGATCATGCAGTCATCGTTAACCTAAGGAGTGGACTTCTTCAGGTCTGGGTAAATCAGAACCGCATTACGCTTGAATTAGAGAATGAAGAACTCAAGGAACTAGGAAAGACACATTCTCCTGGTTCTTCTAGGAGTCCACATGAAGATGACCATGCTATTATTGTCCAAAACTATGTGATGTAGAGGGATGATGATCGCAACACAGAAGTCAAGGATACACTAGAACTCCCTTCTTTTCCAAAGGCCATCGGGATGCAACAACTAGAGCCAGATAAAAGGCAAAAAAAGCAGACAACTTATGCTCGAAGCCAAAAGAAATTACGAAGCACGGTGTCTCAACCATCAAAACAAGTGTGGGTGCGGAAAGGCGAGCATCCTATTGCGGTCAAGCCACAACAACTAGCTCAACTTCCTATTAGTGATCAACGACCAGACACTAATAAGAAATCCTCCAAAAATTCTTCTGTAAAAATAAAGTCTATCTGGGTACCCAAGAAGTCGATGAAGGTTGACCCACAATCAAGACAAATTTGGGTGCCTAAGGCTTGCTTGCGGGCTCAACTAGTCACACACACCATGCACGACATGGTTCACACACTCTAATAGCCGATGCCCCCTCTTATTTGATACACACAAATACATATTTACCCATGAGCACGAGCAAAATCACTTGTAAATGGGTCCCTAAAAAGCCTCATTTCCAAACACACACCCTCATAAAGCCCTCCAGAGTCTCCACAAGACCAAAACCAAACGTCATCCACTGTGTTTGGCAGCCCAAAGCTTCTAATAAACCCCCCGACCCCATTTGTAAAGTCATCCCAACCTACTAACTGCATCATTCTCACACTGCATCTTTTCACTTAGCTCACAGGACTACGTGTTCACTAACCACACACACAATCATCAAGCACTCTCTGATCTACTAACTCATCATTCACCTCATGTTAATGTTGTAACGGGGACAAAAATTGTTCTACCTTGTCCTTTACAATGTTAACGCATGCTTCTATATTCTCATAGAACCAGCAAGCAAGCTATAACATGGCAAAAGCCGGAGGCACCAGTTCCCAGGTAGGGTCTAGCGCCCAGATTGTGGACATTGAAACCCTCCTTCTTGAACCACAACTCACTGAGAGGCCTCAAGAACTTAGAGCTATGCATGTGCTTCCTATTCAGGACACGCCTCAGGGGCACACTTCTCAAGTGGGGAAACACGCACATTGGTTCAGTGATGTTGCAGGACCCTTGGGAGATGGAACCTACTTTTGGGAGGCAAAAATTGAGTTTAATGTCAAATGGGGACGATACCATTTCTTCACCCATGAGTTTGAGCAGTACCAAAATGCAGAAGTAATGCAATCGGTATGGACCAAAGCGAGCTTGGATAGCTATTTCCGGGCACATTTACCTAAGCCAGATTTCCTACGTTGCTCCTACCTTATCAGTACCATCACCCCTAGCAGGGCTAAGGGAGGTGATAGTACTTTCGTGTTACCCTCACTGACACCAGGCCACGAGCTCAAAAGATTCAAACTGACCCTCAACCTAGTACGAGAAGCATTGAACATGCAAGGTATGCATATTCCCACTAAGAAAGAAACAATGATTCCAGGCAGGATGAAGCACAAGGATCTCAACAAATTGAAGGACATGGTAGCAATGACACCAACCATCGCTCTCCACCTACGAACGATCATGCAACACTTCGCTTTCCCCACCCAAGAACGCTTCATGATGCCACCAAAAAAGATCTGGTTCAGCTTCTACTTGGCAGAGATAGAGAATCTCACCATCAATCTGCCACACTCGATCATTGATCAAATCCACCTAGCCCATCAATGATGGAATAAGAAACAGAAGAACGTGCTTCATGGGTGCTGTGCTCTGACAAAAATAATTTACAGGTGCTTAGCTTACGACGTGCCCATTCAAAGAGCACTAGTATGGTCCAGGGCCCAAGAATTCCAAAGACCGCTATCAACGGCGGGTCCTCCATCGAAGAAAATGAGATGGGCAGTCCAATTACCATGTGCCCAAGCAAGGGGAGCCACCACCACACCAGAGGTAACCCCTCCACAAACGCGACGTGTCCGACCATTTACTATTTGCATACCCAGACCAAGTGCAGAAGGACCCAATCTGGTGTTCCCTCCGATTCCATCGGACTTGGAGTTCCCACAAGGCTACACCCTAGCTGATTTGACAGATGAAGAAATCGCGTGCATGATTAATGAGTCTAACCTAGAGACAAAAGCAGAGTAGACCCAAGGACCACAACCTACCACTACAAGTGCAGCCCCGACCCAACCAGAAGTAGTGGAAGTAGAGGAAGATGAAGAAGAGACTGAGGACGAAGAAGCATACGAGGAGCATGATCAAGAATACGAAGAACCTTCTAAACTAGCGAGTGCCCCAGCCTATTCGGCACAAATAAAAAGATTGTATGAAACCATGAAGCGAGTCTAGGAACACCACAAACTATCACTCGAAACAGGTAAAATGCTAATAAGTCAGATGTTAGGAGAAGAGGGAGTGGCATGAAATGTTTATTGAGTCCCTGAACCTGCACGCGGACGCGGTGGGCCTGGATGAAGCCATTCATTCGGTTGTGTCTTACAATCATCGCTTCGAAAAAGGAGTGCCAACCCGTCCCATGCGATCCGGCAAGCAAATTCACATCAATGTATCAGCGCCAGGAGATACCACACAAATAGAAGAACATCAGGCGGAACCACTCTCACCACACCCCTCACCTCTCACTACACAATTCACATCACCACATGGCACTACCACCCCCACTTCCACCATTACCACATATGTCATGGGAATTCCTCTCTCTCCCCGCATCCAATTCGGAGGAGTTACCATGCCCAGTTTGACAACACTATTCACGAACATCACATCCACCCCACCCACTGTCCCCATCTACACGGTCACACACACGTTCGACACCATGGAAACATCACCAGCGACAGCACCACTCCCTCCCCCCACGCAGCCTCAATCTCCCATACCCCCTCCATCCACATCACCACTTGACTCCACCTTATTCATGACTCCCTTTTGCTTCCCCATTCCCCCTGCATTCTCTCCTTTCCCTGCATTGTTTAATGTAAATAATGTGTTTTTGATGTTACATCAATGTGTGTACCAACTACAGAGTGAGTATCAGGCTCTCGAAGACCGTCATCGTCAACTAACTACGAATCACCAACAACTACAGAGGCGGCTTACAACTATAGAAGACAAAAATGCTGACCTCAATCAACGCTACACCACACTTGAACAGGCCCATCAGACCCTCTTGGAGACACCCCAACCATCACATTTGCCACGCATCAAACAACTCCAAGCTTTACTTGAAGTCTACGAAACAGATAATCTAAGAGTTTGGCGTAATTTGACCCTACTCGGAAAACACATGGCTACAGCCCTTGAAGAGAACAAGTGCTTGCAGAAGCAAAACGAAGAAAACCTAGAAGGCGCAATGGAAGGCTCCCCCCACGAGATCGAACCAGAACAGTTAAAAGCAGTCCCCTCAGATACAATGAAGACAATCCTGGAAAGCTATGCCGATCTATTAGAAGCACATGATGATCTAGAAAAGGAACGAGATGCACTACGCTGCCAGCCCAAGGTCATAAGACAGCATCGACTTCAGAGGAAGTAAAGGCATTAAAGGAGCAGGTGGAAGAATTGCAAAAGAAGCTACTTGAGCATGAAAGACAACCCTCTCCAATTATAGAACTAGAGCCAGATGAATTGGTGCCCATTGAGGTGGATGAGTCATATGAGGAACCATATGTTCCTATGCCGATGTCAGGAGGTCAGCAAACCTCGGAAGGAATGGACACCCTGGAAGTCGAAGCACCTGAATGGCTTCAGAAACTTGAAAAGATAGCTAAAACCCATGAAGATCGAGTGGAAGTCCAAATCCAATCAATGGCTAAACTAGAGGACACTATCATAAACTCAGAATACTTTCGGAACATGTCACACCACTGCTGGATAGGCACTAACGATGATCAATACATGCCATACTGTGTTCTCCTGGCCGACTACAATGCGGAGATTCAACGACGATATGGCAAAGCCCCGACTTTCGCCACAATTCGGCCCTGATGATATCCCTGAAAGTGCTAAAAAGGATCCACTCATCAACCTACCTGGCGGATACGACTCTTAGAAACTTACCCTGAAATGGTTCGTACCTGGAATAACATGCCGCTATTTATCAAATACAACCCCTGTTATGTTCCAGTCTTCCGAAGACGCACCTAGCCCGAGTTTACCATTGCTGTCAAGGACGTCAAAGGCTGTGCAAAGTGGTCAAATTATGTCTATCTAGCACCTCCACAAGGACCTCCCACCGTTGCTTACATGATTTCTACAATCCGTCACTACAGCCTTCGACTACAAAACACCCCTGATGTGATGGCACAGATGTGCATGAAGAGCTTTGAATTAATGCTGATCACATTTAGAACATTCAAGAACATCAAAGACCCCCATTTCTCAGGAGTTGGCTTCACTGCAGGCAACCTAGACCTGGTATATGACATGAGCACCACCCCCTCAATAAAGGTAATATATGCCTGGCACGCAAGAATAAAATACCTCCCAACTTGCTTCAAGCAGACCTTCGAGGAGATGTTCGTCACAGGGTTCTGGGAATATCACTCAGAAATATTGGTACCCAAGCCCTCACATCTCCTCCAACTATTCGCTGTGGAGAGGACCATCCACTCAGATCAATTGCGGGTGCCACATTCAGACGTTCCAGGTCTAGTGGATTGGGATGCATTATTAACAGACTTAGCACGGGGGTTGCGACTAGAAGAACACCACCTTGCTTCAGATGTGGTTCAATACTATGGCCAATGCTCAGCTCGACAAGGGTCTGTCAGAGACGACAGACACGAGAGAGGGGGGGTGTTGGCAGCAGTCAATGCACCCAAGGACTCACAACACAAGGAAGACAAAGGAGGGAGCTAGAGCGGAGAGAAGGCACAAGCAGACCAAGTAGTCAATGAAGATCTGGCAAGTAGGCCATTCAAATTTTTCCAAAACAACATCTTCATAACAGTGATTCTCATCACTAAAAATCATTGTAAATACCATTTCACCTTTTTGTAACTCCATTTTGTGCAAGCCGAGGAGTCCTCGAGCTTGGGGAGTATTAGAAGTATCATCGTACCAATTTTCATGATTTTTAGACTTCATTTAAGCCCTCGAATAGGCCCAAGAACCTAATTTTTAACTAGGCCAGACACTAGGTCTAGACATGGCCAAAAGCTAGTCAAAAACTATAAATAGAGCTAGAAAGCTCATTTTTGGGGTTAGCTTGTAATAAATTTGAACTTGTATGAGCACATTTGAAGTAATCTAAAAGAATTCCATTGTCTCTCTCTTTGTTCTTGCCGTGTGTGCACATGTGTGTGTGTATGTGTGTGCATGTTAGTGTGCTTCTCACTCACGCACTTGTGACATCACTTGTTCGAGGTCTTCATACCATCCTCACGTCTTCGCGGATTGACATTAAAGGAGGTTCTACTCATCACTGAGCTACATGGATGCATCCAATTATGCTATTGGGTGTGTACTTGCACAACCAACTGGCGAAGGTAATATGGATCTTCCGATTGCCTATGCTAGTAGACAATTGAATGCAGATCAACGAAACTATACGACCATGGAACGAGAAGGATTAGGCATGGTGTATGCGGTTAAAAAGTTTAGACACTATTTGCTTGCAAATAAATTTAAATTTTTTATTGATCATCAAGCATTGTTGTACTTGGTATACAAGCCATGCAATACAGGTAGATTGGTGAGATGGTTTCTCTTGCTAATGGAATATGACTTTGAGGTGGTGGTGAGGAAAGGCAAGACTCATTTGAGAGCAGACCATCTCTCGAGGCTCACATTAGGAGAGGCCCCACAAGGAGTACCAGATGACCTTCCTGATGCTTACTTGTTTAATTTAGAAGTTGTACCACAGTGGGCCATGGCCTTAGTGCCAATATTGACATACGGGCCTAACTACCCAATCATAAACACTCAAGATAGGGAGGCAGTAAAATCCCAGAAGTACCATATCATGGCAGGGAGTATGTACAAGCATACAGATCAAGGAATATTAGCTTGTTGTGTGGAAGAGGATGAGTATGCGAATTGGTTGCAATTAGCACATGTAGGTGCATTAGAGCAACACCATTCGAGGCAAAAAACTTTACAGACACTAAAGAGACTTGGAGTGCACTGGCCAACTATGGAAGGAGATGTCCATAAGATGTGCAAGGAATGCCAAGTCTGTCGCATTAGACCACCTGTGGAACACGCTACTCTGTACCAAGTGTCTCTAGTACCAGATTGGAGTGAACCATTAGTAGCCTTCTTGAGGATGAAAACATTCCCTCAAGAGATGACTGTGACTAGGCAAAGGAGCTTAGAAAAAGAGGCACTAGACTATGCTCTCATTGGAGACAATTTATACAAACGAGGGAAAGATGGGTACCTAAGGTTGTGTGTCCATGAGAGTGAATACGTGAAAATCTTGGAAATAGCTCACCAAGGTGTAGCAGGTCTGGATAAATCATAGCCGCATCACAATTGAGTTAGAAAATGAATCACTCAAAGAACTAGGAAAGGAACACACTCTTGGTCCTTCCAGGAGTACACATGAAGATGATGATGCTATTCTTGTCCAAAACTATGTGATGCAGAGGGATGATTGTCTCGACAAAGAGGTTAGGGATACGAGGGAACTCCCTTCTTTTCCAAAGGCCATAGGGATGCAACAACCAAAGATGGATCAAATGCAGAAGAAGCAGACGACTTATGCTCGAAGCCAAAAGAAAGTACGAAGCAAGGTGTCTCAGCCACCAAAACGAGTGTGGGTGCGGAAAGGCGACCAACCTGTGGTGGTCGAGTCACAACCATTGGCTCAACTTCAAATTAGTGATCAATGATAGGACACTAATAAGAAGTCTTTCAAAAAGTCTTCTACTAAAGTGAAGTATATCTGGGTACCTAAGAAGTCAATGAAGGTTGACCCACAATCAAGACAAATTCGGGTGCCTAAGGCTTGCTTGTGGGCTCAAATGGCCACATAGAGACCACACCACGTACAACATGGTTCACTCACTTGAACAGCTGAGACCCACTCTTATTCGACGCATGGGAACACATATTCGCACATGAGCACGAGCAGAATCACTTGTAAATGGGTCCCTAAAAAGCCTCATTTCCAAGAAAACACTCTTATAAAGCCCTCCAGAGTCTCCAGAAGGTCAAAAATGAAAGCCATCCACTGTGTTTGGCAGCCCAAAGCTTGTAATAAACCCCCCGAACCTCATTTGTAAATTCATCTCCATCTACTAAACTGCATCATCATCACACTGCATCTTTACACTAACTACACACACAATCACCGAGCACTCACTGACATACTAACCTATCACTAAACACTCATGTTAATGTTGTAACGGGGACAAAAAGTGTTCTATCTTGTCCATTACAATGTTAACACATGCTTCTATATTCTCACAAAATCATCAAGCAAGTAGTGACATGGCAGAAGCAAGAGGCACCAGTTCCTAGGCTGGGTCAACGCCCAAATTGCGGATATTGAAACTCTCCTCCTTGAACCGCAACTCATCGAGAGGCCTCAGGAGCTTAGAGCGGTGCATGTACTCCCCATTCAGAACCCTCCGCAAGGGCATACATCACAAGTTGGCAAACATGCACACTGGTTTAGTGATGTCGCAGGTCCATTGGGTGAGGGCACCTACTTTTGGGAGGCAGAAATTGAGTTCAATGGAAAATGGGGAAGATACCATTTCTTTACCCGTGAATTCGAGAACTATCAGGATGCAGAAGTAATGAGATCTATCTAGACCAAAGCCGGCTTGGATAGCTACTTTAGGGCACTCTTACCTAAGCCTGATTTCTTACGTTGCTCCTATCTGATCAGTACCATTACCCCTAGGAGAGCCAAGGGAGGTGATAGTACCTTTGTGCTACCCTCATTAACACCAGGCCACGAGCTAAAAAGATTCAAACTCATCCTCAACCTAGTACGGGAGGCCTTGGATATGCATGGCATGCACATTCCCATAGAGAAAGAAACATTGATCCCGGGAAGAATGAAACACAAAGATCTTAACAAATTAAAGGATATGGTCGGTATGACACCTACCATCGCCCTCCACCTATGCACAATCATGCAACACTTCACCTTTCCAGCCCAAGAGCGCTTCACCATGCCACCCAAAAGAATTTGGTTTAGCTTGTACTTGGTAGAGACAGAAAACCTCACAATCAATCTACCCCACTGGATCATAGATCAAATCCACCTAGCACATCAACACTGGAATAAGAAACATAAGAATGTGCTTCATGTATGTTGTGCACTGACAAGGATCATTTACAGGTGCTTAGCTTATGATGTGCCTATTCAAAGAGCACTAGTGTGGTCCCGAGCCAAGGAATTCCAGCGACGGCTATCAACAATAGGGCCACCCTCGAAGAAAATGAGGGGTTCAGTTCAAATACCCTGTGCACAAGCAAGGGGTGCCACCCTCACACTAGAGGTGACACCACCTCATACTAGACGTGTCCGACCATTTACTATTTGCTTACCTAGACTAAGTGCAGAAGGACCCAATTTGGTTTTTCCTTCAATTCCATCGGACTTGGAGTTCCCACAAGGCTACACCCTGGATGATTTGATGGATGAAGAGATTGCCCGCATGATTAATGAAGCCAATCTTGAGACGGAGGCAGAACAGACCCGAGGACCATAACCAACCGCAACGACTTCAGCTCCTACCCAACCTGAAGTAGTGGAAGTAGACGAGGATGAAGGAGAGACTGACAAAGAGGAAGCTGACAAGGAACATGACCAAGACCAAGAAGAAATTACAGAACTACCAAATGCACGAGCATATACTATGCAAATCAAAAGATTATATGAGACTATAAGAGAGTCCAAGAGCATCATAAGCTGTCACTAGAAACAGGAAAAATGCTAATAAGTCAGATGTTAGGAGAAGAGGGAGTGGACGAAATGTTTATTGAATCCCTGAACCTACACGCAGACGCGCTGGGCCTGGATGAAGCCATTCATTCATCCATGGCTTATATTCATCGCTTTGAGAAGCGAGTGCCTACCCGTCCCACGTGCTCCGTCAAGCAAATTCACATAGATGTATCAGCACCAAGAGATACCACACAGACAAAAGAACATCAGGCGGCACCACTATCACCACACTCCTCACCTCTCACTACACAATTCACTTCACCACATGACACTACCACCCCAACTTCCACAATCACCACATATGTCATGGGAATTCCTCTCTCTCCAGGCATCCAATTCGGAGGGGTTACCATGCCCACATTCACAACACTATTCACGAACATCACATCCACCCCACCCACTGTCCCCATCTACACGGTCACTCAACTTTTGACACCATGGAAACATCACCAGCCATGACACCACTCCCTCCCCACTCACAGCCACAGTCCCCCATACCCCCTCCACCCACGTCACCACTTGACTCTACATCATTCACGATTCCCTTTCCCTTCCCCATTCCCCCTGCATTCTTAAATGTAAATAATGTGTTTTCTACTTTACATCAATGTGTATATCAGTTACAGAGCGAATATCAGACTCTCAAAGATCGCCATCATCAATTAGCTATGGACCACCAACAACTACAGAGGCGGCTTGCGACTATAGAAGAAGAAAAAGCTGACCTCAATCAATGCTACACCACACTCAAACAGGCCCATCAAACCCTCCTGGAGACACCCCAACCATCAAAATCGTCAGATGTCAAACAACTCGAAGCTTTACTTGAACTCTACCAAACTGATAATCTTAGAGTTCGGTGTAATTTGACTCTACTCAAAAAACACATGGCCACGGCACTCAAGAGAACAAGCGATTGCAAAAGCAGAACGAAGAAAACCTAGAAGCTGCAATGGAAGGTTCCCCCCACGAGATCGACCCAGAACAGTTTAAAGCAATCCCTTCACATACAATGACAACAATCCTGGAAAGCTATGCTGATCTGTTGGAAGCACATGATGATATAGAAAAGGAACGAGATGCACTGCGCCGCCAGCTAAGGGAGCAAGAAGAACAACCCAAGATCATAGAGTCAGCATCAACTTCAGAGGAGGTAAATGCGCTAAAAGAGTAGGTGGAAGAATTGCAAAAGAAGCTACTTGAGTATGAAAGAAAACCCTCTCCAATAATCGAACCAGAGCCAGACGAATTGGTGCCCATCAAAGTGGATGAGTCGTATGTTCCTATGCCAATGTCGGGCGACCATCAAACATTGGAAGGAATGGACACCCTGGAAATCGAAGCACCCGAATGGCTTCAGAAACTCAAAAAGACTACCAAAACCCATGAAGATCGCGTTGCAGTTCAAATCCAATCAATGGCTAAACTGGAGGACACTATCATAGACTCTGAGTACTTCCAGAACATGTCACATCACCGCTCGATAGGCACTAACGATGATCAATACGTGCCATACTGTGTCCTCTTGGTTGACTACAATGCAAAGATTCAACGAAGGTGTGGCAAAGCCCCAACTTTTGCCACTCAATTTGATCCCGATGATGTACCTGAATGTGCTAAACAAGGGTCAACCTCTCAACCCACCTGGCGGATTCGTCCTCTCGAGACCTATCCAGGAATGGTTCGTACCTAGAATAACATGCCACTATTTATCAAGTATAATGCATGTTACATTCCAGTCCTCCGAAGACGCACTTGGCCTGAGTTTGCCATTGCTGTCAAGAACATCAAAAGCTGTGCAAAGTGGTTAAATTATGTCTATCTAGCACCTCCACAAGGACTGCCCTCGGTTGCTTATATGATTTCTACCATTCGTCACTAAAGCCTTAGACTACGGAACACCCCTGATGTGATGGCACAGATGTGCATGAAAATCTTTGAAATAATGCTGATCACATTCAGAACATTCAAAAACATTCAAAGACATCAAAGACCCACATTTCTCAGGAGTCCGCTTCACTGCAAGCAACCTAGACCTGGTATATGATATGAGCACCACCTCCTCAATCAAGGTAATATATGCTTGGCATGCAAGAATAAAATACCTCCCAGCTTGTTTCAAACAAACTGTCAAGGAGATGTTCGTCAGAGGGTTCTAGGAATATCACTTAGAAATATTCGTACCCAGGCCCTCACATCTCCTCCAACTGTTCGCTGTGGAGAGGACCTTACACTCAGATCAATTGCTGCTGCCACATCCAGACATTCGAGGGCCAGTAGATTGGGACGCTTTGTTAACAGACCTAGCACGGGGGCTGCGGCTGGAAGAACATCACCTAGCTTCAGATGTGGTTCAATACTATGTCCAACGCTCATCCAAACAAGGCTCTGTCAGAGACGACAGGCGCGAGAGAGGGGGGGTGTTGGCAGCAGTCAAGGCACCCAAGGACCCACAAGACAAGGAAGCCAAAGAAGGGAGTCGGAGCAAGGATCAAGCATACAAAGTAGTCAACGCAGATCTGGCAAATAGGCCCTTAAATTTTTCCAAATATTTCCCAAAGAGTGATTCTAGTCACTCCACACCATTATAAATACCATTTCATATTTTTGTAGCTCCATTTTGTGCAAGCCAAGGAGTACTTGAGCTTGAGGAGCATTAGAAGTACCTACCTATCAATTTTCATATTTTATAGACTCGGTTTGAGCCCTCAAATAGGCCCTAGAACCTAATTTCTAACTAGGCCAGACACTAGGCCTCGACAGGGCCAAAGCTAGTCAAAAACTATAAAAAGAGCTAGAGAGCTCATTTTTGGGGTTAGCTTGTGGTAGATTTGAACTTGTAAGAGCACTCTTGAGTAATCTAAAGAACTCCATTGCTTTTCTCTTTGTCTTACCTTGTGTGCACGTGTATGTGTATGTGTGTGCATGTTGGTGTGCTTCTCACTCACACATGTGTGCCATCACTTTTTTGAGGTCTTCATACCATCCTCAAGTCTTCCCAGATTGACATTAAAGGAGGTGCTACTCATCACTAAGCTACACCTGCAATCTTGCATAAAAAAGCTGGTTAGGAAATTCTTCAAATACCTTTCTTGAGTTACATATACTCCATGTTGAGTATATGAAATCTCCATTCCCAAGAAATATGACAATTTCCCAAGTCACTGATCTTGAATTCTTTCTCCATCTGCTTCTTAAGCATTTTTATGCCTTTGTCATGTGTTCCTGTAAGTATTATGTCATCAATATAAATACAAACATAGATAAATCTATCCTCACTTGCTTTGACTAGCAAGCTACTATCTGCCTTTGATGCTTCAAACCCAAGTTCCTTCAAGAACTTTACAAGCCTATAATTCCATGCCCTTGGGGCCTACTTCAAGCCATACAAAGCTCTCTTGAGCTTACACATATGATCTGGATAAATTTTAAAACCATCTGGTTGTTCCATGTAAACTTCATTTGAAATATACCCATTAAAAAATGCATTCTTCACATCTAATTGAGATAACTTCCAACCTTTGCGAGCAGCAATAGCTATGAGAGTCCTTTTGGTTGTCATCTTTGCAACAGGACTATAAGTTTCATTATAGTCCACACCATATGTCTGTGCATATCCTTTTACAACAAGCCTGGCTTTGTACCTAGACACACTTCCATCTGCAAATCTTTTTGTTTTGTAAACCCACTTAGATCCAATTACCTTTTGATTCATTGGTTTGTTTACCAATTCCTAAGTCTCATTTTCAATGAGTGCATCATGCTCTTCCTTCATAGCTTTTTCTCAATTCTCCTTTTCTTTGGCTTCATCATATGTGGATGGATCTTCATCTGCTTTTATCATATAAGCATAATCTTTAGTAGTCAAGAATGAAGTATCATAGATGTACCTTGTAGGTTGCCATTTGTGCCTTGATGACCTTTTGAGTTCTCAACTTCTTGAAGTTTCTGGTTCATCACATTCTCGATCAAACCTCGACATTTCTTCAACTTCAACTTGTGCGTCATTGTTCTCTTCTTCATCAAATATTTGAACCTTTGATTTACCTTTCTTCTAGTTAAATGTTTCTTCAAGACCTGCATAAGTGTTATTTGTCACTGAGTACCAAGTACTTTGCTCATCAAATGTGACATCCTTTGATAAAAGAAATTGCTTTGTAGATGGACTCCACATCATATGTTGGATTTTCTTTAGAGAAATTACTCATAGAAAATAAGATTTAAAGAGAGAAGAATCATGAATTGCTCAGAGACATGAAACTTCCAAAGGAAGACTTGATGGTTTAGGAATCCCTTCTCAGTCACAAGTGATTCATATCTGAACACTTGGGAACACAGTATCCCTTATGTAGGGCTGAATAGTTTGTCATGTACTAGTGACAACTCAAATATGAACTGTTTTTCCTCATAATGTCATTGAGACTTGAAAAAGTATCACTTTCTCAAGATAGAGAATCCACCCATTTTGCTAGGACCATTCACAAGTGGTGCCCAAAAATTTGTAGAGAATTGGATGGATGAGGATTTTTCTTCAATCCCCTATCCCTCTAAGTGAAAAAGATAGAAGATTTTGCAAGACACTCTAAGAGCCTCATACCTCGAGTCAAATTGAGTTAGCTTGAGTCCATTGAGACTTAACTTGAGATAAATAGAATAGATCACATGAGCTAAATCTAGTCAAGTAAAATACTTTCTAGGTAGAGGTCTTGGGTCCAATCCCTCTAAGCGCAAAAGAGATAAGATTTTCCAAGGCACTCTAAGAGCCTCCTAAGTTGAGTCAAATTAAGTTGACTTGAGTCCATTGAGACTTGACTTGAGATAACTAGAACAGATCACATGAGCTGACTCCAGTCAACTAAACTACTTTCTAGGTAGAGTTGTATTGTAGTTGCTAAAGTGAGGGCGTAAATTGCACAGGAAAAAAAGTGTAAACTGCACATGGGAAAAAGTGGCTCTAGTTCACTCCAAAGACCTCTCCCAATGTTGAAAGCATAGTTGGGTGCTGAATTTTATGTCATTTCTTGTACAAGAAGAGGCTTTCACAACACTATACAAGCTGAAAGTTTGGATACATGAAGAATGGTAATTAAGAACCTTGTGAACTTTTGAGCTCATGAATTCAGTATGTGAGTGTATACGTATGTGTACTAGTCATAATAATTGTGTTGTCTTATAGCTGTAATAGCCCCTTTGAAACTTGTGTATTTGATGTTTTTCCCATAACATATTCTTTTTGTTTACTCAATGCTTTCCTCTCTATGCTGGTTAAGTCTCGTGGATCCCATGCTTAGTGTATTTTAATGTTTCTGCATTGTATAGCCACGTTGTACAATCAAGGTCCATGTGTCGTGACTCCCTTAAATATAGTCATTTGTACTATTGGGACTATAACGGAACTTCATAACCATTTGTCTCTCCTTGTAGGTCTTTATTGAATTATGGGATAAGTACTGTTTTGATTGATAGAGGCACCTCCTTTCACGAAAGCTCTGTACTTCTTTGGCCCATGCCAATTGAGATTCAGTGAATAGAGGGCGGCAACTCATTTGAGTCCATATCCTCTCTCTCTCTCTCTCTCTCTTTCCCTTTATCTCTCTCAAACTTAACAATAACCAACTACTTAAGAAAGTCATGGTTGCTTGACAAGTTAGACTTTATGTGTAACACTTGTCTATTATAAAATGACTATGAGAACCTCTTTGTTGATTAATTTTTATTCTTTTTGTAAACGAATATGTGGGGATGTTAGCAGTTGCATGGAAAACAAATATGTGTTCTAAGGCATCCCCTCAATTTCCACACGAAAACAATTTCCTACTACAACGGTAAGACATTCTCCAACACATTTTTTTAGACTCAAGAAATAATAGGCAAGGGATGGTTGAATCACACCCTAAGACAGATTATTAGGAAGTAATCCTCAACCATGAATTCTCGAGTAAGTGGTTCACTGTATCTAAGTCACAAAGCCTTAGGGACTTGTGCCAAAGAGACTAAATCTCATTTTCCACACAAGTGCATATAGTGGTGGATTGACACATGCTTAATTATCAATCCAAAGAATGACCTAACCAAACGTATGAGGATGTGTGCACACATGATGGAAAAATGAAGTGATTCAGCTCGCATGCATGAGAAAAGACTATTCTATCTCTAAAACTCACTTAACTACTGAAAATGTCTGCCGCGATACCACTTACAACAATTTTCACTAAATCAAAGATTTATCCCAGGTCCAAACTTCGAATATGGCCAATAGTGAGTTCATTTCGAAGCTCTCGACGAGACACTTCTATTGGAGTGGTTTCACTCGATTCTGACAACTGTATTTCAAGTTATGACCAAAACAGTGAATGGCTAGAAACACCCACACTCACTCCACTACTCATACTAGCTCACACACACACGTAGAAGATCAAAGAGAAGATGAAAATCTGCAGGAAAGAAGCAAATTTGAAAATTAGGAGCTCTCCTTCTTTACAATGACAAAAAGTATTTACAAAGAGTCACCAAGTGACTTATATACATGTGCCCTAAAAATGGTCCTTTCACACAAGTGACCGGGACTTTATTGACTAATCTCTATTTTCCTACTATTTTACAAGAAATATATTACAATGATTTGGGGCTATGCATCTAGAGGACTCCTCTAGTGCATTTACATGGCTTGAGGCAATTTCCTAAGACTTTGAAGAAGAAAAAAATATGCCCATTAATTTGAAAATTTTGGGGCTCCTCTTTCGTGCCTCTTTGCTCTGCAACACTCTCCCACTCTTTGTCTCTGTCGTCCCTTGACAGGCTTTTGCTTCTCATTTGTAGCTCGTCTAAGACTTCTGAATACACGCACCTAGTGGTTGAAGAAGCAATAAGGACTGTCAGACAGTTTGGTATTTTATCTGAGGTATGTCCTTTGCTTCTATTTGCCCCTTCGTATTCCTTATATCACATATCTGGGTTGCTGCATTAAGTCGGTCTGCCACGCACGCTCTCAGTGGAAGAATTATTACCTGCCAATTATCTTCTTGCATTTCTTCATGGATACTTCTTGGCCTTGATCCACCCTTGTTACTTACATACCTTCCCCTGTTGTATTGCTTTGAGCTTGTTTACCTTCTGCCACTGCACGCCTTAATTTGCTGACCTCTACTCTCTTTTAAGAGAGCATTACGTTTTAAAGGTCCTATTTCTGAATCTTCTTTGTCATCCTCTAGGACTTGTTCCTTTTCTTATTACCGCACGCATCCAGTGGACAAGGAGACACCTAGGACCTTCAGACAATTGGTTATCTTATCCGATGAAGTGTCCTATGTGTTCTGTCTCTCTCCTCGACTTGTTTCACTTCACCGCCAGCTCCTAGTGGATGAGGAAGTTGTGTGCAACCTCCCATGAAATGTCCTAGTTGTTATCGTTCTTTAATTCCACTCCTCAGGACCTAGGCCTTTGGCGTTGTTGACTGATGCGTGCCCCTGTGGGGCTTTGGGCAGAGAATTGTTCATTTTCTTGATAATCTTCATTCTTTATTGGATAGCTTTATTCTTTGATTTTCTTCTTCTTCTCTTTTTGCTTGATTCCCATTCCACACATCCCTCCTCTTGAACTCTGTCATCCCCGACAGGCTTTTTGTGGCGACGTTAGTACATTTGTATTGCAGCTTACTCTCGTTGATTAAGCAGATTGGCGTGACATATCATGAACTCTTTCCATTGGCTTGATTTCACTCCATCTTCTGGTGCCTCTCTGTGATCTGCAAAGAAGCTTGTTTCATAGGCCACCAGTCTTGCATTAAGATTGGAAGTTATTTTTACAAAAAAATCTGAATCAATTTCAAAGAAGTCGGTGAAAAATGCTTCTTCAAAAGTCTACATATATGTGCTTGGCAAGAACATGAGCCGTGAGTATATAGCCATAAGTGTTAATCGGCTCGGGATAGTCGAGAGATAAAAAACAAGTGCTTCGGACCCCTGAGTAATGCCGATGAAGTTCAAAAAAGTATATTTGGCATGTTGGAAGACTTTGATAACTATAAGTAGCATGCTTAAAATCTTATTAGTCATTTTTACTACCAAATCAAGTACAGTGGCATAGAGAGCAATCCAAAATTCCATGGTTTTAACCATGTATTCTTCCGTTGGTAGATAGTTATGCGGTGGACTTGGTAATAGTGGATAGTTGAGCCACTGGTTATTTATGCTTCCTTGGCACTGTCCTTCCCAAAAATTCATCCAGGAGCGTCTACGGGGTACTGGACAAAAAGATGGATTTACCTGAAGTGCATATGGCAATGATTCCCATTGTACCCGCAGCGTAGGGTTTTTTTCCAGAAGTTTTCTCCTCCATATAGGGTCAACTCTTTCAAATTCCTCTTGAGTATAGTTGAATGTATTATTGCTAAACTGGAGGTTGTTGTCAAGCTCCTTATTTTTCGTGGTCTTTATGTATTGCCGTGTATGCTCTTTAAGGACCACGTTTTTGGGATGCTTGGAGGTTCCCCTATTTGTACATCCTTTCCATGCTCCACATGGATAGTCTCGTTATGTGGTTGTCGTATTTGTAGTTGTACTTCCGGTTCGTTGCTTTCTTCTTCTATATTGACAATCTTCGTGGCACTCCCTTGAAATGTAACATCCATAGGGGAGGGTTTTGCCACTACCCTTATTGGTGTGAAGGGTTCAGACTCTTCGACCGTAGTGTCTTTTGGTTCTTCTTTGGGATTCTTGAATGATCCTTCTCCTACAAGCTTGGTTTCATGGATTTGAATGTTGGAAGTCCCATTCAATTTAATGATGTGTACTCTCTCTTGTGAGACCTCCTTTCCTATCTTTTCTTAGCTAGGACTGATGGGAGTTTGATTTACCTTCATGCCTTCTTCGTCTACATTGTAGTTTACTTCATGTAATTCCTCCCATTGTCCATCATCTTTTGACTCACTTCAAATGTCCGTATTTAATAGGGAGGTGTCTGGTTCCTCTTGTGCATCTCAAGATGAGCTAGAATTCACCAACCCTAATTCCCTGTATCAATGCACCTTGGTTAGCCTCTTTTTTACTTCCATATCTTGGTGGCTTTGCTGGTAATGGTGCCCTTGCACTGGTAGATTGACTTGACCTTCAGTGTATTGATGTGTGTCTTCCAGGGCTCTTTTTAATTCCTCTTTGGTAATCGGTCGGTGCTCTTCAATTCTTGTCTTTGGGAGCACATGTGCCCTTTTTGTGGCTGGGACTTCTGCTTCCACCTGCATTACTTCTCTTAGTCATTTTGTACCTCTCATTTTAGGTTGGGAGCTAGTTTCTGCCTCCTCAATGATTTTGACACTCTTTTTCTTTCTTGAGACTGTAGCGACCTTTGCATATTTGGCCATGGCTTTCGATGATGGCATTTCTTGCAAATGCTCTCTAATGCCCAAGGCATGATATATCAATATGGTCAAGGCCACACTGCCATTCAGGAATTTCTTGTGATTCCACTACTTCTTTTCCTCAAATAGCCTCTCTTGAATATATGGAGTCATATTGATTTGATTCCCAATTTGTTTAATAGCATGAGACAACATCTGTACTATGATTTTTTGAGGAGCAGTGTATCTATGCATGTTAGGAAAATAGAAGTGTTGATGAATGAGTCTTACTTCTTCTTCAATATCAACCTGATTAATGTTAGTAAATGTCGTGGTCTTTGCCCCTCGACTTTCTTCTTTTAATACCATATTGCCATCCTTCTCCCATCCAAAAGCTTCTTTGATTAAATCATGTGTAAATTGGATTATGAACCATTCACCTACTGCATCCATGACTCTTGCCTCTGGCACCAATGGATCGTGTAGCGCAGGCTGTAACGTATTCATAACTTGCGTGCACCTTTGAAAGTCGGGTTTGTAGATTGGCAATTCAAAGTATTTGTGAATGTCCGCTTTCTTCATGATGTCAATGGTCGATGGGAGCTCATGTACCACTTTAAAATCTTGGGACATCACCGGGAACTGATGATAAGTGTCCATGATCTTGATGGTCACTAGGAATAGATAATCCCCAGCTGGTTGATCCTCCCTAAACCAGTGTCCTTTTGCCTTAGTCACGCTTTGTAGAGGGAATTCCATCACTTCCTCCTGAATGGTTGCTTCAAAATCTTCGGAGGCCATTTGCACTTGTAATGAATAGAGCATTGGCTTCTATTCAAGATATGGCATTAGTGTTGTGTGTTGTAGTAGCTTTCGTTCTTTACGTCGCTCCGTCCCCTTTTAGCGTATGAGTTAGATCCCTTACTACATATATTTTTTGATTTTATCTTGAAAGAAGCAAGAATTAGTATAGCCGAAGCATTTATTTATTTACATAATAGGTCCATGCCTAGGAAGTAGAAGCTATGACCTATTCCCCATTGGAGAATGTGCACCACTAATTCTCTTAAGTACATCATGTGCCGAATGCTTGGCCTTGTATTGTGGCCCTATCATGCATACTTTAGGTGCATTGGAAGCTTCATGCATGCAACATAAATCTTCTTGGTTATGGTGTTCCATTCCTTGCTCTCGCTTGGGTTTCCAGATCCATTTCGTAGTAGAGGTATTAAACCTTGTTTTTGCAAATTGCACCGTGCTACAGGTATATCTCTTCTCTTTTTGGTTATCGGAGGTGTGGGGTTTCTTCTCTTGAGGTATCTGTGACGAAGCTCGCTAGTCCTTATGGTACTGTTGTGTTGATATATTGTTTCCTCGTGCTTGGCTATCTCTTTAATGGCCGCTTGTCTGACCTTCTTGGGAATCCACATTTGTTGCCCTCCTTTTTGAGCTTCAATCAAAGGCCTAGGAAGCCATATTTGCAAGAGTTGTTTTGGTTCGGATTTCGATGAAGAAGAATTCTTGCCCACCTTTTCCTCCTTATGAGCTGGTGTTGTGATCTCTGATTCCTTCACTTGATCCTTTTGCACCCATTTGAAATTAATGGTTCCTGAATGCAAGTACTTGATAGTGGTTTTCCAAGTTGGTGATCGTTCTTTTGCATGAGAAACTTTAAGAGTATTGATCTCCTTGGTTTCCTTCTGTTCATCAATCAAGTAAGATGAATCTACTTTCTCCCTGGATACATTAGGGTTTGAAATTTCTTCTCCTTGCGGTCCTGCTTTTGAGTGATTTGTGTTGGAATCATTTTCTATGTGCTCTTCCATGATTGGTTCTGCACTTTTGATGACTTCCGGTCTCTGTGAGGGTTTCTCCCCTAATAGACTAAAGATTTCCTTGTGCCCTATCTTGGCTGAAATGTAACCTTCGCTAGGTGGATGCTTACCTCATTCTCAATGATCTAGTCTTGTCCTAGTATCAAGTTTTCTATTAAATCTTCTTCTATGCACACTAGAACTCGTTGTTCCATAGTTGAATATCCTAGGTGGAGGGATACTATGGCTTCTCCAATGCATGTTATGACTTGACCGCCTACACCTATCATATGTGCTTTCATGGGTATCATAATCGTTTGGAGCTCCAGGATGGCGGTGTTTCGTATGCAACTGAGTGCTGCTCCCGAATCTATCAAGGCGTCTATCAGTCAATACTCCATTATTCCAATTCCTAGGGTAGCTAGATTAACTGCTCCACTTGTGGAAATCCTATTGATGATTAGAGGTATATATCCACATTTTTGTAATTTCTTGGCATGTTGCTTCAAGGTGTAGACGAGGACCAAGTCTCCTTCTTGTAGTCCCTTGTCTTTTATGTGTGCATCATAATATGCCTTTTGTTTCCTCTTGGCTGCATAAATTCTTGCCAGTGCTTGTATTCTAGTCTCATGCAGCTTCTCAATTTGGTCTAGTTGCTTGGATAATTCATGTCCTATCCATTCATACTGTTGGGCTACTCTCAAAGTGGGTAGTAAAAAATCGATTGGCAGAATTGCATTCTGTCTGTATACTAGATTGAATGGGGTAGTTCCAATGGCAGTCTTGTAAGCAACTCGGAAGGCCCAAATTGCATGATGCAATTGTTTGTCCCAGTCAGACCTCCCATTATTGACTATTTTAGTCAATACTATGCATAACACTTTATTGGAACTTTCTGCTTGACCATTGGCTTGAGGATGGTATGGGGCTGATTTTTTGTGGATCACTAAGAACCCATTCATTAAAGACTCTATTACTTCATTAATGAAATGCGTTCCTTGGTCACTCACAATCTCAATGGGTAATCCGAAATGAGTGAATATATGCTCAAAAAGAAACTTAGTAGTGGTTTGGGCATCGTTCCTTCTAGGAGCCTTTGCCTCTACCCATTTTGTCAAATAATCTGTGGCTACTATGATATATTCGGCATGAGATCCTTTGGCTGGTGGATTAATGGGTCCTATGAAATCTATACCCCATTTGGAAAATGCTCTAGCGCAAACCATAGGTCTCAATGGCATTTCATCTCTTCGAATCGGGTATTTGGCTCTTTGACATGTTTCGAAACTTCGTACATAGGTTTCCGCATCCATATGTAGAGTTGGCCACCACAAGCCTACAAATAGGATCATTTTTACAGTTCTCTCAACTGAAAAATGACCTCTTGCTGCACCTACGTGTGCCATCTCCAATATGGGTAAGTATTCTCCTTCGTGCATGCATAACTGTAACTGATTATCTTTTCCCCTCTTGAACAATTGTCTTCCCATGATTACATAATCCTTGCTCATTTCTTCTAGGGATCGCTTCCTTGCCAAGCTAAGTTTCTCTCTTTCTCACAAAAGTAGCGCAGAACTCCTCTGTTGCATTCTGTGAGCTGGAGAGTTGAGCACTACTCCCGAGCTGGAGAGCTTCAATTTACACATGCCATCAACATCCTCACACTTTCTGTCTCATGTGGTTTTTTTTATTTTGAGCAAAAAAATAGAAATTATGAAATTGATGCAAGTCAAAGTGAAGTTACAAAAGACCTCACACATGGAGGGAGAGCAGTACCAGGGCAAAAAGGCATAGGGGGCAAAGAAAAAGCCCCCAACCTTAATACAAAATTACGTCATATATCCCTCAAGATAGAGGTTAATGAATCTGACCATGCTATCTCTATCACTTGACTGTAACTGTAGCATTTTTCGTCTCCAGGCATTACAAGGATAATTTTTAAGACAGTAATAGGATCAGTTTCTAGAAATTGCCCACTTTGAGTAGACCTAATGCAGAGATTCACTAATCTTCTTATGCCCACAAGACAGAAGTAAAGGAATTTGCTGCAAGTCTATGTCCATCTTATTAGATTCACCTATAAGCAATTCTCTATAGCCAATGGTGTTCAAGCCAGCAAATTTACAGTAGAGATAGATGACATTTCAGTATCTTGTGGTTCCCTTGCATTTGAAGAAAAGATGTTCCAAATCTTCTTCCTTTCCACAATAGTTGCAAAGACCTGCATCAATTTTATACTTTCTAGCTTTGCTACCTGTCCAGATTCCTTTGTGAAGAATAATCCACAACAAACAAGATTTCTTATTAGCAATAGGGAAGGCCCAAGTGCTCTGAAACTTGTATCTTCATTGTTGAGCAGACCAGGAAAGATTCCACTTCTTGTTCAATCTCCCACAAATGTCCCTGATGGTGCTGTAGGAATTTTTGAAGTTAGCATATATGTCTTGAGCCACAACTGCAATATTGACATTCTTCTCCCACAGATTGTCTTCTAACATTCTCAGCAGCTGCTTCTTCCTATCTTTAATTATCTATTTACAAGGCATAGACATTGGATTAATACTCATAATATGTTTGTCATCAATCACAGTTCCATCCCTATACAAATCATGCCATTTATCAAATCCTCTTTTTTTACACTTATTCCGTCTAACGGGGAGGGGGGAATTGTTATAAGTAACAAACCAGCCAATCCACAGAGAATCCTGCAGCAAGAAGGAGCAATTCTTAGAAAAGCAAATAGGCAATTTATAGCAATCTTTGATCTTCATCTAGGCTCACAAACAAGTAAGCTACCTTTGGGGACAAAAATGGAAGGAGAAATCACAATATCCCAAAGATTAACATTAGACCAACTCTTATTATTTCTCAAGCAGAAATTATTAACATTTCTTTTAATCAGAAAAGCCCAAAAATCATCAGAGGAGACAGATCTAAGGATCCATTTGGCAGCCATCAGAGAAGCCATTCTTGTGGGACAAATCAATCCAAGCCCTCCCTCAGATTTCTTCATGCAACAGATCTTCCAGGCAACTTTTGGAATTTTGGAACATCCCCACAAAAATCTCCTAGCCAGAGAAATAGCTTGAGACATCTGTTTTTTGGTAGGCATCCAACAAGCCAAAAAATAGGTCAGGTAGGGAAGGATGTAATGTTTCAAAACAAAAATTCTTTGAGAAACGTTAGATTGCATATCCATCCACTTGAAAACCTTAATTCTAAATTTATATATTACCCAACTCCATCTTTGATCATTGGTGATTTCAAATCCCATAGGAATACCCAAAAGTCTGAAAACTTTACCTTTTTGGATGATATCACAACCTGCATTCTTAACACAATCAGGAACAACACCATTAATAGCAAAAAAGCTAGTTTTATTATGATTAACAATAGAACCACTAGCAATGCTAAAAGTATTAAGACAATTTAAAAAGTTAATAGAAAAAGAAACATGAGCTCTCATAACTAGGTTATTATCATCAGCGAACATTTGAAGACAAAGGTGGGAATGAGCTTGGGGTATCTCAATACCTTTAATAGTACCTTGATTGATGCAGTCCCTAACTAGCCAGCCAAGAGCATCACTAGTGATAACAAACAGGAGAGGAGCCAAAGGACAGCCTTGTCTAATAGATCTACAAAGTTTAAAGGGGGAGGAAAGATGACCATTCATAGCAACTTTGGAGTGAGCATTTCCAAAAAGGTTACTAGTGAATTTTATAAAATTCCTACCAGCTCCAATATCTTGAAGGGATTAAAGAATAAAGTCCCACTCAATTCTATCATAAGCTTTATCAAAATCAATCTTAAAGAAGAAAGCATTAATGTTCTTCTCATTGGCAAAGTCTAAGCCTTCCCAAATGGATATAATAGCATCAAGAATAAATCTACCTTCTAATAAAGCCTTTTTGCTTAGGGAGGATGATACTATCCATCAAGGGGCTCAACCTTCTAGCAAGGGAGGAGGCATAAATTTTATACAAAGAAATGAGACAAGAGATAGGTCTCCAATTGTTAAGATCATCCTTAGATCCTCTTTTGTGAATCAATTTAATAACTCCAGTATTGATGAAAGTAGAAAGATAACCCCTTCTTATGGCTTCTTGCCAGATCTAGAGAATTATGGGCACCAACACCTCTTTGAATTCTTGAAAAAATTCATTAGGAATACCATCATGTCCAGGAGACTTACAGGGTTTCAATTTACTAATGGTTTCTCTAACCTCACCAACAGAGAGGGGGAGATCAAGGATGGAGACCAAGCTAGGAGGAATCATTTTCTTTCTTTTTTGTGCAATGGTAGCGCTTGCACTCTAGATGTGATCCCCTCTTTTGGGAGGCATAGAGAAAACATTGGTAAAGAAGCTTACAGCCTCCTATAATTTCTCCTTCATAGAGGAAGCATAATCACCATTACTTTTCTTAAGCAAAGGAATAAAATATCTAGCTTCTTTTTTCTCATAATCTCATACATATGCTTATTTGGTTTATCAACCTTCCCAGCCCAGAACTCTCTAGATGTGGTAAGGGCACCACAAGCAAGAAGGTAGTCTTCATTCCTCACTTTTTCTTGAAGTTCAAGGATCATTTGTCTCTTAACATTGATACTTAAATTAGAGCAATCAATATTATCTATCTCTTTGATAAGCATCATTCTTCTATTGTATCTAATAAACCTGGCTTTTCTCTTAAAGGAGGTAAGAACACATTGGACATGTCTAATAGCCTCCTCCCAGGCCTTGAAGGGGAACAACCCATGACAAAGTGAGTTTTAAAGATATTAATGATATTCTCTTTAACAATGGGCACCCTAAGTAGGGACATGTCAAGATGAGGCTAGCGAGCTCTATAGGCAGGGTTATTACCAAATAATTTGACAATGAGGGGAGCATGATCAAAAAGTTGGAGAGAAGAGTCAATAACACAATTGCTATTCCAAAGGTCTTGATATCTAGCAGAATTCATATAAAACCTGTCAAGTCCAACAGACAACATATTGTTAACACTTCTGTTATTCTAGATATGCCATGTACTAGCAGAAAGGTCAAAAATATTATGAATATTGACAAGATTAAACCAACAATTTTTTTCAGAACCAGAAACCACATTGTTGCTATTACCAATTCTATCTTCAGGGTTAGTGACCATGTTAAAATCACCAGTTAGAATGATGTCACCATTAATCTAACCAATCTCCTCCCAGCATTTAGACCTGTCCATAGAGTTGTTAGCTGCATAAACACACACAATAGTAAAATGAAGAGGCTCTTTGCATTTCAAGGCAACTCATTGATTGGTGTCACTGACCATAGCCTTTTCAACAATCTAATTAAGACTAGAGTTAATACCAATAGCAGCACCACCTTTACCATTGTGATTGGTATGATACCAAGTGGCCTGGCTAGAAATCTTTAGATTGGCCATGAGTTGAAAACCACCAACTTTAATCTCCTGTAGACAAATGAAGTCAGGAACTACAGAAGAATCTTTTAGCCAATTGTTAATAATTTTACCTCTAACAAGGTCACACAGGCCTTTTGTATTCAGAGATAAGATTTCGATGTTATCCATAAAAAACTAGAAATAAGAAGGCAAAAAACAAACCACGTGGTTACTTTTTATGATTCTCAAGAGGCTTGACAGCCGAATTAGAGGATCTAACCATATCTTTCCTTTTTGGTTTAACCTTTTCCTTAGAAGTAGGACTTGCAGACTTAACTATAGACATACAAACCTGATCATATAATCCATTTTAGCCTATAACATACCTTCCTCATCACTTTTATTCAGTTGATCTATAAATACTTCATCAGCAGACTGCATGATATTGACTTCATCATCATCTGAGAAATGAGAGTCGGAGGAGTTACCTGATTTGGGGGAGGGTTTAAGACTACCTTTCTTACCAATAGTATTCAAGCCTTCCTCATCCCCTTGTTTTTCCTTTTCTTTATTTTCTGTAAAAGAACCATTGTTTACTTGTTTCATACGTGCATTTCTTGAAGAGTTTGATACTTCATTATTAGATTCATCAAGCACTTGAAAATGATTACTTATCTCCTTTACCAAAACGTCCGGCTTCAGACCCTGATGGAAAGGCCTCCTTCTAGTCTTTTAGGAATTTTTTTGTTCCATTGCTCTTCCCTAGGCTGCTCTTCTTTAACAGAGTCTGGTACCTGTTTCTTAGAGTTATCACCTTTATTATCCTTAATTTGATGGCTCAATAGAATTGGGCAATCTTTAATCGAGTGACCCTGCTTATAGCAATGAAAACAAGCATTAGGGAGATTTTTATAAAAAACTTTTTGCTCATGCAGTTTATACCCTCGAGAGTTTTTAAGCACTAGCACAGGTTTAATGTTCTTAGAAATATCAACTTCATTTAGCAATTGAGGATCCCACTTAGGATTAACCCCATTTCTAGGTCTCTGTCCAAGGAATTTTCCAATTAGACTGCCAATTGCTCTATGCAAGGATAGAATTCAACAGGCAGATCTGGAAATTCTATCCAAACAGGAACCTTAGTAGGTTTAGCACCTCTAGGGTTGAACCCTGGAAACCATTTAAAAAATGAAATAGGAGTGTTCCTGATAATCCAATGATCTTCAGCTATCACTTGCATGGCATTATGAGCATCTTCAAAAAAGAAAAGGAAGTAAACAGCCCCCTGCTCTCCCAGTTGACCTTCATGCAATTTTTTAAGATTTCCTGAGCAGGTCGAGGACCATGACAAAGTCCTATCACAACTTTTTCAGACAGATGGTTATTCCAGTTCTCCAAGGATGTGCTCTCAATGACCAGTGTGTAGTCATCCCTATCTTAAACTTGAGGATCCAGGTTAATAGAATGTTCAGGGCAAGGATTAGGGATATCCCTATCTACTTCACACCCCACATCCACCTTCTCCTTGCCTTTATAATCTCTAGCTTTCGAATGAGTAGAGGGCATATCTGGAAGTCCTTGAATGTTGAATATAGAAAATGGCGCTTGTTGATGTGCGTGGACAGCACTCGCATACGTCAGCCCACCTTGTCTCTTATAAGAATCCTTAGGGTTAGGTATTACCTAGTATTCCAAGTGATTTTGTGTATTCATAGCGTTTCTCGCACCTCCTGCATTAGTTCCACAGGTGTCGAAGACTGAATTGACCATCGAGTTGAGCATACCTATCATCCCATCATGCAGAACAAAAGGGCCAGCCATCCCATCCCTGAGGGCATCTTGTAATGACATGACTTCTCACAATAGAAAATGCAGAGCAGACTAGAGGGTACCCCCTCCCAGGGGGCGTGACTGAAAACGGAAAGAGAGCGGTTCATAGACGTCAAACCCTAGCAAAACTCATTGTGCAGGGAACTCGACTCGTTTTCATGTCTCTATTGTTCATTGTTGATTGCTCCTGTCTCATGCGTTCTGTCTCTCGCTTTGTGCAAAAAGGAAAACTTCGCACTATGAGCAGAGTTGTACAGAGTATCAATCCTCATTTCTTTCTCTCTCTCTCTCTCTCTCTCTATTTTAGAGAGTGCAGATATGTGTTTCATCTGCTATGTGAATCGTGATTCACCCTTTCCTGTGTTATGTGGTTCACTTCAGCGTTCAAAGCAATGAAACGAAGCTAGGGAGCTATGGAGAATAGAGGACTACAGAAAACAGAGTGAAACAAAAGCATTCTTCTTTTCTCTTTCTCTCTCTCTCTCTCCCTTTCTCTCTCTATCTCTCTTTAAAGAGCTGAACTGGATGTGTCTAGATTTTACTGTATGCACCAAGGCTTAGCCGCTTCGCCACCTTCTTCTCTGCATGCAAAGAGGAGGCAGCTCTTGCTGCACTCAGATCTTGGAGATGGTGTTTTTGGGTACACCACTTATGCAAAGGGAAAGGATGAAGAGCGCCCGATGCGAATCATTGTCCAGAGTTCGTTGTATTGTTTTTGATGTAGGTATTTGTGTGCAGGTAGTCATTTAGAGCTTATTGAGGTACAAGAGAACCAACAGTCTCTTTTAGTCACCAGGCTAGGTGCACCGGCATCTCTGAGGTGGCACCTAGGAGCGGCATCTATCCTTGTAGCTGCACTGTATTCAGTGCATGTTGCCTAGAATGTCCAATTTGGATGACAAGACATAGATATGGAAAGCAAAACACCCTTGTTCAGGTAATTGTAGTACTTATAAAAGCTCGAGCCCACTAGTAGAGAACTTTTGCCTCGCTCCATGCGAAAGCAGCCATGGCGACCATATCATGCTTAAGTTCATGAAGAACAAGATGGACTACTACTACTACTTGTTGAATCCCTCTAACTGTTATACTTTGGCTTTGTTGACAAGCCTCATACAAATAGAGGTGTGGAAAACATCGAAGCACTTCGCAAATGGTTGTCTGGAGAGGACAAATGCTTTACGTAGATGAAACACTAATATGCATGTGATTACAAATAAATGCATAATAGTGTTTATAAACACCGCAATAGACTTGAGAATGATTATTAACTACTCCACACCAAAATGACAATAGTGAAAGAATGAGAAAATGCTCTCACAATGTGGGTGGGAGGGTGGGAAAATGGGATGAAAGGGTGAGATAATGGATGAAGAAAAGGGTGAGAGGGTGGGCATATGGGCAAAATGAGTCCCAAAAAATTCATGGAAAAAGGCTTCTCTGAATGAGGAGAAAGCACATCACCAAAGTAAAGCACTACCACCACCAAAATCACCATCAAACACACCACCAAAACCTCCACCTAGCGCTTTGATACCATGTAGAGAGTACACACGTAAAAGCAAAATGAAAAGAAGAGTGTACTTACAAAAGAAAGACTATGAGATACTCAAAGTGAGTAGACCAAGAAATGGGTAAAGTCACATGGATTAGAAATGAGCTTGTCAAGAGCATGGAGTAGGCTCCTCAAGCTTCTAACCAAGTACAAATGGAGGGAGAGGCTCTCATTATATAGATTTGATCTCCAAATTACCTCTCATGAATGATAATTCCCCTCAAAGGAGAATGAATACAATGGCAAAAGCAAATGGCAAGGTACCCAAATACAAAGGATATAATATAAAATGGAAATGTAATGGAAATGAAATGGAAATAGAGTGACTCCAAGATACAAAAGGGAGATGCACTCTCATATTCTCGACAATAGTAACAACAACATTGTTGGGATGGGCATAAAAAGGAACAACTTGTATGAGTTGTATGCTCTTACAACCACTACAAGTGTGGGCACATTTAAGCTATGGCATGAGAGATTTGGCCACATTGGATACCCTGTATTAAAGGAGATGCATTATAGGGGTATGGTTGCACACCTACTATCGATTGCAAAAATGAAGGAACTGTGTGAATCTTGCATGACATGCAAGCAAAAGAGGAATAGGTTTCCACAGGAAAGCAAGAACAAGGCAAGATATCCTCTAGATTTGGTGCATGCTGACTTGTGCAAAAAAATGCCTACATAGGCCTTGGTTGGATCTTCCTACTTCATGTTACTTGTGGATGACTATAGTAGGAACATGTGGGTGTACTTCCTTTGCGATAAGGCTCAAGCTTTTGATAAGTTTAAAGAATGGCTTTATCTTGTTGAAACTGAAACAGGGAAGAAGACAAAGAAATTTAAAATGGCAGTGGTGAGTTTGCATCATCAAAGTTTGAAGATTTTTGCAAGAATAAAGGAATCAAGCATCAACTCAAAGTGGCACATAGCCCCCAACAGAACGATGTTGCAGAAGGTTGGAATTGTACCATCATGGAGATGGCAAGGTGCATGTTGAAGAGAAAGGGTCTCCCTAATCAATTTTGGGCAGTGGCTGTTAACACTATTATCTACATCTTAAATTGAAGCTACACCAAGGCACTTGATGGAAAGACTCCACAAGGAACCTACACTAGTAAAAAGCCTTCTGTCTCCCATGTCAAAGTATATGGAAGTGAATGTTATGTACATGCTCCAGATAGGGAGAGAAAAAAGTTTCAAACAAAAAGCATCAAATGTATCTTTGTGGGTTACAATGAAGATAAGAAGTCTTATAAGCTTTATGACCCCGAGGCTAAGAAGATCATGGCGAGTTGCGATGTGGTCTTTAAGGAGGAGCAGTCACATGTAGTGGAGGAGGAAAAGAGATTTTCCACTTTATCATCACACAAAGGGACAATCTATTATGAACCTCTTTGAAGAGTTATCCCTTCTACACAAGAGAAGGAAGCATTATCTTCAGATGATGAGTTTGAAAGTCGCCAACTTGTTGTCACCCAAGTGGAAAAGCCATTTCCATGTGGGATGAGGAAGCTTTATCATTCTAAAAGCCCCATGCCACAATCACTAGAATATGTTACAGATGGACCGAGGCGATCATATAGAATAGACGAACAGAGATGGGCAAGCACCATATTGTAGAAAGAGCCTTGATGGCTCATCTTATTCAAGAGGAAGCAAATGAACCAACCAATGTGGAAGAGGCACTCCATGATCCGAATTGGAGGGATGCCATGCAAACAGAATACTACAATATCATGAAGAATGGAACCTGGGAGCTATTGGATGGACACCCTAGGCATAAAGTCATTGGCGCCAAGTGGATCTAGAAGCTAAAGCACAAGGCTGATGGTACTTTGGAAAAGTACAAAGCAAGACTTGTTGCACGGGGCTACTCACGAATTGAAGGCATTGACTTTTGTGAATCATTTGCCCTGATTGCAAGGATGACTACTATCTGAGTAGTACTAGCTGTGGTTGCACATAAACATTGGCGAGTCTATCACATGGATGTCAAATGCGTGTTAGTGAAGGGAGACCTCAAGGAGGAGGAATATGTGCCTCGACCACCAGGGTTTTAGGCTCCCCATTTACAGAACATGGTATGTAAGCTAAAGAAGGCATTAGATTGGTTGAAACAAGTCCCTAGCACATGGTACTAGTGGATAGGTCAGTATCTCTAGGATCTAGGTTTCAAAAGATGCACTTCTGGTGCTAACTAATATGTTCTAAAGAGATGATGGAAGAAAATTGTGCTTCTACTCTATGTAGATTACCTTGTGATTACAGGAAAACATGATTCTCTTCTTCAACAAATGAAAGATGCCCTGTTTTTAGATTTGAAATGATAGACTTGGGCTTAATGCATTATTGCTAAGGCCTTGAAGTTTGGCGATAACTAGGGAAGATTTTCATCTCTCAACAAAGGTATGCAAGGCACATATTGAAGGCATTTGACATGGACGATTGCAAGTAAATTTCTACACCTATGGAGGTCAACACAAAATTATCTATTGAAGATACTTCACGTCCAGTGGATATTGAGGATAGAAGAAATTAGTTGGAAGTCTCATCTACTTTTGCAATAGGAGACCACATATCTCTTATGGTGTTGGAGTAGTAAGCAGGTTCTCTAATATACCTTGCCAATTGCATTGGAAGGCAATCATGTGGATACTCGAGTATGTGAAAGGAACCACTAACTATGGTATTCTTTATGAAGAAGTATCATCCATGGTTTTCCATGCACATACCAAGCACATAAAAATTCGCTATCACTAGGTGCATGAGTTGATTGAGGATGGGGCCGTGTAGATAAGCTATTGACCAATTGAAGAAAATGGAGCAAACATCTTCAACAAGGCTCTTGGACGAGAGCAACTTCTTTGACAATTTTTCAAAGCTTGGGATTGGACCAAGGAGATAGTTCATGGTAGGGTGGACATTGAGGGAGGGTGTTAGATATGCTCAATACTCCACTCTCAAATGACCATAAATGATCCATGGTGCTCTAAGTTGTAAGGCCCCCATTATGAGGAGAAGCCATTGTGATAGCTCAGACATTTATGGAACCCTGACTTCTAAGTTAGATGAGGTCTATGTGTAATTGTTGATGGTTATAGATGATCTTTGTGAGCCTAGTCATTAGGTTAGGTAGGGCATAAACTTCTCGGCCATTGGGTTGCCATTCAAGGGAAAAATAAAGACCATGTGGCATTGAGTAGTTTCCCCATACGACCTGAATGGGGGGAGTGCAGAGGGTGATTGGCCCCCTTTTATAGGGTCTAAGGGGCCTATCACCTCGACTTGTAGGGCTAAGATGGTAGAACTTTTGGTCGTGAAAATATTGTCAGATAGTATATTTTGCCAACTATTTTGTATCTCCCAATCACGTTTATCTATACCGACTCCCCTTGTAAAAGCTATATACGCATTTCCCATGTTGAGGTCTACATAGCATTGCACACTAGTGAGACCTTCATCTAGAGTCTAT
Source organism: Ceratopteris richardii (assembly GCA_020310875.1). Taxonomy (NCBI): domain Eukaryota; kingdom Viridiplantae; phylum Streptophyta; class Polypodiopsida; order Polypodiales; family Pteridaceae; genus Ceratopteris; species Ceratopteris richardii. Next base: position 195,805,273 of record CM035409.1, read on the forward strand.
CTAGATCGCCATCTAAGCTCCACATAGGGTATCTTTGACACAAAGAACGTGCCTAATCAAAATAAGAAATTGCATATAACACCCAATTTGAAGACTAGGATCTAATTTTTCTTGATTTCTTTGAGCAATGATTTAATTTCCTTCCCATTATGTTTGAAGATGACTTCTGCCCAATTCACCTCACAACAACTTCCATAGTTTCATGCAATAAACGACAAAACGATTGATATATACCATTTGGCTTTGTTTGAAGATTCACTATGTTGATAACAAAGCGCAATCCCATGCATCACCTGTATTCCCCGAAGCATGGTTTGCCAAAAAAACCTCTCCAGCACATCTATATGCAGGATAGATGCCAACACAATCACTCCAATGATCATTCAAAGTTGTTGTCCGACAACATCCAAGTTAAAAAATAATATTGATTCCTAACTGGGATCAATGCAAAGTCCCTTGACGTTTTCAATATGCTCATTCATTCTACCGATCTACCACTGTGCATTCTAACATGAGAATTGGGCATGTCGCTAGCCGTTAGTCCAAATGTGGCCACAAGATCAATTATAGGAAGTCACAAAGCAGAACAGCACTTCTCGCCCAAGTCGTCTAATGTGAAATCACACAATTAAACTTATTTGAACATTTGAATTTAGTTAATATATCTCTCAACCACATTAGGGGAAAAATGAACCCTCCATGGGCCTTTTAGATTAGTGAGTGATTAGTGATGGACCAATGAGAATAGGGTGGTGGACACAGTCTAGTACCTTAATCATCTAGACTACGCATAGGCTTCCCTTGTTTTTGTTTGGTCAAATAGGAGAAAACCAGCTTGAACCAGTGGTTTTTCTTACTTCAATGGTTTTGGAAGCCTTGGAAATGAATTATAACCCTTGGATTGGCTCAAAAATCCAAAGGATGAGATTGAATGGCAAAAGTCAAGGCATCCTTGCATTTAAGCCCTTGGATTAGAAAGAGATTCAATGGTTGAGATGGAGGGGAGCTAAAAAAAGCCACCTTTTGTTCTTATCCATTGGATTGGGCCTTCTATCGGACGATCCAGATTGAAATTCGAATGCAAACGGTGCTTTCAATGTTGGCCATTAGATTCAATAAGGATCCAAAGGTGTAGATTTGGAGGATCAAAGAGCGAGGGCGCGTTTTCTTCTCCATCCTCCAATTTGGTCTTCATCTAACGATGCACGTCTCCTCCAAGATGTAGATGAGTGCCGATCGCGGAATACCGTCAGATTTCACGTTCATTGGAGGGTCCACATTTCTGTAGAGAATGCCTTGTGCAAATACTTCCAAAATCCCATGCATTTATTGCATTCTCTCTCTAAAGATCCCTACGCTTTAATCTGAACCATTGATTCCTAGCATCCAAAGGCTTCAAAACTTCACAATTTGAGAATTTAAATATAGAGTATATCAAATACTTTTTTATTCGTGAAAATCACGAGTGGTTTTGTATGCGTCTGTAGTCCACAAGATTAAGAATTTTAATCCCTAAAAATTAGGAATCCTTACAACGCTCATGCAGGGATCACTTTTTCCCCTAATGAAGCCGTCTCTTTTGGTGCGCTCCTTGAGTGTGTCAATGAAGGCATTATGAAGCTTTTCAAAAAAAAATGCAGCAAAAAGAGGATTAAAAATTGGCATCCAATTACGATGTTACAAATATGTTACAAGATTCATGCTAAAGTTATTGCCAATCAAATTGCTTGTAACTATAAAAATCAATTGCCACCTCTCTCAATCTATTCGATTAAATTGCTATCTAGAAAGGTTTCCCCTTGGCCCCTCTTCTCTTTGCGATAGCTGTTGATGGTCTGAGTTGCATGGTTAAACATCATGCATGTTTAGGTCTTATTCAAGGCCTCTTTCTACCCTTGATTCAAGACTAGATGATTAGGAGACTCTTTGATGATGACTAAGGGGACAACCCTCTTTGTATTGTCTTGTAGCAGGATTTAAGCAACCTCTACTTTGTGAGATTCACGAGATCCCATGGCTGTTAGGCTCATTCACTTATACAATTGTTTTTTCTATTAGTTAAAGTGTTGGAGAGTAGGCTATTGCATAATTTCTTTTCGAAAAAAAAAAGCAATACCTCTCCTTACACTTTGATCATAATTGAGTAAGTGAATAAATCAATCAGATGTCAATGAGAAAGATTGCGTAACTACAAGCCTCAAGTTGTGATCCATTTTGAAAAAACTCCATTCTCTTTTTCTTCCACCAAGGAGTTTCTTCTTTGTCGGAAAAAAGAAAGCTTTCATCTTCTTCATGCCTATTGGCTAAAGAATCAACATCACCATTGCTTTTAATAGCCACAAACGTTTGTGTCGGGAAAAAGGGCCTTCATAAAAAGAGAGTTGTCTATAGATTTAGAAACAACGCCAATGACAGCAGCGTACGATGGGATCGTGCAAAACTCACACATGCAATTTTGTACTTCTTTTCGCCACACGCATCCATCCACTCATCTGTCACACACGTGAGTCAAAGAGAGATGATTTCTTTTATATACAACGGGGTAGGCCTCACACACTAAGATTCTCTATACTGTCATTGTTATTGATCATGATTATCATTACTATTATTATTATTATATTTTTGTTTATACTAGTAATAATTATTATTATTATTTTATCATATTATCATTAATTATGGAGTTCACATATGCTTGTCCCTTGACACTCGATATATATATATATATATATATATATATATATATATATATATATATATATATATATATATATATATATATATATATATATATATACCAAATAATAGTTTTATTTCTAATCAAAGCATGTGAATATTTGATAGTTATCATTTATGATTCATGTTACTGATTAGTTCTTTCTTCATACTTCCATAAAAACAATTACGTTTTCCAACAACTAGTTTACATCGTGTATTTTGTGTACGTATTTATGGATGTGTCTCTCTTCAACGCTATCCATGATGCCTTACTATCGGGGTAGGAGAAGGGAATATAACCTATATCTTGTTTTCGCTATCTGCATCCACTAAACCATAGAATCCCCCTGTTACATATGCTCAATACTGTGGGTTGTGAGCAGCTATCGCAGCTCCATTGCACACATACAGGACACACAGATGAGAGAGATAGAGAGAAACAAATTCAGATAAGCCGTGCAATGAGGCGTACTCCATGGGCATATTCTCTTATAATTTTTGTTGTATTTTACATAAGTTGCCACATCATCAAAGCTCCCCCTCAAGGTCGGAATGAGCTTGAATACAAAATGAAAGAAATACATATGTCCATACAAGATGAAATAAACATGAAATGAAAAATAAATACAAACTAAAGCTTTCTAACTCCTAAAGCTTCTCTAAAGTAGATGAACTTGTCTTTGGGAAAAACTTGAGCGAAGATATCTGCCACTTGTTCTCAGTGTTGATGTGAATGAGCTCCACTTCTCCTTTGATCCTTCTCACGAACAAAGTGATAATGAACTTCGATGTGCTTTGATCTCGCATGATAAATTGGATTCTTTGATAACGTAATGCTGCCCACATTGTCACAATAGATGACCACCTTTCCATCCATGTAGACTCCCATGTCTTCAGGTAAGTACTTAATCCATGTTGCTTCACAAACGGCTTGTGTAATGCCTCTATATTCAGCTTCGGTACTTGACAAAGCGAAAATTGGTTGCTTCTTACTACTCGATGAAATGGTTGCACTTCCAAGTGAGGATGAAAATCCACTTGTTGACCTTCAATCCATGACATTTCCTACCCAACCAACATCCGTGTATGCATATGTACATGGCTGAACTTTCCTCTCATAAAACAACCCAAAATTATATGTTCCTTTCACATATCGCAATATGTGTCTCACTGCATCCAAGTGCACTCTACATGGTTTATGCATAAAGAGGGTGTCTGCATAGGACGACAGACATCACAATGAACAAGCTGCAATTTTTGAGTATGCCTCAATTTTGGGGAGAGAGGACACCATTTCAGATTTTTGTAGGCATAGCCAACTAGCAAAATTCAGATGACAAAAGCATGCATGCCAAAGCTTTGCATCTGATATAGCTTGAGAAACATGTACTGCACATGCTGATTCATTCATAGATTTTTCATAGTCTATGAGCTTATATAGCCAACGGCATAAAATGCCAAAAGCAATAATCGCGCTTCCATTTGACATATCATGAATTGTACATCTGTCATCAAAAAATTTCACAACCAAGCCAATCTTGGCTAATGTTGAAATTGATAATAGATTCTTCTTGATCCCTGGCACAAATAAAGCATTTGACAACATAAAAGAACTACCATCAATAGTAGTCAGAATGATCTTACCAACTCCCATGACAGGATAAGAGGAGTTGTTGGCACATGTGACAATATTCCCTATAGGGGCAGGCTCGAGTGAAGTGAAGAAACTCCACTCCGAGGTAATATGTTTGGTTGCCCGACTATCAAAGTACCAAACATCTGAGTCTACTACAGACATACACTATTCATGAGAAGATGGGTCAAAATTGTAAAGAGTAGCAAACACCCATTCTTCATTCTACACAAGATTAGCAGACTCTGTTTTAAGTGTAGATGGCTCTGCAACAACCATTCCAACCTCTTTTTTCTTTGCCTCTTTTGCAACCAGTTTTGGACGGTTCTTTATGACATGATCCTTTCCTTTAGAGTACTTGCAAAAGAATTTCTGCTTTTCTGATTTCTTCTCATCTTTGTCTTCTTTCTTTGAATGTGCACCATTTGCAGATTTTTGCTTGCTAGTAGATGAGCTCCATTTACCATTGCCCTTCTAACTAGCCAGGAAAGCTTGATTTTCAACATGCATAATGGACCTGTTCTTCCTAGACTGATCTTCTTGCAATATAAAAGAGACTAAGTTCTCAAATGTGAAGGCATTTGGATTGCCTTTCATCATCAAACAAAGAGAAGAAGCAAAACTCTAGTATGAATCGAGAAGACCATTCAGAACAGTCTTCACAAATGAACTCTCAGCCAAGACTTCATCAGCAGAAATTAACTATTCCTTCAAATCTTTGATCTTTGTTAGAAAAATGTCCATAGAATCACCTTCATTCATATGCTCACTCTCTAACTGTTTTTGGAGGTAAGAAACACGAGCCTTATGCCTAGCCTGGTACAATGTGGTAAGTGTATCCCAAGCATCCTTAGCTGTTTTGCAAGAGTGAATGTGAGGAATAATGGCATGTTTGACGGATAAGGCTATCAATGCATGTGCCTGAGCATCTCTACCATCCCAATGAATTTGCTCTATAGTTGGTGCAACAAGAACCGCAACATGAACAAGAATCTGAAAAATATTAGCATCTTCAATGCCATTTGCATCAGCTTCAATACATGTATTCGTAGGTGTAATAGGATGTTTTTCAACACCTTGCAATATATTCCATAGTCCTTTTGCAAACAATACATGAAACATCAGATAAGCCCATAATGGGTAATTCGTACCATCCAACTTATCCTCAACAACCAACATACGAAATAGATCACTGCTTTCAGCCATGGCCATTGACTAAAATACCATGATGTGGAAAAATGACTATATCTGAAAAAGTTGAACAAGAGTACCTTGACGAGTTTTGCTACATGTGTAGGAGGCTTTGAGATGCTTATACTGCCAAAAGTCAAACCTATATATATCTTTGGCACAAGAAGACAAAATAGCCTACACAAGCACTATGATAGTGCATTCGAAGACCGAAACAAGCTTAGATTGTGATTTCGGCACCACAAAGCGAAGCCCTTTTGATCTCTTAATCACCCTGAGGATGCTCACCAAATTTCGTGCGCTTTTGAGGTTGTGATGGAGGGGTGTCGATGATGCCCTAGACGCAGTGGCAACCTACTATGATACCAGTTGTTGGAGTTTGAGATCTAAAGAAGCACACAAGGTAGAAGAAGAAGCTTGGAGCACAACACACAATATTGAATGTATTACCACTAGAATATACAAAGATAAGTAACCCATTAGGGCAATAAGCATATATACAAGCCGGGGGAAGAAAACCTCCTAAAGAGGAAAAAAAGTACCCCGACGATCCTAGTGTGTTCACACATCACTACCTAAATATATTGACAGAGACTCCTTGGTGGAAGAAAAAAAGAGTGGAGACTTGAAGTTACATATGCAATAGTTGAGCTTAGCATGTCACGTAATCTTTTTCTCTCTATGATGCTTTTCAGCTTTCTGTCCAAGACATACAAATGGGATGTGCAATTTGAGTAAATGCAAAAGTTTCTCTCTTTACATTTCAAAGGCCGCGGAAAATTCATACATTTTCATGGACATTACACTTATGTTTTCCTAATAGCTTGCCTCGCTTCTTCCTTTCTATTGATCGATGGATTTTAATATTGTTTTCATTAGACATCTGATTGATTTATTCACTTAGGATTTCCGATACTCCTCTCTGAAACAAAACCCAAAGAGTACTCTTCAATTATGATCAAACTGTAAGGAGTTGTTCTCAAATTGCTGAACAAAATGGAAGGTATTTCTTTTTTTTTCCAAAAAGAACAGCTTTAGTCAACCAAAATTTGAGGTGGATGCCCAATAATGACCGTGAAAGTGGTTTTAGATTGGTCTATTTGGGCAAGACAAAAAGCTATCATGCTAGCCGGATCATAATGCGCAAAAGCATTCTTGTCATCGGCAAAAAGTCTCTTGATGATCTTGTCTTGATTAAGGAGAAGAAAGAGGAAAACTCTCTTTTTTTTTTGTTTTTTGTGAGAGTAGAGGAGAATTTTGAGAGTACAACTCTCTTTTTATGAAGGCCCTTTTCTGACACAAAAGTTTGTGGTTATTAAAGGCAATGGTGGATTAGACGATGGGAAAACTTTTATTGGAAGGTGCTTTTTTCGCTTTTTTTTTTTTCCACAAAGAAGAAACTCCTTGGTGGAAGAAAAAGAGAATGGAGTTCGTTCAAAATGGATCACAGCTTGAGGCTTGGAGTTACAGATGCTACAGATGCAATAGGTAAGCTTAGCATGTCACGCAATCTTTTTCTCTCTATTATGCTTTTCAACTTTGTGTAAAGACTGGCAAATGGGATGTGCAATTTGAATACATGGAAATATCTCTCTTTACATTTCAAAGGCGGCGGAAAATTCATACTATTTTCATTGACATCACACTTATGTTTTCGTAATAGTTTTCCTAGCTTCTTCCTTTCTATTGATCGATGAATTTTAATATTGTTTTCATTCGAGATCTCACTGATTTATTCACTTAGAGTTTTTCGTACTCTTCTCCGAAAAGAAACCCGAAGAGTAATTTTCAATTATGATCAAAGTTTAAGGAGTTGTTCTCAAACAAATTCATGAACAACATGACCATTGGGAGGTATTGTTATTTCTCAAAAAGAAGCTCAGCAATAGCTTATTCTCCAAAACGTTAATCAATAGAAAGAAGAGTTATACAAGTGAATGGGCCTAACACACATGGGACCCTTGAATCCCAAAAAATAGGGGTTGTTTAAAACGTACTAGAAGACAATACAAAGAAGGTTGATAACCCTTTTGCCCCCTGCAAGAGGGCTCCATTTCATTTTAATTTTCTTGCTCGCAAGGAAAAAAACACTTTATGATGTATAAAAGACGGGCTTCTTACAATTGCCTAAAAGTAAAAGTGATTTTTTGATTGAGTATTCTTTAAGAGGGCCATCAAAGTTGGTGGCACATCTCTCTTTCCAGATCTTCCAGAGGGTCTCACCTCTTATAGCATTCCAGAGTGTTGAGGAACAATCGATCGCTTCACCGAATAGCACTTGCTATCACTTGATTTATCCGTATGGCAACATGATTCTCCCAAGGGCCTGTCAGATCAACATTGACTTGGGGCAAGAAAAGAGGGGGTGTCCCAAGTGCTCATTGCCATTAAGTCATCTTTTACACCGTGGAGGGGCTCCACAAATTTTGTTAGCTTTTATATTGGTTCTACTTCCCTCATGGATGGTTTGCCACATAAGAAATGATTTTTTAACCTCGATGAGGGGATGTCAAAGGGATTGGAACTTGAGATCCCACCTAAAACTTGACCGATCTGGAAACCATCTCCCATTAAGCATGAATTCCACATTCTTCTTGAACCTCGAAATGTTATCAAGACCTTTGCCATTGTGCCATCTAAAACTCTCAAGGTTAGGGAAGTCATTCCCAATAAGGAGGCAAGTCCTCGAGCCCTCCCAAGCACTGAATCAACTTCACAAGAGGCACCATTCTTCATATTCCACTCTCCTAGATGTGTCAATGTCCTCAAATCTAATCCATTGGCATGTTTCTTGATTCCAGAAGCATTTCCACAAACGAAAATCTTTGTTACAAAGCCTCCTAGATTTATGGAGATTTCAAGGCTCAACACTTTTGATGCCCTTGATAGGAAATGAGATTGAATCATTTTGTTTAATATCGGCTACCCATTTGGTGATGAGTTTATTGGCTATTCCTTCAATGTCTAGAATTCCCAAACCACCTTGATCTTTTTGGCTTATGCAAGAAGCCCATTTATTTTTGGGGACTCCTATTAGGTTCTCCTGTCCAAAGAAAGTTTTTGCAAATTATTTTCTATTCGACAATATCTTGGACTTTTGATCTCTAACAAGAGAGGAAGTAGATAATCAAAGAAAGAAGGAACATTTTAACCACCATAGCTCACCTTGCCAGGTTTATCTCCATACCTTTCTAGTATGCTAACTTGTTATTGACCCTCGAAAGAGCCTAGTTCCATCTTTGACCCATCAAAAATGTAAAATCCCATCATAATACCTAGCTGGCACATGATTTGTCCCCTGCGAATCAACTGAGAGGTATAATCAACCAAAATTTTAGGTGGATGCCCAATAACGACACTGAAAGTGGTTTTAATTTGGTTTATTTAATCTAGTCTTTTTTTTTTTTTTTAATATAAAGGAAGTTCGGCAATCGCCTACTCTCCCGGACTTGAATTAAATTAAGAAACAAAGGTACAAAAGAAGGGGACTAGTGCCCACGGGACCCCCCAAATCCCACAAAGCGGGGGAAGCTTGGTTGATTCCTAGGTTGCATTACAAAGAAGGTTGATCACCCTCTCGTCGCCCTCATGCGGGACCCATTTGGATTTGAGCTTGTTGTTGATCAACAGGAGGACTTGATGGTGCCTGAAGGGGGGGGATTTCTTACTGTTGACAATCCTTTTGCCAAGGAGGAATAGAGATTTTTCAATCGACCACTCCCTGGGGGGGTCGCCGAAGTTGAGAGCACACCGCTCCCGCCAAATTTTCCACAGGACTTCCCCTCTGATTGCGTTCCAGAGAGTCGCAGAGCATCCAATCGCTTCTCCTAACAGGATTTGTTTCCAACTAAGCTGTTTCTGAGCTCTGATTTTCAGTCCAACCATCTGCCAGGTTCTGTAGGAGTTGGGGCAAGTAAGGAAGATGTGTGGGACATCTTCGATTGCACGGTGGCAGCGTTTGCACCACGGAGGGATTCCACAAATTTTGCTTGCCTTATGGTTAGTCCAAATTCCTCGATGAAGAATTTGCCATAAGAGGACCGACTTCTTAATCTCTATAAGTGTCCCACCGAAGCCGCGTCCAAGACAGGCACCACTTCTTGTTGAGGCTGATCTGGAGGTCATTCGTTTCTTTGATGTTCGGGATTTTGAGTAGACTATTTCCATTGTGCCATTTGAGACCACGCGCGTTAGGAGCATCATGTCCCATGAGAAGGCGCGTTTTGTGACGATCCCAAGCGAGGCATCTGCTTTGCAATGTGTTCCATTCTTCGTAGGAGATGTTTATGCGAGGGTCGATATCCTCGTAGTTGATCCAACTGTTGGTGTCCTGTTTCCAGAGGTGTTTCCATTTTTTGAATCCTTTGTTCCATAACTTCTTGGTTGAGGGGAACAAAGAGGCCTTGAATAAGACCTAAACGTGTATGATGTTTAACCAGTCAGATAAAACCATTGACAATTATCGAAATGAGAAGAGGGGCCAAGGAACAACCTTTATAGCTAGAATGTTTTAATCAAATAGTTTGAGAAATCTGACCATTGACGTTTATAGTGACAAACAATTGGATTAGCAATAACTTTAGCATGGATCTTGTAACATGTTTGTAACATAGTAATTGGATGCCAATTTTCAATCCCGTTTTTGCTGCCTTTTTTGTGATAAGCTTGATAATGCCTTCATTGATACATTCGAGGAGAACACCAAAAGAGACGGCTTCGGTGAGAGATATAAATCAAATTTAAATATTCAAATAATTTTTCTTTATGTGATTTCACATTAGACGACTTGGCCGAGTAGTGCTGCTCTACTTTGCGACTTCTTAAGTGACCTTGTGGCCGCATTTGGAATGACTGCTAGCAACATGCCCAATTCTCATGATTTTTTATTGACACCATGTGCATCTACCACACAAGTTGCCTCACTCACACCTACAATGGTTAGCTCGGTGAGTGCTCTTAGAAGGCACAGTGATAGATCGGCAGAATATACAACGATATCCAAAGACTTCATCTTTTCTTCAATAGATGAATGAGCATATTGAAAACGTCAAGGGGAAAACCTCCTAGCATTCCGACTTTGCATTGATCCCAGTTGGGAACCAATACTATTTTTGAACTTGGACGTTGTCGCATAACAACTTTGATTGATCATTGGAGTGACCGTGTTGGCATCCATCATATCATGCAGATAGATGTGCTGGAGAGGCCTTTTGGCAAACCATGCTTCCGAGAATACAGATTTCCTCAAATGCCTATAATATGACCGCTACGAATGGGATTGCGCTTTGCTATCAGCGTAGTAAATGTTCAAACAAAGCCATATGGTATATCTCAATCATTTTATTCTTTATTGCTTGAAACTGTGGAGGTTGGTGGTGAGGTGAATTGGGCAGAAGCCATCTTCGAACATAATGGAAAGGAAATCAAGAAATCAAGAAAAAATATATCCTAGACTTCAAATTGGGTGTTATTCTCAGTTTTTTATTTTCATTAGACCCCTTCCCTATATCAGAGATACCTCAAATGGTACCTGAGGATACTTTTTTGATAGAGGTATTGAGACAATTGGAATATCGTGGCGATCATGAGATAGACGGAGAAGTTGAGGAACTAAGAAAGATTTGAACAGAAGAATGGGTTGATGAAGCCTTGCGAGGAGGTGAGGTAGAACGTGTAAGAAAAGAAGAAGGTAGGAAAATAGTCGAGGAGGAGTTACGCAAGATTGTTGAAGAAGATGCAGTAGCTACGGTGAAAGCAGGAAGGAAAAGGAAGGATGAAGAAGGTGTGAAGAATCAGATTGCATATAATTAAGATAATACCATTGGGGAAGTAGCCTTTCTTATATTCAATGAGTGATTGATTGATATGTGGAGAAATGCAAAAGGAAAAATTCAATTTCCATTATTACGATGCTCACATTACATATTTCCATGGTTTAGGAATAACTTCAAGCCAATTGCATCTTGCTTGGCTAATGCATCCAACTTATTGTCTATGTATTCCTTGTGCTTCAAGAGAGTAGAAATTAGTGATAAACACAAAAGATGAGATTCCAACATTTAAAAAAGCAGAATAAGGTTCTAAATTAGAGAAGGGATGAACTTGAAGATAGTTTTGGAGGAAGAGCAAATATTTGCACAAAAAATTGGCAGCTTTGGAAAGATCAATTCGTAGTTTGCAAGAAGATCTGAAGGGGACAAAATATGATCAAAATATTTTACGGAATTAATTACACCACAAGATTGAATTGAAGACTCAAGCACTAGATAGAAATCAGAGAACGTGATAAGCAATTAATAGATGGAAAGATGCATATCAAGGAAAAGACTCATATAATGGAGCAACAAGTTCAAGGTATTATCGAGAAGAATGAATTAATACAAGATTTAGAGAAAATTTTAGAGGATAAGAGTTCGGAACTAGCAAGCAGGGATGAAGCTTAAAAGAAGCTACAAATCAAAGTTGCTCAGACAATCAAGGCTAACTAGCATCTCATAGATATCATATTTGCACATTATGCTAAGGACAATGTTATGGAGGTATTCCCATATGCCTAATGACTACTATTCGTAGCATCAATGCACTTACATCTCATCATGGTTGGAATGTACATCAATTGGACATTAATACTACATTTCTAAATAATGATGTACATGAAGAAGTGTATGTTTTCCATCCCCATGGTTTTGTGCAAAAAGTGCATGAAAACAAAGTGCGCAGGTTGAAAAAGGAATTATATGGTTTGAAGCAAGCACCATGTGCTTGGTATGAAAAGATACATGTCTGCTTGATTGCACATGGTTTTGAGAACAGTCCAACTAAGAGCACCTTATATGTTAAATGTGCAAATGATGTGCTTTTGATCATTGTTGTCTATCTTGATGACATGCTGCTCATTGGTCCTAATGAGAAGCATATTTGTGATTTTAAGGATGATTTCCATGCCTCATTTGAGATGTCAAATTTGTGGCACTTGCATCATTACTTGGGCATTCAATTTATGCAAGTTGATGACGAAATAGTTTTGTGTCAAACAAATTATATTGACACATTATTGTAGCATTTTGGCCTTGAAAACTGCAAATCTATTGCCACTCCTATAGAAATAGGTTTACGGTTAAGTCTTCATGATGCTCGAGATGCATTTGTTGTTGTTCTCTATCAGTAGGTTATTGGATGCTTGATTTACTTATGCATAACTTTGTCTGATATTCTGTTTTTTGTCTCATAGATGATCAGGTTTATGCATTGCCCAGGTTTCAAGCATTGGCAGGAAGTTAAGCGCATTTTTTCTACTTGAGTGGTACTTGGCTACTTGGATCTTTTTATTTCAAGAGGGGATCACTACCGCCAAATTTACATGCTTTTTTGACTCTTACTAGACTGTTTGCTATGACCCTTGTGTATCCACGAATGGTTTTTGCTTCATGTTTGGTAGCTCATGTATATCTTGGTTGAGCAAGAAGTAGCCTACTATGGACACTTCTACTTGTGAGGCTAAGTATAGGACAGCTTTCACAATGAATGTTGAGTGTGTGTGGCTCAAACACCTTATGCTGGATTTGGGTGTTGGTGAGTCTTCTACCTCCACCATCTTCATTAACAATCAGAGCGCATTGGTAGTTGCAAGGAACCTTGTATTCCATGCTCACACTAAGCACATTGAGGTGTGCTATCATTATGTCAAGGAGAGGTTCTCTATTGGAGAGATGAGTTTGGCATATGTGCCCACATAGGAGAACATTGCATACCTTTTCACAAAGGCTCTACCCAAGGAGAAGTTTGAATCTTTTCACAAACATTTGGGCTTACTTCCTTCGTGGATTGATTCCACATAGCTTGGCAGTTCCTTATACATGAGTTCCAGCTCCTTGTTCACCGCATCACTCCTAGGGGGATTTGTTGATATATTTGGATAGTGATGTGTGTGAACACACCAGGATTGTTGGGGCACTTTTTCCCTCATTCGGAGGATTTTTCCCGTGGCTTGTATATATGCCTATAACCCTAATGAGTCATTAATCTTTGTACATTCACTTGGTAATACTTTCAATATAGTGTGTTGTGCCCCAAGCTTCTTCTTCTTCTTTGTGTTGTTCACGTGCTTCCGCAAACCTCAAACTCCAATAGACAAAGAATATGCATGAACCTAAGGCATTGATTATGTGGAGATCTTCTCTCTTGTACCAAAAATTCCTACTATGTAGTGTTGGGAAAGATGGATGGATGCTCCAAGAGACTGAGTAGGTACTGCTAAGCCTGCTTTGTACCAGCCCTCTTTTGATTTAGAGTTGATAACTAGACCTACTTATCTTTCCAATGACACCATGAAATATCCTATGTCCTTTGGAAATGATGTGTGCAATGATTGAATCAAAACAGATAACTTTGGAAGTCACAAACTCAAGAAAACCTTTTATTTTTGTCTTGACACCTGCTGAGTATTTTGCTCAGTATGACCAGCACAGTAGGAATTGGAAAAATTCCTTTTAGGGGTATCTAATTATCTTAGTAAGCTACCTATTCCAAGTGGAATGATGTAAAATGATAAAATATGCTAAGAGAAAGCAATTCAACAAGTTAAACTATACCCCCGACTTTTTAGGACTGTAGCAGAAAATGACCAGAGATCACCTCGATGCGGATGTCTCCAAAATGGCTGAATATAATGTCTTCAAATTTTTACAGAATGTAGATTACTTCAAGCTGAATCCAACAAGCTGAATCCAACAAGCTGAATCCAACAAGCTTTGAATCACTGAATTTGGTGAAGATTGGACTGAGATATGCCCTTGACAAGTTGACAGACTTTTGAGTAGACAAACAGAAAACTCAAAGATGGACAATGTGAATGTATGTATTAATGCACAATTGTATACAACTCCATTGGCATGAACTTCATTGCCAAATGGTGTAGAGAGGTGTGGGCTAGAGTGTAGACCTCACACACACACTCAAAAATCAGGAATGCTATGCTCGGGAGTGCTCTCTCTTGCCCGCGACTTTTCATGTCCATTTTTATAAGAGATGACTAAAAATTTGAATTAATTCAAACTTTTGGCTCCCTATGATCAAGCTCCTAAATGCTTGGAGATATTCTTTCAATCAAACAACTAATTTTTCCACGAATCCTTTTGGTAGGTGATTACAAGAGATTCCAAGTCAATTTGACTTTTACAATGAGATAAAGTGGTAATTAACCACTAGCAATGGTTCCTATGCTTCTTCATGTGTGTATGGACTTCAATGCATCCTTTGAGCCAAATGTGTAGGCTTGTAATTTACACCAATAGCTCCCCCTCAAGCCAAACATTTTGGCTTAAGTCTTCATCTTCAATCTTCAAGTATATCCTGCAATCCAATCATGGATTTGAACCTGCAAAGTTTGGTTCCATCCAAAGCTTTAGTTAGCAAATCTGCACCTTGCATGTTGGTTGATACATAGGTAAGTTGAATGTCCTTGCTTATCAATTTCTCTCTCACATAATGGTAAGGGACCTCTATGTGTTTGGTCCTAGCATGAAAATAGGAGTAGCTGCAAGGTGAAGAGAACTTGTATTATTTCCAAAGATTATTGGAGACGTAGTAAACAAACCCAATTCTGTATACAAAAGCTTAATCCAAATTGCTTCTTGTGTGGCATTAGCTAGTCCTCTATACTCTGCCTCTGTGGAAGTCAAAGAAATAGTAGGTTGCTTCTTTGAAGACCATGAAATTGGTTTGTCACCTGCAAAAGAAATATATCCAGAAGTGCTCCTCATATCATCCTTGCATCCTGCCCAATCTGCATCTGAAAAAATTTTGATATCAATATCTGAAGTGTAAGGGAAATACAAACCATGGTTCTATGTACCCTTGATATACTTCATGATTCTCTTGGCAGCCTCTAAGTGAGGTATCCTTGGCTTGTGCATAAATTGGCTTAGCACACTAACTCCATATGCAATATCTATCCTTGTTAAGGTAGCATAGTTCAAACTACCCACCATACTTTGATAACGTGTAATGTCATTGACTTCATCACCTTCATGGGCACTCAACTTTAGGTTTACCTCCATTGGAGTGCTTGCTACTTTGGCATCTTGCAAATGAAATTTCTTCAACATGTCCTGTATATACTTTTTCTGAGTAATATATATCCTTGAATTAGTGTAGACTAATTCAAGTCCCAAAAAATACTTCAATAGACCAAGATCATTGATCTTGAACTCCTTCATCATTTGACTTTTGATATATCTGATTCCATTGACATCATTACCTGTAATGATGATGTCATCAACATAAACACAAAGATATATTACCTCTGAATTACTTCTCTTAATGAATAGAGAGGTATCTGCCTTGCTCATGACAAATCCTTGGTCTTGGAGGTATGTAGTTAACCTGTAATTCCATGCCCTAGATGCCTGCTTCAATCCATATAAAGCCTTTTTCAATTTGCAAACATATGTTACCTTCTTAGGGTCCTCATAGCTAGGAGGTTGTGACATATATACCTCCTCTGAAATCCATCCACTCAAGAAGGCATTCTTGACATCCAATTGGTACATATTCCAATTTTTTGATGCAACCACACTTACCAACACTCTGATTGTTGGCATCTTGGCTACAGGTGAGAATGTCTCCTCATAGTCAATGCCTTGGGTTTGTGCAAAACCCTTGGCTACCAATCTGGCTTTGTACCTATTTATTGTGCCATCAGAATTTCTTTTAAGCTTATAGATCCATCTCAATCCTATTACCTTCATTGAGTCCTTCTTAGGTACTAACTCCCATGTGTCACTTTCTTTGAGGGCATCAATCTCCTCATCCATAGCTTATTTCCATTCTGATTTGGTTATTGCTTCTTCATATGATCCTGGTTCTTCATTTGACAAATCTTTGGCAAGATAAATAGAATGTTTAGTAACAAGAGATGTAGCATACCCATATCTGACAGGTTTCTTGCTTTCTCTTTGTGATCTTCTAAATGGTTGAGCTGAAGATTCAGGTATGTCTTCAAGCTTCTTCATCTTCATTTTGCCTTTGGACTTCCATGCTTTGAATTCTTCAAGGTTGATAGTATCTTCATCATCTAAACTTGAGGCTTCATTTTCTGAGTAGCTTCCTCCATTGTAAGACTTGGAAATTCCTCTTCCAAATCATAGGGTAATTTGACCTTCCTGCATTCATTCTCATACCAAGAATCATTTTCATCAAAGACAACATCTCTGCTTACCATGAATCCCTTATTGATAGGATTATAAAACCTGTAACCTTTTTTATTTAAATCATACCCAATAAAGATGCATTTTTCAGCCTTTGGGTCTAGCTTACCTCTTATCTGAGAAGGAATGTGTACATATGCTACACATCCAGATATTTTGCAATTGTCAAGTGAGGGTCTCTTACCATGCCATGCTTCATAGGTTGTCATGCCATCAAGAGACTTAGATGGTAACCTGTTTATGAGGTAAGTGGTAGTAGAAACACTCTCTGCCCATAGATAGTTAGGTAACTTTTTCTCATTAAGCATAGATCTAGCTGTCTCAACAATTAACGTATTTCTTCTCTCAGCTACCCCATTCTGTTCAGGAGAATACCTTGTGGTTATCTCTCTTTTGATGCCTCTGTCCTGCAAGAAGTCTTCAAATTCATTGGAGAAGTACTCACCTCCTCCATCTGACCTTAGCCTTTTCAAATTCCTTCCTGTCTGGTTTTCAACTAATGCAAGATATTTTTTAAAGCAATTAAATACCTCATCCTTGTGCTTCATAAAGTATAATACAGTCCATCTGCTATAATCATCAATGAAAGACACATAGTACCTTGATCATGAGATTGAGGGGTCTTTGCTTGGTCCCCATACATCTGTGTGTACAAGCTCTAGGTAGTCTTCATGCATGTATCCTTTCTTGGAGAAGGGTAACTTGTGAGATTTACCAAATTGACAAGCACCACACTTGTAAATTATATGTTGCTTGGATACATTAGGTATCCCAACCACACATTGGTCCCTGCACATTTGTTTCAAGGTTCTTTCTCCTATGTGCCCTAACCTTTTGTGCCAAATCTCAACTTCTGAAAGAGTCTGATCTTTATAACTGTATAATGCAATGTTCTTTGTATCTTCTAACTCAAAGGTGAAAAGTCTACTTGATTTTTCTCCTTTAGCAATCCTCTTGAACCCATGTCTTGGATCCTCCACATATGCTCCATATTGGTTGAATCTGACCTGCACACCTTTCTCCACAATCTGACCAACACTCATCAAATTTTTTGTAATAGTTGGTACATAGAGTACCCTGCTCAACAAATTCTGATTTCCATCACGTCTTAACATTTCCAACTTT
The DNA here is from genome assembly GCA_020310875.1 of Ceratopteris richardii. NCBI lineage: Eukaryota > Viridiplantae > Streptophyta > Polypodiopsida > Polypodiales > Pteridaceae > Ceratopteris > Ceratopteris richardii. Next base: position 195,823,144 of record CM035409.1, read on the forward strand.
TACTACAGAATGCTTTGTGTCATCACCTATTTGGACTTGATGCTTACCTTTTGGTTCCTCAAGATCAGAGAGTAAAGCTACATTGCCAGCCACATGGTTTGAACATCCTGAGTCAATGTAGAATAGGTGGTCATCATTTGTACCAGATTTTGAAGTCATGTTCATGATTAGAAGAGAGTCATCCTGCTCCTCTCTGTAGTTGTTGTAATCCTTCCTAGACTTGAATCCTCCTTGGTAGTTGCCATTGTAATTATTGTTGTAGTTGTGGTTGTAGTTAATGTTGTAGCCTTGGTGATGGTTGAATCTACCTCTTGACTGTGAGTAGCCACCTCTTTGATATCCTCTTCCTCTCTGATTCTTGTAATTCTTGAAACACTCATCTATAGTATGATTTGATAGACCACAAATGTTGCACGGTGAGGAGTTATAAGATCTCCCCCTACCTTGCTTACCTCCTCTGCCTCTTCCTCTTGAAGATCTACCTCTCCCTGCATAGTTGGCTTGAGAAGTAGAGCCTTCATCTTCCACCTTCTTGCTTTTACCTTTATCTTTAGACTTCTTATCAGTGTATAGGGCAGAAGCATTATTACCTTTGAATGTGTCTCCATTTTTGTTGAGCTTTGCTTCATGAGTAAATAATTGTCCCATGAGAGTTGTAAGATCTGGAGTGTGCATGTCCATGTAAAGATCCATAGCTGTGGTAAAGCTTTCCCATTTGTCATCAGCCTTGATCCCATTGATCACTTGCCTTACAATATGTACTTCTTCAATTTCTTCTCCTATGCTTCCTAACTGATCTACTACATCTTTAATCTTGGTCACAAATTCTGAAATAGCTTGCTTAGGTTGCTTCCTTAATGTTGTGAATTCAATCCACAACTGATTTTTCCTAGCCCTTGTGTTGGAGGAAAAATATGATGACAAGGTTTCCCAAGTCTCTTGGGATGTCTTACAATTTCTAATATGTGGCAAAAGAAAATCAGATATAGAGTTCAATAGATAAGACCTTGCCAATGCATCCTTAGCACACCATGTGTTGAGCCTTTCATGTTCTTCCTTGGTTGGTGATCCTCTTGTTTTGAATGAGGGCATTTCCTCATCTCTTGAGATGTATCCATAGAGACTCCTTCCTTGTAAGTAGGTCTTCATCCTTAGAGACCATGCTTGATAGTTGTTCCTATCCAATTTGTCAATAAATGAAGGAAAACCATCTCCCATTTTACCTTAATTTGCTCTGATACCACTGTTGGGAAAGATGGATGGATGCTCCAAGAGACGGAGTAGGTACTGCTAAGCCTGCTTTGTACCAACCCTCTTTTACTTTAGAGTTGATAACTAGACCTCCTTAGCTTTCCAATGACACCATAAAATATCCTATGTCCTTTGGAAATGATGTGTGCAATGATTGAATCAAAACAGATAACTTTGGAAGTCACAAACTCAAGAAAACCTTCTATTTTTGTCTTGACACTTGCTGAGTATTTTGCTCAGTATGACCAGCACAATAGAAATTGGAAAATTCCTTTTAGGGGTATCTAATTAGCTTAGTAAGCTACCTATTCCAATTGGAATGATGTAAAATGATAAACTATGCTAAGAGAAATCAATTTAACAAGTTAAGCTATACCCCCGACTTTTTAGGACTGTAGCAAAAAATGACCAGAGATCACCTCGACGCCGATTTCTCCAAAATGGCTGCATAGAATGTCTTCAATTTTTTAGAGAATGTAGATTACTTCAATCTGAATCCAACAAGCGTTGAATCACTGCGTTTGGTGAAGATTTGACTGAGATACGCCCTTGACAAGTGGACAGACTTTTGAGTAGACAAACAGAAAACTCAGAGATGGACAATGTGAATGTATGTATTAATGCACAACTGTATACAACTCCATTGGCATGAACTTCATTGCCAAATGGTGTAGACAGGTGTGGGCTAGAGTGTAGACCTCACACACACTCAAAAATCAGTAATGGTATGCTTGGGAGTGTTCTCTCTTGCCCGCGACTTTTCATGTCCATTTTTATAAGAGATGACTAAAAATTTGAATTCAAATTCAAACTTTTGGCTCCCTATGATCAAGCTCCTAAATGCTTGGAGATATTCTTTCAATCAAACAAATAATTTTTCCACGAATCCTATTGGTAGGTGATTACAAGAGATTCCAAGTGAATTTGACTTTTACAATGAGATAAAGTGGTAACTAACCACTATCAATGGTTCCTATGCTTCTTCATGTGTGTATGGAGTTCAATGCATCCTTTGAGCCAAATGTGTAGGCTTGTAATTTACACCAGCAGTGAGTACTCATAAGTATTGCACTTCTTAAGGATTGGAAGATATATCAAGCGAATGTCAAAAATGACTTCTTGAATGGATGGATCTCATAAGAGGTTTATATCACTCATATCTCAAGTTTTGAAGTTTCAAGTTAACTTAAATGCATGCACATGAAGAACGACATTATATGGATTGAAACAAGCTCCAAGGGCTTGGAGCCATAGGTATGTCACATAGGTGCAAGACAAAGGTTTTATAAAGGACAAAGAAGCTGCTTTTCAATTTATGAAGACATCAATCTCTCTTTATATATTGATGACATTAAAGTAATAGGAAATGTTGTTGACGGTATAACGAAGGTCAAGCATCAAATAAAAGAGGAGTTTCAATATCAATAACCTATGGTAGATCATATACTTCCTTGGATTCGAGGTAATCTACAAGGAACATGGTATGTATCTTACTCAAAAGAAAAACATAGAAGACATGCTTATGAAGTTCACAATGGAGAATAAAAAGCCTACAGACATACCTAATATGAAAGTGGATCTAAAGATAAGTGATATGAAGTGAAACTTATTGAAGATTTAATAGGTTATCAAAGTGATCTAGTTCCATGCCTCAAATATGCTACACTTGCAAGCGTAGATGTAAATTATAGTGTGAGTGTGTTAAGTTCGTTCATGAACTCACCTAGAAAACCACATATGGAACTTGCAAAGGGTATAGTCAAGTATCTCATAGGAACCATAAATGAAGGTTCATTCTATTCATACAGGTCCATATTTGATATAAACATCTTCTCTAATGTAGATTGGGAAAGATATAAGGATGCTAGGAGAGGCACTTTAGGTTATATTTCATTTATAGGTCCAAGATAATCTCGTGGTCATCAAAGAATCAATATACAATTTCTCTTTCATCTATAGAAGTTGAGTATAGAGGTCTACCTACTGCAACTCAAGAACCAATGCAGATCAAGAGTTTATTTGGTGACATTGGTGTCGATGTGTAAGTACCTCATTTATTTTTAGATAATACTAGTTCTTTGCATTTGATAGTTAATTATTCACCATAAAAGAACCAAACATATTGAAGTCAAATATTAATTCCTTACGAAGAAGCTTAAAAACAAGATCTTTATTGTATCTCAACACCACAAAAATCTGCATATATGATGGCAAACTCTTTGGATGGAGTGAAACTATGTAGATTCAAATCTATGATTTGTCTTCAAGAGATCTCTTGAGATTAAAGACTCAAAATCTTAGGCTTCAGGGAAGCTGTTGGTACGTATGGAAAGCCTAGATGTTTGAACATACACTAATGAATTAGAATATCAAAGAATTCATATTCATTCATCAGAAATGTATTAACTAGTTGTCCCTCTCTTCATTATGTACACACATGTATGGTGTTTTCCTACGGAGTTTGTATAAGGTATATAGACATTAGAGTATAATTTTTGAGCCCCACTCAAACATATTTAATGAGATCCAAAAGACACGAGCCTTTTGCACTTGAAAAGTTATGAAAAAGTAGATGTGATTGACAAGGAATTCCATCACTTCTGAATCAACACCAAACTACTGCATTCTTAGAAAATTCATATACAGAAATTTCTTGATTATTCACAGAATATACAATAGAATAAAAACTCTAGTGTGAGAGATCTCATATAAGGGATTCGTTCAACACGTCCAAGCATTCTATATTATTAAGTTAATTACAAGAAGATTCATTGCCATCTATATACAACTTTGTACTGCTATCTTCATTGTGAGAAAGTCTATCTACTTTATGTCATTCTCTAGATGTGCAAAAGGTTTGACGCTACCAACCACTACTTTAATAATTGATGTAACACTCTTGAAATCTGCATATGCAAGGATTTGTTCATTAGAGCTGTATTGGGAAGGCCCTTTTACCGACACAAAAGTTCGTACTGTATTAAAAGCAATGGTGATGTTGACGATGGCTCAAATTCCTCTCAACGAAGAACTCTTAAAGCCTTCAACGAACTCATTGTCTAGAACTCATTTGGGATGGTACATTAACATTATTAACATTACATATAAAGAGATTTTCATGGATAATATAGTAAAAAGATTTTCATGAAATAGGTTAATGTCTACCTCATTCTATCCTTCATTACTAAATTCCAACTAGCCTATCATACGATAAGGGTTTATCTTTTGAATTCTTAAAGCCTTCATAAGAAACCTTAAGAGAACTTCTCGGATTAATAATTTCTACAAATGAATGGGTTAAGTATTGCAATTAGTATTATGTAAGTAAGAATCTCATGATTTTTGGCTGCCTTATTTCTATGTTTCAGTAGTGGTCACGTATGTGTGATGTTTTAATTATGATTTGACATGATGAACTTCATTTTAGTAGCATTTCAGAGTTTAACTTATACCTCGATTCCGGAGTTTAACTTATACCTCAATGTTACACTTATGTCTTCCTCAAGTAGCTTTGATGTGAACCTTTTCCCTACACATGGGCACTTTTTACTTTAGTGCTGGTTAGAGGTTTTTCCCCATGTTACCACATACTTGATACTCTCATATATGGTGGCACTTTGTACTTAGGGATATTATTCAGCTCTTACTTCAGTTCAGTTCATCGATCAATAGAGAGAGCTATTCTAGCCATCGTCTTCTCCGTGTGTCTTGCTGCGATTGTGCTCTTTGTGTGTGCTTCTCATGTGTCTCTCGCACTTCTACACACACCCAACAGTGGTATCAGAGGAGGTTCAGCTTCTTCTCAAGTTTCGGTTTTTCGCGTCGCGGCGCGCACGCACTTTAACAGTGCAAATCGACTTCGGAGCATAGAACTCTGAATTTCAGCAGCCCGGAAACATTTCCACTAGGTGCGATGGGGTTTCACCCCCATTTCGAAGCCATTCGTGCAGTCAGAATTGCCATCGGAGTGACGGTTTGTGAGCTGGAATTTCAGCACTCATTTCAGTTTTCGTCGAAGTGAAGATTTTGTCACATTCTTGTTCCTTAGTGAAATGGTGGGCAACAATGACTTGTTTGGCATGCTTCAAGCTGAAGATAAGCTTGATGGGACCAACTATCCGATGTGGTCTTACATGATGAAACATGTTCTTGTTGCAAAACAACTTTGGAACATAATGGCAATGTAGATCAAAGACCGGCAGGTGCTTCTACTTCACAGTCTACTGTCACAGATGAAGCTTCTTCTTCGAGTACAGTGGTTTCTCCTTCTCCACCTACACAGGAGCAGCTTAGATGGGATGGAAAAGATGCTCAAGCTCATGCTTTGATTGTGCTTTCAGTGAAGCGTCATATAGTTCCACACATTCGGTCATGTTCTACATTACGACAGGCATGGGACACTCTTGCTTCTTTGTATGCCCTGTGTAATGAAGCACGTGTTGCATACTTGAGGCAGCAACTTGAAGATGTATGTATGGCTGAAAATGAGTCGGTGGATGTGTATGTGACACGCATCAAGGACTTGAAAGAGCAATTGGCAAACATAGATGAGATCATTCCGGATGCATCACTCATTTCTACATTGTTGAAAGGATTACCAGAATCTTTTCAAAGCTTTGCTACTACACTCCGTTTGGTTGCAAAAGAAAATCCTAATATGTATGCATTTGATGAGGTTGTGTCTCTTCTTTTGCAAGAAGAGCAATCTAGAGTGAATAGGAGTGGTTTGATTGAAGGAACACAAGCACTTGCTATCTCACAAAAGGGGAAAAGCAAGTATGGTTCAGCTTTGGGTTCATCAAAACCAAAGCCTCAAGCTTCCTCTTCCACTCATTCCTCTAATGATGGTGATTTGCAAAAGAAGAAGAGATGCAAATATTGCCAGAAGGTTGGTCATACTATTGATGAGTGTAGAAAGGTTGCTAAACGCAATGAAAAGAAGAAGGAATCGGGCATGTCTATTGCTGAAAATTCAGCAAATGCAAAGAATGATGAAGCTAACATGGCTCACGATTTTTGGGCATGTGTTGTTACATGTCATTATGATGCTTCTTTACATTCTAAATGTATGGTTGTGAGTGAGGCTGATTCGGATTGGTTCTTTGATAGTGGTGCTTCAAAGCACATAACATCATGCAAAAGATTTTTTGCCTCTTTGAAAGATGCACCTAAAGGAGGACATGTGGTGTGTGCAAACAATGCCTCTTATCCTATCATTGGAGTAGGAGAAATTGAGCTTACGGCTACAAATGGAGGTGTGATTCTCTTGAAAAATGCATTGTATGTGCCCGGTATCAAGAAGAACTTAATTTCAGTTTCGTTGATTGCCAAAGATGGACTTCATGTACACTTTGTTGATGATAAGTGTATGGTTCATGATTTCAGCAATGGCGATGTTATCGTGATGTCCGATACATTATGTAATGGTTTGTATCGCATGGATACATACAAGAGGGCTGCCTCGAATGCCTTAGTTGCTCATCCTTCTTCCATGGCTGAAATGGAGCTTTGGCATGCTCGTTTTGGTCATTTAAACTTCAATAGTTTGCTCTACTTGCAAAAGAAGGACATTTGGCTTGCCTACACTTGAGTCCATTGAAAAGCATGCATGTGAAGGTTGCATTCTTGGAAAAATGCATCGTGCTTCTTTTCCAAAAGATATTCATACACACACTACAAGAAAATTGCAACTTGTTCATAGTGATGTATGTGGTCTGGTCAAGACTCCATCTTTTCGGAAGCATGTATATTTTGTTACCTTCATTGATGATGCTACTCGCCATACATGGGTGTATCCTATGAAAGCAAAGAATGAGGTATTTTCTTGCTTCAAAGCATTTTTAGCTATGGCTGAAAATTTTTCTTCACAAAAGCTTTTGACTCTACGCACGGATCGTGGTGGTGAATACATGTCACATGAGTTTAATGCTTTTCTTTGTGAAAGAGGTATTTCACACCAATGTACGGTGCCATATACACCTCAACAAAATGGTGTTGCCGAGCGTAAAAATAGAACTTTACTTGAAAGGGCACAATGTATGGTTAAAGGAAAGCATCTTCCTCATAAGTTTTGGATGGAAGCGGTCATGTGTGCAAACTATGTGTTGAATCGCTGCCCTACAAAAGCATTGAGAGTCATTACTCCTTATGAGGCTTGGAATGGTCATAAGCCTATGGCTAGTCATATGTGTGTATTTGGTTGTTTGGCATATGCTCTTGTGCCATCACAACGTCACAAACTTGATGACAAGGCAGAAATGTATATTTGTTGGTTATAGTGCTGAAAGTAAGGGATATCGGTTGTACCATCCATTGACGAGCACAATTATTGTGAGTCGAGATGTGGTATTTGCTGAAAATTTAGTTTCCCCTCTACTTGAATGCAAAAAACTGCCAATAGTTAGCTCACAAGATGTGTTCGATATACTCATGCCTTTGTTCCAAAATGGTGCGCTTGACTATGGCCATGTAGACCAGCCAACTGAGGCTCAAAGGGCTGAAAAATTCCAGCCAAATAGGGCTGAAAATGCAGAGAATTTCCAGCCAAACATGGCTGAAAAAATTCAGCCAAAAATTGTCAAAACTGTTGGAAATTTCTAGCCACATATGGCTGAGCATTTGCGTCAAAATATGGCTGAAATTGAGCATGAAATTCAGCCCACACATGATGTACATATTGAAGATGTTTTACATAATGAACGCATGTCTATCAAGAGTGCACAATCTATGCCAAAGTGGCTGAAACAAACTTTTTCAGCAAATTGAGTGCACCTTTACTTGGTAGAACAAGATCAAGCTCTCACCATGCATCAAGTAATTTTGTGGATTATTCTCTTATTGCTACAGCATGTAATGAAGAGCCACTTTCTTTTGAAGATGCATGTGACGATCCACAATGGATGAGTGCTATGCAATCAGAAATGGATTCCATACATAAGAATGGTACTTGGGAGTTATGTGAATTGCCAAAAGGAAAGAATGCCATTAGTACAAAGTGGGTTTACAAGATTAAGAGAAAATCTGATGGTAGCATTGATCGCTACAAAGCTAGATTGGTTGCCAAAGGATATGCACAACAATATGGCATTGACTATGAGGAAAGTTTTGCACCTACTTCACGTATGACTACCATTCGTACCATGGTTGTATTGGCTACCCATCGAGGTTGGAAAGTGCATCAATTGGACATAAAAACAGTCTTCTTGAATGGAGATTTGCAAGAAGAGGTCTATGTGAAGCAACCTCCTAGATTTGCTATGAAAGGGAAAGAGCATATGGTTTGTCACTTGCATAAAGCCTTGTATGGTCTCAAGCAAGCTCCCCGTGCATGGTATGACCAAATACATAAGCACTTGATTGCTCTTGATTTCACATGTAGTCCGATTGAAAGCACACTCTATGTACAAAAAAATGGGGCTGATCTTATAGTGCTTGTTCTTTACGTCGATGACATACTCTTGACTGGGTCATGTGATGCAAAACTTGACATTCTTATGTCTGATTTGCAGCATACTTTTGATGTCACTTATCTTGGTCTTTTGAGCTACTATCTTGGCATCCAGTTTGTATCCGTTGAGGGGGGAATTGTTATGCATCAAGCCAAGTATGTTGAGAAACTACTTCAGCGTTTCGACTTTGAGGATTGTAAGCCAGTTTCCATACCAGTTGAGACAGGATTCAGGTTCTCAGTTGAGGATTCCAGTGATGCATTTGACACTTCTCTTTATCAGCAAGCTATGGGATGTCTTATATATGCATGCAACACAAGGCCGGATATATAGTATGAAGTTTCCCAGTTGAGTCGATTCATGCATAGCCCTGGCACTAAGCATTGGCAAGCTGTGAAACGTGTGTTTAGATATCTTCGAGGCACTTTGAGCTTAGGTCTCTTTTATGGCAGAGATGTTCAGCCATGCTTGCATGCTTTTACAGATAGTGATTGGGCTGGTTGTTATGATACTCGCATGTCCACTAGTGGTATTTGCTTTTTCCTTGGAGACTCATGCATATCTTGGTTGAGTAAGAAGCAACCTACAGTGGCAACATCGAGTTGTGAAGCTGAGTACAGGGCAGTTTTCACAGCTACAGTGGAGTGTATATGGCTGAGATGCCTATTGATGGATCTTTGCATGGAGATTGATGTTGCTACGCATATTCTCACAGATAGTCAGAGTGCTTTGGCTGTTGCACGAAACCCAGTGTTTCATGCATGGACCAAACATATTGAGGTGCATTATCACTATGTGAGAGAGCGCCTTCATGCAGGAGATATTGATTTGGTATATGTGCCTACACAAGATAATGTGGCAGACATATTCACCAAAGCTCTTCCACGGGAAAAGTTTGAAGCTTTTCGCAAAGCTTTAGGCTTGTTACCTTGTGGGGGCTGATCTATCACTCCCTGTATGTGTTCACATCATTCGCTCCAGGGGGGTTTGTTACACTTATGTGTTCCTCAAGTAGCTTTGATGTGAACCTTTTCCCTATACATGGGCACTTTTTACTCTAGTGTTGGCTAGAGTTTTTTTCCCCATGTTACCACATACTTGATACTCTCATATGTGGTGGTACTTTGTACTTAGGGATATTATTCAACTCTTACTTCAGTTCAGTTCATCGATCAATAGAGAGAGCTATTCCAGCCATCGTCTTCTCTGTGTGTCTTGCTGCGTTTGTGCTCTTTGTGTGTGCTTCTCGTGTGTCTCTCGCACTTCTACACACACCCAACACTCAATTCCTCGTAGGCAGTTCTGATAACTATGTTAGTTCTTCATATATTCTTTGGCAAGGCTTCTCTTGGTTACTTTTCAAAAACCTTAAGGAAGATGAAGAGGGATTTTTGTAACGTGAGTGATCCATCATTAGAAACTACGAAGAAATTTCAACGCGGATCATCTTACATTAAAAAAAGAGAGAGATTTAAAGAGTAGAAAAAAGGATTCCCCTTTTTTCGATCAAAAGGAAGTTTGACCTTGGCCTATTCTTCTGGATTTTAATTATGTATGTGAGTGTGTATGTATGTGAGTATGTATGTATGTGAGTGTGTATGTATTGTATGTATATGTATGTGAGTGTGTATGTATATGTGTGTATGCATGCATGCATATGCATGAATATGTGTATGTGAGTTTTGCAATATATATGTGAGTATGTAATATGCATGTGTGTATGTAATATATGCATGTGTGTATGTAATATTGTATGTGTATGTATGTGTGTGTACATATGTGTGTGAATGTATATATGCATATGTTTGTGTATGTATATATGTATGTATGCATATGTTTTTGTATGTATATGGGTATGTATGTGTGTGTGCGTATGTGTGTGAATGTATATATATGCATGTGTATATGTGTGTGTATGTATGCATGTGTGTATATATGTGTGTATATGTATGCATGTGTGTATATGTGTGTGTATGTATGCATGTGTGTACGTATGTGTCTGAATGTATGTATATGCATGTGTATATGTGTGTGCATGTATGCATGTGTGTATATATGTGTGTTTATGTATGTGTGTGACTGTATGCATATGTTTGTGTATGTATATGTGTATGTATGTGTGTGAATCTATGTATGCATATGTATGTGTATGCATGTGTATATGTGTGTGTGTGTATGTATGCATGTGTATATATGTGTATGTATGTATGTATGCATGTGTGTATATGTGTGTGTATGTATGCATGCATATACATGACTATGTGTGTGTGTATGTATCTCTATCTCTCTCTCTTTCTCTCTCTTTATCTCTCTCTTTCATGTCTCTTTCTCTATCTCTTTGATCTCTCTCTTTCTCTTTCTCTCTCTCTTGTTATCTGGCTCTAGATCTCTGTCTTTCTCTTTTTTCTCTCTCTTTCATCTCTCTCTCTCTCATTCTCACTCTTTATCAATAGAGAATAAAACAATCACTTACAGATATGTCCCTCTTTTGGATCGTTGTCATCAAAGCCTAATGAACATCGCCTCTTGTCAAATTTCAAAGAATCAATGCCAAAAAACTCTTGCGAAACCAAAAAGAAGAGAAATTATAAAACAAAAAACATAGATAAAGAGAAAGGGTAAGAGTACACACACCACTTACCAAGATGTGAGATCTAGAAAGAGAGAGAGTGTGTGTGTAAAGAGAGATTTGTGTGTGTGCACAAGACAATGTAGGCCACAATTTAGATTGCACATGCAAGTTTGACAAAAGCACTACTCAGTTCAAAAATGCACAAAATGTCGAATTTTTATCTTGGGTCCCTGTATGTTTAAAACACAACGCCGATATAGGCATCCGTATATGTGCTGGTATGAGCATCAGTAATCTCTAGTAATTTATCGATGCTTATACTAACACTTATACCTACACCTATACCATGCTTATACCTACACCTATACCGACACCTATATTGGTGCCCATACTGATGAAGGCAACGGATACCGATGTTACATTTTAAATGATCATATCGATGGTCAAGTGACCATGGGTATGCCTAATGAGATCCTTACACGCATTTCCAACAATCATACCGACATTGGGGGGTGATCGTTGGTATGGACAGCGTCAGTATGCCCCTCACACGTTCTAGTGTTAGATGCCTTATGGATGATTTAGATGTTGGCCAGTCTTTTGCCACCACCATCTTCACTAACAGTTAGAGCGCATTGGCGATTGCGAGAAACCCTGTGTTCCATGCTCACACTAAGCACATTGAGGTGCATTATCATTATGTTATGGAGAGGTTCTTTGTTGGAGAGATCAGCTTGGCATATGTGCCCACACAGGAGAAGATTGTAGAAATTTTCATGAAGGCTCTGCCCAGGGAGAAGTTTGGGCTTGCTTGCTTTTGTGGATTGATTCCACATAGCTTGGCACTTCCTTATAGAGGAGTGTCAGGTCCTTGTTCATCGCATCACTCCCAAGAGGGATTTGTTGATATATTTAAGTAGTGATGTATGTGAACATTGATGGGGGATGATTCTAACACCCCAATGCAAAAATGGAAGATATCTTCCCTCCACTAGGTCCATAAGCAGTGATATATGCTCGTTGTTCTAAATTTTTATCTGAACCACTACGGAGAATTGACATGCAATTTTGCATACTTAGAGTAGACTATAAGAGCTACCCAACCAACTTTAAACCAGTAGAAAAAAAGCAAATTCGAAATTCAGGAGCTCTCCTTCTTCACAATGGCAAAAAGTCTTTACAAAGAGTCACAAAGTGACTTACATACATGTGCCCTAAAAATTGGTCCTTTCACACAAGTGACCGGCACTTTATTAGTTAATCTCTAATTTCCTACTATTTTACAAGAATTATATTACAATGATTTGGGATTATGCATCTAGAGGACTCCTCTAGTGCATTAACATAGCTTTTTAGGGAATTTCCTAGGATATTGAAGAAGAAAAATATGCCCATTAATTTGAAAATTTTGTAGCTCCCCTTTTGTGCCTCTTTGCTTTGCAACACTCTCCCCCTCTTTGTCTCTGTCGTCCCTTGACAGGCTTTTGCTTCTCCTTTATAGCTTGTCTAAGGCTTTTGAATACACGCACCCAGTGGTCGAAGAAGCGATAAGGACTGTCAGGCAATTCGTTACTTTATCCGAGGTATGTCCTTTACTTCTGTTTGCCCCTTGGTATTCCTTATATCACAAATATGGGTTGTTTTATTGAGTCTGGCTGCCCTGCACGCCTTCATTTGCAGACCTCTACTCTCTTTTAAGAGAGCATTATGCTTTAAAGGTCCTATTCTTGAATCTTCTTTGTCATCCTCTAGGACCTGTTCCATTTCTTCTCACCGCACGCATCTAGTGGACAAGGAGACAATTGGTTATCTTATCCGATGAAGAGTCATTCGTGTGCTGTCTCTCTCCTCGACTTGTTTTGCTTCACCGCCAGCTCCTAGTGGATGAGGAAGTTGTGTGCAACCTCCCATGAAATGTCCTGGTTGTTATCTTTCTTTAATTCCACTCCTCAGGACCTGGACCTTTGGGTTTGTCGCCTGATGCGTGCCCCTACGGGGCTTTGGGCAGAGAGTTGTTCTTTTTCTTGATAATCTTCATTCCTTATTGAGCATCTTTATTCTTTGATTTTCTTCTTCTTCTCTTTTTGCTTGATTCCCCTTCCACATAATGTCAACCAAACTTGTCAGATAACAATTTGACATTGAACTTGTTCAAGAACCCCGTATCAAAAATCCATGTGCAACAACTATTCAACTTGATCAAAGTTAATGCCCCAAGACACTTTCTCATGTGTGTGTGTATACACACACACACACACACACACACACACATATATATATATATATATATATATATATATATATATATATATATATATATATATATATATATATATATATATATATATATATATATATATATATATATATATATATATAGAGAGAGAGAGAGAGAGAGAGAGAGAGAGAGATATGTGTGTGTGTTCATGTAATGAAATCGGAGGCAAACCTTCATTCTTATCCGTGCAGATAGAGAGATCTTCCCCTCCACTCTCTCTTTATATGCCATTGCTTCTACACTAATCTTTCTCGAAAGATCATATCTCTTATTGTTTTCTTGTTCTTGGTAAAACTTACATTCAGCAAGATCATATCCCTTGATGCTCCAATCCTGAAATGAAATCCTTTCCTTTAGAGATTCCTATACTTTTGAGCTTTTAATATACTACAAACCTTTGTGTAGTATACAATCCTTTCCTTTAGAGATTCCTATACTTTTGAGCTTTTAATATACTACAAACCTTCCCAAAAAAGACGTGTCCATACAAACTTTTGTGCCATTAATATACTACAAACTTTTCTATGTAAGTGTGAGTTCATGGGTGTGCGTATATGAGCCTCTAACGTATCTTTCTATTTGTGTTTATGCATTCTTTCGTGTATGTACGTGCCTATGTCTACATTGTGTTTTCATATGTGTGTATTGTTCTTTTTTTCATGGCTGCATGCATGTGTGTGTGCACGTGTGTGTACGTGCGTCTGTGAATGTGCGTTTTGGTTTGTGTTCGAAGTTATGATAGGCTAGTTGAAATTTAGTAATGAAGGATAGCATGAGGTAGAGATTAGCCTATTTCATCATGAACATCTTTTTATATTATCCATGAAAATCTCTTTATATCTTGTACGAAAATCTTTTTAATATATTATCGATGAAAATCTCTTTGTATCGTGTACGTTAACCCATTTCATGAAATCGTTTTCCTAATCATTTTCGCCAATAATGTAGGTCTCGTTTTTCCCTTGTTAGTAATGAAGGATAGCTGGGGCGTACGAAGAAAATCTATTCATATATCATGCATGAGGTAGAGATTGACCAGCTATTTCATGAAATCTTGTCGTCGCGTTTTTTGTTCTATGCGCTGAACTTAGGGTAATCAGCTCCTTGTCAATGCAGCTTGGTCTACTGTAGTGTGCATACCTTCTTGTTGTGTGTGAGTTATATCCTTTCATGATGGTGTTCCCAACGTGTTCTCCTCAAGTAATGGTGAGAGAGATATTGTGGAGAATGATCTTTGACTTTGTTTTACTTTCTCAAAAAATCAACACTCTCCTAAGCTCTTCCTCTTCCACGATAGTTTGTTGTGAGCTATGGCTCCTAGATCTTGTTGTGAAGCACTCAATCTGTCCTGCAATACCAAGTTTATTATAGGACCCGAAATGCTTAGGACATACCAATACACGGATGAAGAACACGTACAAGAATTGAAAGGATGTTGTCTCTTAGAGAAACAAACAAAAAAAGAAACACCGACATGAAAGGACTCTAATGTACGTGTACCATCCCAAAGATTCGTTGAATTAGGCTTTCAAAGTTCTTCCTACAGAGGAATTCGAGCCATCATCAACATCACCATTGCTTTTAATATAGTACAAACTTTTGTGTCGTAAAAAAGGCCTTCCTAAAAACTGACGACGTGTCAACAAATGTATAAAACAAAAAAACTATGTTTATAATAGAACTCCGCCGCTGGAAGCATGCACGTATTGTGTCAGAAAAACTCTCTTGCTCTGTCGATCGTCTCCATACCTGTGCACACCATAGCTGCGCTGGTGCTAACAACTGTATCAGAGCTTGTTGAAAAAAAAAATAGAGAAGGGTCTATATTTTAAGGTACATATTTGATTTCAGTTTTTTAATTCGAGTGCATGTGGCAGGCGACGATATGCATTTTCTTGGGGGTCCGTGAATGGACACTACTCACATGTTGTGAGACGAATGTATGATTTTGCGGGTCCTTAATTGGACAACTCACGTGCCTTGTGAGGTTTTATATTACCCTACTGAAAACCTTGAATTCAAACAAAAATTGAGGGATGTGGTAAGGTTTTTAACTGGGGTATTCTCATGCTTAGAGATACTCTGGTGATATAGATGGAAGACCAAAGAGAAGATAGTCCAAAGACCTCGTGTATCGATCACGGGATGAATGTATATTTTTGAGGCCTCCCATCAGAGTATATTTGCTTACGTTAAGGACTCTTACTGATGCTTTTACCAAGAGTTTAGGTTTTTGGAGTGGATTGATTATAGTTGACTTGGCTCATATACACTTTGGACAAAGGAGACTCTGTCGAAATTTTTTCAGAGAGGTTTAAATTGAGCATATAAGTGCATAGAGATGCAGGGAGTGCTTAGAACAAGAGGAAAACCATTGACATTACTTGTGAAGATTCAGTTTTTGGTGCATATATTTAGAAAAAAAACCAAAATGCTGCTGAATTTTTTCTAGGCCTCGCCATAAAATTACCATAGCATAGAAAAGTGCTTAAATTGCAAGAATGGGATAACATTGCACAAATAGTTGGTGATAAGCTGAATAAAGACAATTCTCACATATGGTCGTATAAGATGGAAAATTTCTTGATGGAAAAAGGTCTTTGGGGATTAGTGAATGGAGAGGACGAGTGTCGTGAGTTGCCAGAGAATCTGAATGCAGAAGAGCAAAAACAATATAAAACGTGGATAGAAAAATCTAGAAAGTTTCTCCATTGGATTTGGATATATATATCAGAGAGCCTGATTCCACATATTATGAAAGCTAGCACACCGAAAGAAGCTTGGGATATAATCCATAAGATATATGGTACATCTACAGAAGCTAGAAAAATTCACTTAAAATAAAAGTTGCATAGCATATGGCGTGGAAATAGGTCCATAACGGATTATGTGGCTGAAATTAGGAAAATCACAGATCATTTAGCTTCCATAAATTGCACGGTTGATGATGATGATATGGTTTCAGTTATACTAAATGGTCTAGGACCGCAGTACAAGAGTTTAGATACTTCTATCTCAGCGAGAGGCACTTTGCCAGATTTTGATGAGCTAGTAGCTCTTTCCATGATAGAAGAAGTAGGACTTGGTTTGAATGCATTTGGAATTGGAAATTCGAGAGATCATGCATTCTTTCCGAATAGAGGAAGAGGTTCTAGTCGTGGACGATCATTTTCTAGAAATGCAAATACAGTGGATATGCCAAGAGGTAGAGGAAGATCATATTATAGAAATAGAGGAAGATCACAGGCACCTGGGAATTGTTATCATTGCGGCAAGTATGGCCATTCTGAGAAAGATTGTGATTATAAGTAGAATAGTCAAAGAGGAAGAGGTAGAAGCCATTATGCGGCACATGGAAATTTCACTGTTGAAAGTTCATATAGAGAATATAGCAGAGATAATATGTTTGCGATGGAGCATGTATTGAATAGTATGTCAAAACCTAGAAACGATATGAACTGGCCGTACATAGACCCTGGTTGCACAAATCACATGACGAGCATTGGAAATTGGTTTGAATCAAAAGAAGCTTTGAATACTAAAGAGTATGTGGCAACTGGTGATGATACCTTACACATGATTAACGATGTTGGGAATGTATCGCTAGTACAAAGAAATGGTATTAGAGACACATTAAGTGATGTCTTACATGTACCTAGCATTACAAAGAACCTAGTCTCGGTTGGTCAGCTAGCAGATCAAGACATGGAAGTTATTTTCAATAAACATGGCTGTTTTATACATAATTTCAAATATGGAAAAATAGGAAAATTACTTGGTCACGGAAAAAGGATGGGTAGATTGTTCACGTTTGATATGGGTACACCCCTTTATGAGAACATGTATGCCAAGAATAGTGAATATTCAGATATAGCTAAATTATGGCATAAACAAATTGGTCATATCAATTTGAGAAAATTGAAATCCATGGAAAAACAAATGTTAGTGTGTGGACTGTCAAGATTTAGTCATTTAAACTTTGAAAGAATTTGTGAAGCATGCACATTTGGAAAACATCAACGTATGAAGTTTCCAAGAAGAGAAATGCAGAGGAGGAGACCACTATAACTAATACATAGTGATGTGGTTGGACCTGCTAGAACAGAATCAGTTGGTGGCTCACTATATTTTGATATTCATTGATGATAATAGCCGATATACATGAATTTACTTCCTAAAACATAAGATTGAATTCTTTGAGTGCTTTGTAAGATTCAAAAATATGGTTGAAAAGCATTCGGGAATGTATATAAAATGCGTACGATCAGATTCAGGGGGAGAATATATCTCAAGAGAATTTTATCAATACCTTAGTGATCATGGAATCAAAAGGAAATTGTCTTGTAGATATACACTACAACAAAATGGTGTTGGGGAACGCAAAAATCATGTGATTGAGGAAATTGCTAGAGCTATTTTGAATGAAAAGAACATGCCAGATATGTTTTGGGCAGAAGCTTGTCATAGGGCTGTCCATGTTATAAATAGCGCTCCCACAGGCATGGTTCATGATCTCACTCCTTATGAGAGGCTATGGAAGCATAAGTCTAATGTTAGCTATTTATGAGTTTTTGGAAGTATTTGTTATGCGCATGTGCCTATTCAGTTGAGACACAAGTTTGAGGCCAAATCTGAAAGAGGAAAACCATTGAGATTACTTGTGAACATTCAATTTTTGGTGGATATATCTAGAAATACTACCGAAATGCTGCCGAATTTTTTCTAGGCCTCGCCATAAGATTGCCATTGCATAGAGAAGTGCTTAAATTGCAAGAATGGGTGATAACGTTGCACAAATAGTTGGGGACAAGATGAATAAAGATAATTACCACATATGATCGTATAGGATGGAAAATTTTTTGATGGGGAAAGGTCTTTGGGGACTAGTGAATGGAGAGAACGACTGTCCTGAGTTGCCAAAGAACCCGAATGCAGAAGAGCAAAAGGAATATAAAACATGGATAGAAAAATCTAGAAAGGTTCTCCATTGGACTTTGATATGTATATCAGAGAGCTAGATTCCACATATTATGAAGGCTAGTACACCAAAGGAAGCTTGGGATATAATTCATAAGATATATGGTACATCGACAGAAGCTAGAAAAAATCACTTAAAGCAAAAGTTGCATAGCGTATGGCAGGGAAATAAATCCATAACGGATGATGTGGCTGAAATTAGGAAGATCACTAATGATTTAGCTTCCATAAATTGCAAAGTCGAAGATGATGATATGGTTTTAGTTATGCTAAATGGTCTGGGACTGCAATACAAGAGCTTAGATACGTCTATCTCAGTAAGAGGCACTATGCCAGATTTTGATGAACTGGTAGCACTTTGCATGATAGAAGAAGTAAAGCTTGGTTTGAATGCATCGGGAAATGGCAATTCAAGAGATCATGCATTCTTACAGCATAGAGGAATAGTCATGGATGTTCATCTTCTAGAAATGCTAACACAATGGATATGCCAAGAGGTAGAGGAAGATCAAACTCGAGAGGTAGAGGAAGATCACAAGCACCTGGAAACTGTTACCATTGTGGCAAGTATGGACATTTTCAGAAAGATTGTTATTATAAGCAGAAAAGTCAAAGAGGAAGAGGTAGAAGCCATTATGTGGCACATGAAAATTTCTCTACAGAAAGTTCATATAGAGACTATGGCAGAGATAATATGTTTGCGATGGAGCATGTGTTGAATAGTATATCAAAGCTTGGAAACGATATGAACTAGTACATAGACTCTGGTTGCACAAATCACATGACGAGCATAGGAAATTGGTTTGAGTCAAAAGAGGCCTTGAAGACTAAAGAGTATGTGGCAACTGGTGATGATACCTTACACGTGATTAACGATGTTGGGAATGTATCGCTAGTACAAAGAAATGGTGTTCGAAACACATTAAGCGATGTCTTACATGTGCATAGCATTACAAAGAACCTAGTTTTGGTTGGTCAGCTAGCGGATCAAGACATGGAAGTTATTTTCAATAAACATGGTTGTTTTATACATGATTTCAAGTATGGCAAAAGAGGAAAATTACTTGGTCATGGAAAGGAGATGGGTAGATTTTTCATGTTTGACATGGGTACACCCCTTTATGAGAACATGTATGCCAAGAATAGTGAATACTCAGATGTAGCTGAATTATGGCATAAACGAATTGGTCATATCAATTTGAGGAAATTGAGGTCTATGGAAAAACAAATTTTAGTGCGTGGATTACCAAGATTCGGTCATTTAAACTTTGAAAGAATATGTGAAGCATGCGCATTTGGAAAACATCAATGTATGAAGTTTCCAAGAAGAGAAATGCACAGGAGGAGACCTCTAGAGCTAATCCATAGTGATGTGGTTGGACTTGCTAGAACTAAATCAGTTGGTGGCTCACTATATTTTTTGATATTCGTTGACAATTATAGCCAATATACATGGATTTATTTCTTGAAGCATAAGAGTGAATTTTTGAGTGCTTTGTGAGATTCAAAAATATGATTGAAAAGCAGTTGGGAATGTATATAAAATGCCTACGATCAGATTCAGGGGGAGAATATATCTCAAGAGAATTTGATCAATACCTTAGTGATCATGGAATCAAAAGGCAATTGTTTTGTAGATACACACCACAACAAAATGGTGTTGCAGAACGTAAAAATCGTGTGATTGAGGAAGTTGCTAGAGCCATGTCGAATGAAAAGAACATGCCAGATATGTTTTGGGTAGAATATTGTCATACGGATGTGCATGTTATAAATAGAGCTCCCATAGGCATGGTTCATGATCGCACTCCTTATGAGAGGCTATGAAAGCATAAGCCAAATGTAAGCTATTTATGAGTTTTTAGAAGTATTTGTTATGCACACGTGCCCAACCAATTGAGACACAAGTTTGAGGCTAAATCTGAAAAGTGCATATTTATTGGATACTCAGAAGAGAAGAAAGGATATAGATGTTATAATCTTGTTACAAAAGAATGTATAGTGAGCAGAAATGTTATATTTGATGAGAAGATGAGCCAGGAACAAGTTGTAGAAATTTTGACCATGAAGAGAGTCAAGACTATGGTTCATATGAGTTTCCTACACCTGAAATATCATGGAGTGAAAATGCAAAAGACTATGCAAGAAGAAAGGAGAAAGGGAAAGAAACATACATGTCTGATTCAGATATTGATGATGAGATAGTTACGCCTGACATGTTGAAAATATGAAGGAGAAATATGTTCCTCCTCACGCAAGGAAGAGACACATTCAGGATCAGTTGAAGAAACACCTTTGAGACGATCTACGAGAGTAAGACATCCTGTGGATAGACTGAATCTATACAATAAGTCTATGAAGCTTCACTATGGAGTAATTTCAATGAAAGAGGGAATTTGGATAATACAAGGCAATTATATGTTGGAAATGCTTGAGAGATTTGGTATGAGTGCTTGCAAACCTGTTGATACGCCACTTGATGCTAATGTTAAGCTTATGGATGATGGGAAGTACTTGCATGATGCCAATATGTATAGAAAGATGGTTGGAAGTTTGATTTATGTAACCAAGACAAGACCCGATTTGAGTTCTGCAGTGGGTTCGGTGAGTCAGTTTATGCATAAACCATGTAGAGTGCACTTGGATGCAGTGCGACACATATTTCCATATGTGAAAGGAACATGCAACTTTGGCTTGTTTTATGAGAGAAAAGTTCAGCCATGTATATATGCACACACAGATGCTGATTGGGCATGAAATGTCATGGATTGAAGGTCAACGAGTGGATTTTCATTTTCACTTGGAAGTGCAATCATTTCTTGGAGTAGCAAGAAGCAACCAACTGTCGCTTTGTCAAGTACCGAAGCTGAGAGGAATTACACAAGCCGTTTGTGAAGCAACATGGATTAAGTACCTACTTGAAGACATGGGAGTCTACATCGATGGAAAGGTGGTTATCTATTGTGACAATGTGAGCAGCATTATGCTATCAAAGAATCCAGTTGATCATGTGAGATCAAAGCATATATAAGTCCATTATCACTTTGTTCGTGAGAAGGTCATCGAAGGAGAATTAGAGAACAAGTGGCGGATATCTTCACCAAAGCTCTTTCAAAAGAAAAGTTCATCTACTTCGGAGAAGCTTTAGGAGTTAGAAAGCTTTAGTTTGTATTTAGATTTCATTTCATGTTATTTCATCTTGTATGGACATATGTATTTCTTTCATTTAGTCAAGCTCATTTTGAGCTTGAGGGGGAGATTTGATGATGTGGCAACGTGCCAATATATGTAAAAGCAAAACAAGTTTTATAATAGATATGTCACCGCCGTGAACAAGCAGCTATTATCCGAAAGTGTCTTTGTCTCTCTCTCTCCATCGATGGTCATCGTGCGTGTGTAGATGTCACCATAGCTGTGCAACACTCATAGTAGAGTCATCAAAACAGGCCATGCTCCTTTTCAAATGCATATAGATGCTCGTCTATTTCTAATTATGAGAATTTGAATGGTGGAGGAGGGCTCCATCTTCAGCCTACCAAATGCACATCACGTGATCTTCAAATGCCACACCCTTCTACTGAATCTTCTTCCACACTTCATGCAACCCTGTCACCAAAGCTATATTGATCCGGATTCGCTCCCATACTTCATCGGCTTTGTTCCTAAATTAATAAAACATTTCGATCCCTTTGATACAATCCCCATACTTCATTGCCTTCTGATTAAAAACATTGCGATTCCCTTGTAAAAATCACCATACTTTATTGGGTTTAATCCTACAATTAAAGACCGTTTCTCTTCATTTGGCATAGTCACAATTGACCATACTAGGGTAGACTTATGAGAATGGGAACAATCAGAGGTTGATTGGATACATCCAGTATACATAGAAAGCTAAACTAAGGTACGTCGTGTAGTTTCAAAAGGAGAGAGGTTGAAGGAGATCATAAATTTTCGGTTGTCCTTGTGTGCATTCTCATGTGACTATGATTTCAAAATGGTGTATACTTCTCTTTTTTCCTTCAAAAGGAAGTTCGGCAATAGCCTACTCCCCTAAACTAGACTTGAAGAAAGCTAGACTTGGCAGCAAATGGTGTATAGTTTAGTTACCCCATATCATCTCTTCGAAGGTCAGTTTTGTAGAGTTTAAGAAGTTGTACATGATCTTGTGAGTGAAATTAAGGCGTTGTAGTCTGTTTTGTTGCGATAATCTTAGATACGTCCATTTGGGTTCAAAGTTGCATTAAAAAAATCACATCAAGGGCTCTCCAATGATATCTGACATTCCAAATGATGGTTGAATAATTTTTAGGGGGGAACTCCGTGAATCCCATATCCTGAGCTCTCATACCAATTCTATCATCAAATCTCTACAAGTAGAAATCTAGACGCGGACTTAGGGAGACTATTATAAACTAATACAAAGTCTGACGACAAAACACATTTAAAGGTTAATAATTTCCTTTTATTAATTTCATGTAGAACCTCCTTAATTCTTTTGATCTCACGAGAAGAACTGTAGGAGAACGGAGGTGTGAAAACCTACAATATCGATGACACCACTAAGAAGTCGTCACTTAAAGTGTAGCTATGCATCCCTCACAATCATAGTTCATAGTATGTTCCTTCACCTTGTTATGGCAATAAGGATTCAACATAAATTGATTACAAGAGTGGAGTGCATCTGTCAATAGGATGTACTCATGAATGAAATGGTATGTAGGTGTTGCAGAAAATGGTATGTAGGTGTTGCCAAAAACATTTGTGGGTCTCTTTTATGTCTATGTCTTCATCTTCCTCATGATCCTTCAGTTTGATCCAGTCGTTGGCTTGATACTTACTGCACCATAGGATGAGATAAAAGAACAAATATCCAAGAATCATTCGACTATATGTATGGAATTTATCAATAATGATAAAAAGTCAAGAAAATTGTGCTATCTCAAAGTGGGATCTTATGAGTAACTATAGTAGAGAAAGGGACATGTTCTTCCTCACATCTTGTTGGTATCTTCATACGCAAGATAGATATGGCATTCTTTTTGCTTTTACTTCACGTTTCAAAATGCGCAATGCATACAAGAAACTTGGGGTGCACACACACGTGTAGTGGTCTAGATCAGGGAAAAATATAGGGGCGATTTATAGTCTAATGGAAAATATTTTGCTTTCTGGAGAAAATTTCTCTAATCTTGTTAATTTTGATTAAGGAGAAAATAGCCCAAAAAACTATAGATCACAACCAAGAAATTTAGATACAGTCACCCTTTCATATTATTATGTGTGGCATCTATGGTAGACTTTTGCCAAGATGTAGTGTATATCCATGTATATTTGGGGAGTGAGTCTTGTGACTTGTCCTCCCTACCTCTCTTTTCTTCCCATTATTTGGAGCTCACAGGTTGGGAGGAAATATATCCCACATGTGCAATTCTTATTGTTCCAACCTACAAAAAGCATGCATGACATTCACTTATCTAACAAGTCCGCTCACAAAAGGGCATCTCTTCCTCACGGAAGAGTGCCTTTTCATATCGTCGGCAAGCACAAAGAGGAAAATAAAAAACTCTCTCTCTTTCCCTCCTTTCAACGGATGATGGCTCTCTTGTGTGTGAGAGAGAAAGAGAAAAAGAAAGAGAAACAGAAAGAGAGAGAGAAGAATAATTTTCAAGATCTCTCTTGTGTGAGAGAGAGATGGTTATTACCAGAGAGAAGAATAATTTTCAAGATCTCTCTTGTGTGAGAGAGAGATGGTTATTACCACCATGCATGTGGACTTGAATGGGATACATGTGAGAGAGGAAGCTAAGGTTCCATGAGCCTCTCAATCCCTTGCATATGGGATTGAAACAGAGACATAAATGTTCCTAAACTATTGTACTTCCAAAAAAATTATCATAGTTCTATGCCTTATTGAATGTCTTGGAGTAAGCCAAAGGCATAAATATCTCATTAAACTAAAGGCATAAAGTGTAGGTTCAGGTCAAGGATCTGGAACTAAAATAGAAACCAAAACCCGAAAAAGGAATAAGAATGAGGATCGAAGTCGGAATCGAGATCAGGATGAAATTTAACGAATTTAACAAATTTAATCAATAATGTTTCAAATATTGTTTTCCTAAAGTGTGGTGTATGAAATAGAAGAATTGGAATTGCTTCTTCATACTTTCGTAAAATCAATCACATTTTCCAATAACTAGTTTACATCGTGTATTTTGTGTGCGTATTTATGGATGTGTCTCTCTTCAACAATATCCACAATGCCTTACTATCGTGGTAGGAGAAGTGGATATAGCCTATATCTTGTTTTCCCTATTTGCATCTATACACCATAGAATCCCCCTGTTACATATGCTCAATACTCCACCTTCAAGTGATCCATGGTGCTCCAAATTGTAAGGCCTCCATTATGAGGAGAAGCCATTGTGAGAGCACAGACATTTGTGGAACCCTAACTTCTAAGTTAGATGAGTTCTATGTGTGACAATTGATGGTTATAGATGAGCTTTATGAGCCTAGCTATTAGGTTAGGTAGGGCATAAATGTTTTGGCCATTGGGTTGCCATTCATGGCGAAAATAGAGGCACTATGGCATCCTGTAATTTCCCCATAGAACCTTAATGGAGGGAGTGCAGAGGGGGGCTTAGCCCCTTCTATGGGGTCTGAGGGACCGATCCCCTTGGCCCATAGGGCCAAGACGATATGACTTCTGGTCATGTAGACATTGTGGACATCACCATCAATGTAGATGCATTATCCTTGCCAATCTTAGAATTTGAGTTCTCTATCTCTCAATCTGTGTCTATCTTTGTGTGCATTTTTCTCTCAACTCTATCTATTGGTCTATTCCATTGTGTTGTTATCTTCTTACATGGCATCATAGCTCAAGAGACTTTGAATCGTGTGAGAAGCAAAAAGCAGAGGTTTCAACCACAAAAGAGAGAAGATGTCAAGCAGTATGTCATCATCTACAACTTTCCAGGAATCAAGGTGGTTTGTCAACAGGAGTAGGTGGAGCAGAGATAGGAGAAGCAATGATGTTGTTCATCCAAAGGTTGCAGATAGGACCACCAACCTTCAAGGAAGGTAAACTTGATGGTACAAACTACACCCTCTTGAAGTTTGAAATCACTTCTATCCTTGATTCATATGAGCTTCTAGAGAGTTTTCTTAGCATTGATCCTGACCACTAAGAAACACCTAATCCAAATAATCCTCTCAAAATATTCCTCCTTATGCTAATCTTCTACGTGCTTAGAAATGTAGAAACATAGATGCACTCTATGCTCTAATTACAAGTACTATTGATCGTGTTCTAACTCTCATTCAACATACTACCAAGGCATGTGAAGCATGGAACATATTCCATCTTCAAACTGCAAATTTCCTAACATGGTCTTTTTGGCATCTAAGAACAAAATATAAGATCTACTCATGAAATATCTAGGTTGGTAAAACTTACGTTCAGCAATGTAACCACTTTTGTGTTAGGAGATAATGTCCTCTAAACGTGTCAATTAACATCTTGTAGTGAACTTTTTCAAGAACTCCTTATCAAAAATCCATGTGCACCAACTACTCAGCTTGACCGAAGTGTGTTCATGTCATGAAATCATAGGCACACTTTCATTGTTATCCGTGCAGATATCAAGCGATCTTCCTCTCTATTGTCTCTTTATCTGCCATATTTGTCTGTTTATCCGCCATAGCTTTTGCGCTAATGTTTTAAGATGGTATCAGAGCCATGTTCTTGATTTTATTGGTGCTATGTGCATTGCATACATATTTGAAAAGGACAACATTTCAAGCTCACTCAACAACGACATAGAATGTTGTAAGTAATTAGAGTTCCTTAGCAGCTGTGGAGGACAATGGTTTACCCCCTACCTCATGTGCAATCATACGGCTTACCTTGAAGCATGCTTGAGCGGCTTTAGAAGGGAATACAGATTAGTTCTTGGAAAATCTAGCCCATATAAGATCGTCACCACATAATTGAAAGACGCTCTAGCTATCATGGATGAGTCTCATGCTGTTGCGACATTCTACGCTAGCAATTCCAACCGTAATGCCAAACGCAAAAGACTACATAGATTTGATGGCAAATACAAAAGATCAGTTGATCCAAACACTCACAAATGGTGGAAGATGTATAGTCCTCCCATATTTAGCAGGCACATTCTTCTTCAAATTATTGCTTCATTTCCTTGAAATAAGATCCAACTTTTATAGATCGGTTATAACTCCTAGGAGGCTAGGTTTGAGCTTACATTTCCTTAAAATAGCAGGATTAGGCACTCCCTAGGTCATAAGCAAGCCTATGATAAGACCTTCCCACATTATTTCATGTGCCAAAGAACATGTTAAGTCAAAGCATCAAAGGGAAAATCAATAGCCAATGGGTCTATGGTTAAGCAACCAAGTCAATCAAAAAAATCTATGAAAAAAGTGGAACGTAAAGGTGGACAAAGATATGCAGACCCAATATGGTTCTCGACAATGTTCAAAGTGAACTAACACCTTATGAGCCTAACCTGGTGACACCTAATGTGATAAAAAACAAAAACGCCCAACAAGTCAGGCAAGCTCAATGGAGCACAACAAATCCAATGTGACATAGTGCACACAAAATCCCACAAACCCAATGAAGTTCTCACTCACCTAATGTACGTGGTAGATGAGACCCAATAGGGTATAGCGAACCCAATATGGTATAAAAAACCTAATGAGGTAGTCTAATATGGCATACATAGAAATCCCATGCAAATGCCTTAATGTCCAATGTGGTACCTAACTATGTAACAACATGTGTCTTCCAGTGCTTGGAAAAAGGGGTACTCTAACCACTTTTGTCAGGAGGCAATGTCAACCAAACTTGTCAGATAACAACTTGACAGTGAACTTCTTCAAGAACCCCTTATCAAAAATCCATGTGCAACAACTATTCAACTTGCCCAAAGTTAATGCTTCAAGACACTTTGTCATGTGTGTGTGTAATTATATATATATATATATATATATATATATATATATATATATATATATATATATATATATATATATATATATATATATATATATATATATATATATATGTGTGTGTGTGTGTGTAGATAACATTATGTTGTAATTGCAAGTATTGTGTTTATATTTTCTCTCTATTGTATGTATGTATATGTGTGTGCCGATTGGAATTTGCTGTTTATGTTTGTTTTTTTCTATGTAAGTGTGAGTTCATGGGTGTGCGTATATGTGTCTGTAAACTATTTTTCTATTTGTGTTTATGCATTCTTTCGTGTACGTTCGTGCATGTAAGTGTGAGTTCATGGGTGTGCGTATATGTGTCTGTAAACTATTTTTCTATTTGTGTGTATGCATTCTTTCGTGCACGTGCGTGCATATGTGTGTATTGTTCCTTTTTCCTATGTGTGTATTGTTCCTTTTTCATATGTGTGTATTGTTCATTTTTTGTGGCTGCATGCATCTGTGTGTGCACGTGTGTGTATGTGCGTCTGGGTAGAGATTAACCTATTTCATGAAAATCTTTTTATATTATCCATGAAAATCTCTTTATATCTTGTACGAAAATCTCTTTGTATCCTGTACGTTAACCCATTTCATGAAATCGTTTTCCTAATCATTTTCGCTAAATTAATGTAGGTCTCCTTTTTCCCTTGTTTGTAATGAAGGATAGCTGGAGCGTATGAAGAAAATCTTTTCATATATATCATGCATGAGGTAGAGATTGACCAGCTATTTCATGAAATCTTGTCGTCGCCTTTTTTGTTCTATGCGTTGAACTTACGGTAATCAGCTCCTTGTCTACTGTAGTGTGCATACCTTCTTGTTGTTGTGTGTGAGTTATATCCTTTCATGATGGTGTTCCCAACGTGTTCTCCTCAAGTAATGGTGACAGAGAATTATCTTTGACTTGTTATCCTCTTCCACGATAGTTTGTTGTGAGCCATGGCTCCTAGATCTTGTTGTGAACCACTCAATCCGTCCTGCAATACCAAGTTTATCAATCCGTCCTGCAATACCAAGTTTATCAATCCGTCCTGCAATACCAAGTTTATCAAAGGACATACCAATACACGGATGAAGAGCACGTACAAGAATTGAAAGGATGTTGTCTCTTAGAGAAACAAACAAACAAACAGCGACATGGAAAGGACTCTAATGTACATGTACCATCCCAAAGATTCGTTGAATTAGGCTTTCAAAGTTCTTCCTATAGAGGAATTCGAGCCATCATCAACATCACCATATAAGAGGAATTCGACATCATCAACATCATCAACATCACCATATAGGAGGAATTCGACATCATCAACATCATCAACAGAGGAATTCGAGCCAGCAACAGCAGCATATGAGCCTGTCAATACATAACGTGCTCTTCAAATGCACATGAATTTCCTGTAGCGAATCCTCTTCCAAGCACGTTAGAAATAGATAACTGGTTTCTTTAATATAAAAGGGAAAGGCCTCACACACCAACATTCTCTAAACTGTCATTTTGTTTATCATAGTAAACACTGTTCTATTATTTTTGTTCATTATTTATGTTATTATGATGATGAATTAGAGAATCCAACTATACTTGTCCCTTGACAGTCACCCATTTGGTTGACCTCTACATAACCCACTCACCAAAGCTATGTTGATCCGGATTCGCTCCCATACTTCATCGGCTTTGTTCCTAAATTAATAAAACATTTGGATCCCTTTGATACAATCCCCATACTTCATCGCCTTCAGATTAAAAACATTGCGATTCCCTTGTAAAAATCACCATACTTTATTGGGTTTAATCCTACAATTAAAGACCGTTTCTGTTCCTTTGGCATAGTCACAATTGACCATAGGGTAGACTCATGAGAATGGGAACAATCAGAGGTTGATTGGTTACAATAAGGATGGGGGTTCAAAAACCAAGCACCTCAGTAAACGTTTGCTCGCTTTTATGGTGAGCCTTAACTTTTATTTACAAAAATTACATTCTATGGTGATCTATTATTTTTATGACTTTCTAAAAACAACCCTCTATGCGGGTCTTTCATTTTAAAAAATATATGAAAATATAATTTCCCCATTTATGTTTAGATGCATCTGAATAAGGTCATGCCCTCACAAACCTTCATCTCCTAAACCAAAACACAAAGCACATTAAACTATAAATAAAATAAACTTCAATAATTCAAGATTCCATAAGTGATAACATTCCCCTCACCTTCTTCTTGTTGAGCTTATACGAATCCAACCTTTGGTTTATTCTCCTTCTAACAAAACTCTCCCTTGAGAGGTTTTACCGCCACAGTTTTTGCAGGGATTGATATTATACGATCATGTCTCTTTATAATTTGTTCTTCCACAATGTTTGTGTTTTTTTTAGGTCTTCCTTTTTTTGCCAACGCATAGTCTCCTTTAAGCCTTTTTCTCTTCTTCAGTAGCTATTATCGCTCATGAAGATTAGGATTTGCATTGCTTTGTACAATAAGAGCAATCATTTCACAAGAAAAGGAAAGTCGCTTTAAGAAAACTTTATATCCTTATTAGGTTTTGTTATAGTTAAGCCATTTAGCACTTGAATTTATGTATACGTTTTTCCACTCATAAAATTTCTTCCATTTCTAACTTGTGTTAATTTTGCTATTTCTAACTCATGTTAGTAAACAAAAAGTGATGCAACTAACTTATGTTAGTAAATAAAACGTGATGCAATGGATTGTTGAGTTCATGCACCAAAAACTCCTTGTAGTTTGACCCAAGATTCCACTACAATCATAGTGTCGGCTAAATGATGAAAAAGTTCATTGCTTCGACTCATTCCAATAGTGGAAAAATCTTTTATATTTCTAGATATAGCCAGCACACTCCTATAACTATGAGAAGATATTGAAACCTAGTTTTACGTGCGTAGAGATTATCCCATTAAAGTAGTCTTCTAATGATATATAGGAGAAAGACATCTTCTCCTCCTTTCTAGAAATAAGGCTCGTTACACAAGTTGGATATAATTCCGTATAGCCTATTACTCCTCATTACCTTGGTCAGATACTAAATTAGCAGATGGTGGTTATGGTCCCACAAGTAAGTCACAATTAGCCCAAAACAAGAGAGAGAGAGAGAGTGAAAATTGCTCATAAAAAGGTTGGAATTCTCGAAGAGAAACTACAATTACAACACTCAATGACGACCTTTATGTAGACGAAAAATTTTATAAAAGATCCTAAGCAAAAAATTTAGTCAAAAGTTGTTTTCTACTACAAGCCTTTATTTGCATGATAGGTGGCAGTTTTTGGTGATGTAGCAAGGCTAAATATAGACATCTGGCTTCGTCACCCTTAGATCTCAGATTTTCCGTGTCTAAATCTGCACAATTCATTATAAGTTGTTTTTCAAATATGCATTTGACTTCTAACCAAAAATTAGGGTTTGATTTTTGAAGTGTTCGATCTTTTACGAGAAATTATCTCTATGATTTTGCTAATATCTTTGTGTATGTATAGGATCTTCCATACGATCAATCCAATGGACTAAAGATGCCCATCGTCTAATCCACATCATTGCTTTTAATAACCACAAACTTTTGTGTCGGAAAAAGGGCCCTCATAAAAAGAGAGTTGTCCATACAAACGGCGCCAATGACAGCATACGTCCAAACATACGTCATGCGTCCAAACATACGTCATATGCCAAACATACGTCATACGTCCAAAGATACGATGGGATAGTGCAAAGGACAATTTACAACACGTGCTCTTCAAATTCGCATATGCGATTTTGTACCTTTCATACGTCCATCCACTCAAATTCACACATCCACTCATCTTTCACACACGTGAGTTTATATACAAAGGGGTACGCCTCCCACACTAAGATTCTCTATACTGTCATTTTTTTTTAATATAAAGGAAGTTCGGCAATAGCCTACTCTCCTGGACTTGAATTAAATTAAGAAACAAAGGTACAATAGAAGGGGACTAGTGCCCACGGGACCCCCCCAATCCCACAAAGCAGGGGAAGCTTGGTTGATTCCTAGATTGCATTACAAAGAAGGTTGATCACCCTCTCGTCGCCCTCATGCGGGACCCACTTGGGTTTGAGCTTGTTGTTGATCAAAAGGAAGACTTGATGGTGCCTGAAGGGTGGGGATTTCTTACTGTTGGCAATCCTTTTGCCAAGGAGGAATAGAGATTTTTCAATCGACCACTCCCTGGGGGGGTCGCCGAAGTTGAGAGCACACCGCTCTCGCCAAATTTTCCACAGGACTTCCCCTCTGATTGCGTTCCAGAGAGTCGCAGAGCAGCCAATCGCTTCTCCCAAAAGGACTTGTTTCCAACAAAACTGTTTCTGAACTCTGATTTTCAGTCCAACCGTATGCCAGATTCTGTAGGAGTTGGGGCAAGTAAGGAAGATGTGTGGGACATCTTCGATAGCACGGTGGCAGCGTTTGCACCACGGAGGGATCCCACAAATTTTGCTTGCCTTATGGTTAGTCCAAATTCCTCGATGAAGAATTTGCCATAAGAGGACAGACTTCTTAATCTCTATAAGTGGGTGCCAGATACCCATGAATTTCATGTCCCACCGAAGCCGCGTCCAAGACAGGCACCACTTCTTGTTGAGGCTGATCTGGAGGTCAGTCGTTTCTTTGATGTTCGGGATTTTGAGTAGGCTATTTCCATTGTGCCATTTGAGACCACGCGCGTTCGGAGCATCATGTCCCATGAGCAGGCGAGTTTTGTGACGATCCCAAGCGAGGCATCTGCTTTGCAAGGTGTTCCATTCTTCGTAGGAGATGTTTGTGCGAGGGTCGATATCCTCGAAGTTGATCCAGCTGTTGGTGTCATGTTTCTAGAGGTGTTTCCATTTTTTGAATCCTTTGTTCCATAACTTCTTGGCATTTTGAATGTTCCACGACTCCACACTCCGAATGCCATGTATCGGAAACCAGATAGAGTCGTTTTGTCTGATTCCGGCCGCCCACTTCCAGTCCTCACTAATTCTTGTGAAGCTTTTGACTTTATTCCAGCCCTTCCAAAGAGAGCATACGAGATTGGAGCCTTTCGGGAAGACAGGTATCGGGGAGAATAGCAAGGTCATGATGTCAAGGTTCTTCCAGTTCGGGGATCCCGTGAGGGCCAACTCATTTTTGTTTCTGAAGATCAGCTTGGCCCACGAGGTCTCCTGATTGCACCAAGCTTTAATCATCCATTTGGCTGCCAGTTTGTTAGCCATACACCCAATGTCCAGGATGCCAAGCCCCCCGCTATCTCTAGGGCTGGTGCAGATGGCCCATTTGATTTTAGGCACCCCCCTTCTGTTATGATCACCCGTCCAAAGAAAGTTTCTGCAGATGCTGTTCAGTTTGGACAGGCCTTGCTCATTCGGTCTCCAGCAAGAAAGGAAATAGATGGTAGACGAGAGGAGGAACGTGTTGATAACCATCGCCCGTCCAGCGAGATTGATTTGCATGCCTCTCCAATAATTGAGCTTGTTTTCAAGTCTGGCCAGCACCCAGTTCCATCGCTGCTCCATAGAGACGCCAAACCCCAAGGGGATTCCAAGCAGCCGGAAGATTTGGCCCTGCCGAATGATTTGACAGCCATGATCAATGAGAAGGCCAGGTTGATGTCCCACAATGGCCCTAAAGGCGGTCTTGTTGTGGTTGATTTTGGATCCAGAGGCCTCACAAAAGGTATCAAGACACCTCCAGAAAGTCTCCAGGCTGGTATTATCATTGTGAACGAACGCGTTCATATCGTCAGCAAAAAGTCTCATGATGATTTGACTGTGGTCGTGAGGTAGCTGGAGGCCTTTGATATTGCCAGCCTCCACATGATGAGCCACAAGTCTGCTCAGCCCCTCAGTGGCGATGGCAAAGAGAAGGGGGGCAAGGGGGCACCCTTGCCTAATAGATCTTTTAAGCTGGATCGCCTTTGAAAGTTTGCCGTTAACGTTAATTTGGGTCGTTGCGTTGCCGAGAAGGGTCGCGATCATCTTGGTGAATTTCTGACTACATCCGAGGTCTTGGAGCGACTGCAGAATATAGTCCCATTCTAGCCTATCGTAGGCTTTGTCGAAGTCGATCTTGAGGAAGACCACATCTTGATTAGACTCGTTTGCAAATTGAATACCTTCCCAAATATCCAAAATGGTTTCCAGGATGGACCTGCCTTTGATGAAACCTTTTTGGTCCACACTAAGCCAAGATCTCAGGTGGCACGCAAGTCTGTTGGCAATGACTTTGGTGACGATCTTGTATCCTGTTTGGAGCATCGTAATTGGCCGCCAGTTCTCGATTCTGTTTTTCTCCCCCTTCTTGTGAATCAGCTTGATAATTCCATTATTTATACAAGAAGGAAGAGCACCAAATTTTAGCGCTTCTTGCCAAACCATCCGAAGAGGGGTGGCAACCACCAGCTTGAAGGATTTAAAGAACTCGTTAGTGAGTCCGTCGGGTCCCAGGCTTTTACCGAGAGGGAGGGCATCAATGACCTCAATGATTTCTGATTCAGAGATCGGGGCATGAAGCAGGGAGTGGAGGTTGGGTGGTATTCTCCGGGGGGAAACCCTAGAAATGGCAGCCATGCAGTCCCTTCTATGGTGGGAGAGGGGGTTCGAGGTTCCCAGGAGTCTCGTGAAGTGCCCTTCGATGATGCCAAAATTATCTTCTTCCGAGTTGCATACATTGCCATGTGGGTCTAGCAGTAGGGGAATCGTCTCTCTGTTGTGTTTCCTTTTAAGGATACTGCACATCTCTTTGGTGGGTTTGTCGGCTTTTCCAGCCCACCACTCCTTGAAGAAGATTTGCAAGTTTTTCCTTTGTATTTCTTCCTCATATCTCAACGCTGCTCACCTTTCTGGGCTTGGTGTTTTCCTTTGTTCACTTCCTCCTCGAGTCGCCAGAGTCTGTGGTAAAGCGCTTCCCTACGAGCCCGCCGCACCGTCTCGAGCATCTTCTTAGTTCTGATCATGATCTTGCGAGACTTGTCGACCGCACTTCTCCAGCACTTGGCTGGGGCCAAGCCAGAGGCGAACGCCACCTTCCACACATCGGCAATCTCTTGATGGACGGAGGGGAGAGAGAAGGTGGAAGCGTTGGCATGGAACCATGGAGCCTTGTGGGTCCCGTTGGAGGGTTGAAAAGTGATAACGATCGGGTAGTGGTCAGAGATGGTGAGGTCAGTACGTTGCGTGATGGAAGGGTGGCCCCACAGATGAGTAAAGCTCTGAGAGATGTAGCATCTATCAAGTCTAGCTTTCCTCAGATCCTCGCCCGCTTGGAGATTCGACCAGGAAAAGCCATTCGAGTCTTTGAATTCGACCAGATCCAAGTGGAGTTTGGTCATGTCCCACGTTTCTTTCTCCCGACTGTCAATGACCCTGCCCTTGCCCATCCATCTGTCCAAAGGGTCCTCCACCATGTTGAAGTCTCCACAAATAAGCACGTTGTGGGGAAGCGAGTCAAGAGAAGTCCAAGTGTTCAGCCTCTCCAAATCCCCGTTGGGGGCGTACAAAGAAACCATGGTAACACAGAGGGGAGCACCAAAAGAAACCGCAATCCAGCGATGGTTTACATCTTCAATGGAGTTCTCGAGCTTTTCAAGCCAGGGTTGTTTAACACCGATAGCCGTTCCACCGGACCCCCGCTGGTGCTTTGTTGGGATCCACACATGGGCCGAGGAAACCTGTCTGAGCCGTTTCAGAAGGTCTTCTCCGTCGATTTTAATCTCTTGAATGCATATAATGTCTGGTTTTAAGCTAATGTCGCGGAGCCATTGACCAATGATGGCCGCTCTTGAGGGGTCGGTTAGCCCCCTAGCATTCAGCGAGATGACAATCATTTTTGTATTGATCCCTCTTTGCGGGAGGGAGCCTTGTCCTTTCTTATACTGTCATTTTTATTGATCATTATCATTATTATTATTATTATATATATATATATATATATATATATATATATATATATATATATATATATATATATATATATATATTGACAATTACCAAAGAATAGTTTTATTTCTAATCATAGCCACTATATTGCTTTTACGTTCCCTACTGCTGATTATGATTAGCACTACTTATTCATAACTCTTTTACGAGACACATTGTTTTACTCATATAAATTTCAGCACTCATGTTTAAACAATTGCTTTCTAAAGTGAGGTATCTGAAATAGGAGATTCGGAATAACTTCTTCATAGTTTCATAAAAACAATTACATTTTCAAATAACTAGTTTACATCGTGTTTTTGTGTACATATTTATGGATGTGACTCTATTCAAACGATATCCAGAGAATCGTCAGACTTCAATTTTTTCTCCTCATGGTGAAATCTGAGAGGAGAGAAGAAAAATGAGGTGAAGAGTGAAAAAAATAGAGACATTAAGTTTTGTGGAAGAAGAGACTGAAAAAGAAGAAGAACATGGAGAAGATTATCTTTTTAGTTTTTTTTTTTTTTAATGCCTTCTCTAGTGTGTTGTGATATGAAATTGAACCGAAAACTTGATATGAATCTTCTTTTAAATTCTAAATTATAGAAAAAAAAAGTTTTGCAAGCCAGCATTTTGTGAAATATCAAACTGTCGGATGTAGCACTCCATGAGAAGTCTTGTGGGTAATGTGCTGCATTGTAGACTGAAGTGTGGCATCCGTAACCCGTACTGTCAATTCGGGACAACTGTAAGCGGTATAGAGATGCCCATGGGATAGTGACACGAGGACAAAGAAGGCATGCACATATGCATGCATGTAGGCAAGTACGCATGCAAGGAGCCTCTCTCACGTAGAAAGGAACTCCAGGAGACTCACAATAGAATAATGAAAGTTCAAGAAGTAGCATAAATGGAAGCATGAAGAGAAGCAGAGAATGGCATAGACTGCGAAGATGATAGAGCAGAGTAGACACACAAGACTAGATAAAACAAGAGAAGTTCTTTGCACAAAAAATGTCTCTATATTCACAATGATGGAGTATCAACAACTGTATACAAAAATGAATTCCTAAGCTCTTTATATAGAGTTTTGGGAATGAATATGTGCCAATGATTTTCTTGTACAAAAGTAGTGAAGAATATTTAAAGTACTAAAGGAATGGATAATAACTAAAAAGTTGTTCAACAACTTTTTCACAAAAATAATGGATACAATTTTAAAGCACTAAAAGAGTGGTCAACTTTTAATGACCCTTTTTATGAAAATAATGCATTAGGAAAAAGGGTGAACCCTGCATGGGCCTTGTAAGGATCCCTAATTTTCAGGGATTAAGCCTCATTCTGCTGTTGTCTAAGGGGACAAAGTGCATTTAATAGGGCACTTTTTAGTAGGCTGGAGTAGGCTTTTTTTAAGGCTTACTAGGCTCCTCTCTCTCTTCTTTTAGAGAGAGAGAAAGGGAATCTACTTTCCACATCATCAAACTCGAGCATGTATGGGAATAAAAAAATGATTTTTTTTTTTAAGTCTCAATTTCAGTGTTTATTTACTTGAAAGGGATCATTTTTTAATATATATGTCAGAAGTGACCTTTTTTGAGTTTAGTTTTTAATTTTCCTTTTGAAAAAGCAATATTTTTAAAATCCCTCCAAAAGTAGAGTGCCACATCATCAAATCCGTAACTACTCTTCACCCAAAAAATGACTTTTTCAAAATTTCAACATTTTTGGCTATTCTCAGTGGAAAAACACACTGTGACCCATCCTCATCCAAGAAAACAAACTTTTCTTGAGAAAATCATGCTCTAGCATCTCTTCCAAACAAATTTCTGGTCTCTTTCTCAGTATTGTTTAATTGTTGGAAAAGATGGTGTTGACACCTATTACAAACCTCACATTAGGACGTCCTCATGCCCCAGCATCAACAAGTATCCATGTTCGTGTGCCCAGAGAGTTTGCTCCAAATACACAATGCAACAATGATGTGAACTCTCAAAATGAGCGTCGTGAAGCTGGAGAAAAGAATATTGATCTTTGGACTCATGGTTCATTATACCCTCCTGATCCAATGTCTTCTTACCATCCAACATTCCATAACCTCTCAACTTTACTTCAGTTCATCGGTGCCGGTAAAGCTGGGCTCTTAGGTTATTGTCAACGATTATCTACACATTCAACTGCCATTACTAAGTATTGGATTCAACAATATCAACTAAATCATACAAGGTTGGTCACTTTTGAAAGCACAATCATATCTTTACAAGAAAAGCTTGCAGAGCTTGAAAAGCATATGGAAGAAAAGGAGAGAACAATTGAGACATTTAAAAACACTGTCCAACACTTGAGAGAGACTCCACTTGGGATGCGACGTAGGAGACGATCATTAACATCCTTTGACTCTCTTTCAATTGGTGGTGGAGCACGCAAACGACGAGTTTTTGCAATAAGGTTTGGCTTGTATTTGTTTCTCTTTTTGGAAGACTTTTATATGTATATATATATATATTTTTTTTTTCTTGTTATGTAGGTCATTCGTTGAAGATGTTAATGCATCATCAACAATAGAGGATCAATTCAAGTTATTAAATTCTTGTTTGACCAACAAGCAGGTGGTTAGTATTTTGGAGTCACGGATAGGAAACCTTATCAAGAAGAAAGTGATTAAAGATTTCACAAAAAAGTTACAAGATATTATCACTCCTAGAGACGTGCAGATGGTATGTGATGAAGCAGGAATTAGTACTAAAGGATACAGTGCATTGTACAACCTTTTGAAGCATTCATTAGAAAGAGAAGGTATTTTACAGAATATGTTTCCATCTCCTTACAAGGTATCGCTAAAGAAGTCAATGTCCAATGAAGATATAACTAGTATTCTTGGAAACTACTTATATATAGAGGATATTATGCCTATGTCTATTTATCATTTATCTACATCCAAAAAAGAGTTGAAAAGCGCAGTTGGAAATGGATTTCCTTACACAAAGTACAACAACATATTCGTGGATTTGGAGAGGCTTCAACAGGCAATGGTTCAATTTTACAAATCTACTATACCAGGTATGTGCACTATTGTTACCTTGATATACATTGTATTTTGATGTTATAAAGATTTTTCTAATTTATGCAGATTGTAATACCAAATTACAGTTTATATTGAAGTTAGATGAATGCCAGATTATAAAGGGACGACGAATGGAGAGATTGAGTTTGACACTCATGAATGAAGCTATGAGAAATGCCATATCTGATGAAAGTTGTAACTCTAGCTCTAAGTCTACATATAGTGTTCAATCCGAGAAAGAAATATGGTGGTTAGGTGCTACTGAAGTACCTAAAGAATCCAATGATGTTCTTTCATGGAATTTTAGTAGGACCCCATGGATCACTAAAGTAATACTTTCTCAAATTCATGGTGCAAAGCTCCACATAGAAAACTTTGGTGATTTTGAGATAGATTGGCACTTGGGTGGGGATTTAAAAACTATCAAATGCATGTTAGGTTGCAAGCAAGGTGCATCTCCTCGTTATCCATGTCCATTTTGTACTCGAGGCTACAAAGTAACAAAGGGACAACAAAAAGTACTATCTAGCTTAGATGAATACATAGATGCACCTACTTCCACGGAATGGGATAGACCTTTGTTAAGGTGTCCAATGTTAGAAATACCTAACCGTGACACATTAGATAAAGATTGGAATCCCATTATTCCATTTCCATTAGTTAATGTTCACTTTTGCACATTGCATGCTTTCATGAGAATATTTGATAGATTATTGAAGCTCCACATAGAATATGCATTTTCCCTGAAGCCAATCGATAAATCTGTACAAGCAATCAAAAAATTGGAAGAGTTACTTAATTCGATTGGTTGTCATGGTGGTAATGTAACTCTAGTTGTCAAAAAACCTGGTGAATCGCAAAATAGTTTGCAACAAGTGTCAATGACAGGGAAGAAGGCAAGAAAATTTTTCAGAACAGGTGTAAGCCCTAAGAAAAATGAATGCAGGGAGCTATGGAAAGACTTGTGCATGATCACCACTGATAATGATTCTCAAATTGACCTTAGTAATAGGCGAAAGAAGGTTTGGTCATGCTTAGATAAGTTGGTAGGTTTAATGAGTCTTAATAGCTCCAACAAAAATGACCGTCAGTTGTTTCAAGATACATTAATGGAGTTTGCAAAGTGTTTCATCCTATCTTGGGGAGAGAGCAATATTACACATTACATTGTAAGTTTTCTTATTTTTTCAATTTTCTTGTTGATAAGATTGTGTTATATGTACTTATATCATTTCAGCATATTTTATTTGCACATGGAGCATTTTTTATGCATCGATATGGTTCATTGGAGATTTTTAGTACACAAGGAATGGAGAAGTCACATTACAAGGCTAGAGGTGTTTACTTCAAGAACACACGACATGGTGGTGGTGCAATGCAATCAAACTATATGGAAGAGATGTTTAATTGGTTTTATCGTACTGCATTTTCAAGGACATATGCAATGGAACGAGCCAAGGAGTCGAAAGTTGCAAAACTTGCAAGATTTAATCAACACAACTTAGCTAGTGAAAAATGGAAGTCATCATTGGGACCTTTACGTCATGCTCAATGGCGGGCTACAAGAACACGACAAGGTTCATCATGGAAGTGAAGTCATTTAATACATTCATGGCATTTTCTGAATAATTCATAAGGTTTGCTACACACTAATCTCTTGTTTGCAATTTTTTCAGGTAATTTTTAATTTTTAAACTATTTTTTGTCCATTCATATGTGAACAGAACCTTTTTAAGTGAAACATTATAAAAGGAGACTCATTGTCTCATTTCAACATTCTAGCACTATAGAGGATGGCACGAACAAAGCAAACTGCAAGGAAGGATCCCATTAACTTTCCTAGCTATGTGCAAGGCACTCAGAAGCCACCATGGATGAATCACCACAAAAGGCGACGTAGTGTCTCGCGCTCTGCATCCCATCGCGAAACAGGTGGTGGCCATACCTCTGGGAGTGAACAGTTGCATGAACAAGTGGAACATGGGCAATCCAGGGAAAAGGCCGTAAATCAACCCCAATCACCACCATCATCATATGATGAGCCTCCATCACCAAAGAGACCAACAAAGACAAGGGTGAAGGAGCGTGCTCATAGACAGGTAGTTTCTGATGATGATTTTGATGAATCGCATGAGGATGTGTCTCAACAACGTTCACAATCAAGTGAGGAGAGTCAAACATTGCCACCATGGGGTAACGAAGAAATACCTATAAATCATAGGGTTACTGTAGCGGGAAAGACACTACCATCAAATCAGGGGGCCATACCCAATGATCAAGAGAGAGAGCAAAGCAAGCAACAACATCCTGAACAAGGAGAAAGCTCAAGACGCGTGCAACGGAAGAAGAAATTCTTTCAACCTCGTCGTAGACCACCCCAACCAAGACCACAAGAAAATGTCCAACGAAGACCACCACCACCACAAGCTAGAGCCCCACAACGAAGAAGAAGATATACGAAGGCATTTGCAGAGATAAGGCACTATCAAAAGACAGCTGAGCTTCTCATACCTAGAAGACCCTTTGCAAGGGTGGTTAAAGAAGAGTTACAAAGGTATTGTGCAGGGTTAAGGATCCAAGCTCTAGCTTTAGAAGCTTTACAAGAGGTAGCTGAAGCATTTTTGATATCAATGCTAGAGGATTCCAACTTGTGCGCCATCCATGCTAAGCGAGTCACTATACAACCGAAGGACATACAGTTAGCTAGGAGAATTAGGGGTGATCGTAGCTAAGTTTTGTAACTGATCTCTATGGACAAGAGATTTTTTGTAAATATTGCCATTTTCAATGAAACATTAGAACTTTTCCTCTATTCCATTTATAATCTCATTATTTAGAATGAAACATGAGCAGTCATTTTACATTTCCATGTGTTTTCTTGTGATAATCTCTCATATATGAATGATTGTTTTCTTATCTTGTCATTTTGATCTAGTGATAATATCCGTGTACTGAAATTTCTTTTTTATTTAAGGTCATGTAGGTCTTGTAGGGCATTGGGAGGCCAAATAAGGCCCTGCCACAGAAACGCGGGAGAAGGCCCTGCAAAACGTTTGCAGGGCCTTCTCCCGCGTTTCTGTGGCAGGGCCTTATTTGGCCTCCTAATGCCCTACAAAACCTTTGAAATATGAAAGAGGGATCATGACTAGTAAAGCTAGTTCAGGGGTAGTTAATATGAACAAATTTTGACCTCCCTATACCTTTGAAACATATGAGCAGAGCATTTTGAAACTTAGAACATTTGCATTCTTGAAAATATCCATCTAGTGAAGGTTCAGTCTCATGTAAGGTAACCTTGGGCATGTCAGGATCTTTAGTTTCATTCTTTTGGACCTTCTTTCTCCCATTTAAGGTCTTCTAGGGCATTGGGAGGCCAAATAAGGCCCTGCCACAGAAACGCGGGAGAAGGCCCTGCAAAACGTTTGCAGGGCCTTCTCCCACGTTTCTGTGGCAGGGCCTTATTTGGCCTCCCAATGCCCTAGAAGACCTACTGGAGGCCATACCCAATGATCAAGAGTCCAAAAGAATGAAACTAAAGGTCCTCCCAATGCCCTACATGACATCAATACATCACATGCAGGTCCAAAAGAATTTTAGATAATATACTGAAAAAGAAATACTTGAGACAAATGTAAATAAAGCAAAGTGAAAATTTGATATTAATTCAATTGTTTACATCAATTGGCTTTGAGTTTCTCAATGACTCTCTTTCGACGCTCCAAAGCCATGGGTAGGGTGTAAGTCAAAATTGAGTTTGCTATTTGATCAACATTTCTAACACCTAGACCTAGAGATATACCTATTTGGCCTAAGACCTTTCCACGGAAGTTGGAACCTAAGGTTGTAGTTACAAGGGATTTCTTAACTAAAAAGATACAATTACTCCCCTGTGTAATGGTTGATAAACAAAGCAATTTACTTAAGGCCTTTAGACACCATGTCATGAAGTGGCCCTGAGGACTGAACTCTTTATGGATAATTACAAAATGGTCTTTGGGAAGTTTCCCAATGTAGTTTGCAAGGGATGAGCCACCTCCACGAGCCACTCGATCACCTCCGCTCCTTGTTGCAAACTTGTCGACTTCAATCACCTCCTGCACAAA
Organism: Ceratopteris richardii; assembly: GCA_020310875.1. Lineage (NCBI taxonomy): Eukaryota > Viridiplantae > Streptophyta > Polypodiopsida > Polypodiales > Pteridaceae > Ceratopteris > Ceratopteris richardii. Next base: position 195,865,781 of record CM035409.1, read on the forward strand.
GTTTTATGATTAGTAGCTGCATGTGTTTGTAAGAATGAATGACATGAATTGAAGATACTTACATCCTGAACTCTATCTTCTTCTTCTCCTCTCTCTTGAAGTTGTAAATTAATGCTGGAGTGGGACATCCCACTCTGCTCGATTACTGGTGAGGCGGGAATTTTTTATTCCAATATCCTTTCTTGTGCATTATTAAATTGTTCTTCTGTGATATGTTCATGTTCACTTGTGAGTATGTCATTGCAAACCAATTTTATTGTGTCGGCCACTGAGTCACCAAATGGCAAACACTTTTTCTCCAACAACTCAGAGGTACTATCCAAAGGACACTCTGACAAAGTACAAAACAAACTTAGGCATTCATCAAGCCGTAGCCCAAATTCCTTCTCTACATCATGTAAAAACAAATATTCTTGTCCCTCGACAAGAACCACTGAAAAAGTTTCAATCTCCACCTCTGGAATAGTTGCTTCTGGCTCCGAAGAGGTGGATGGCTTAGGCACTTCTTTCAACTTATCATCCACACCAAGAGGATAAGTTTTCTCAATAGCTTCTCTCTCTAATAAGAGATTCAAGGGTTCTTGAGGTGGTTCCTTTTTATCCTCGACAAAACCACCTGTAAGAAGATGAGGGATCTCATGAGGAATTGGTTCTGGTTCCTCATTCACAAAGAAAATTGTGGCAGCAATGAATGAAAGATATTTTGCACCCATCTTGCGTTTCCTATTCAATTTCCTTATAAGTGGCACAGTTTCATCAAGAAGGTGCCCTGCTTCCTCTGCAATTACCTGGAACCGTTTCAATCGTTTTGCAAAAGCCTCATCACCTTTGTGAATGTAGGTGAGAAGGTCACATGGAACCCAAGTTCCATCATATGGTGGTATTTCAATGGAGAAACGCAATATATGAACTTGCATATATTGAAGTAGCTCCTCCAAAGCATCGGCATTCATTTGCACGGTTCCATGGAGGTCAGGAACCTTGGAGAGAATATCATATAGGTCATGTTGACCTTTATAATCTGAATCCTCCAAAAATTCTAGAAACTTGTGGCGTGCACTCTTAGTAGGTACAGAGGTGGAAGCCATAGCTTGCAAATGCAGACTATTCTAACACTCAATGTGGTTGCAAAAGTGAGAAATGAGGAGAGAGGACTCCTATTTATAACTTTTCTAGAATTTTTAAGTGATGGGTCCCACTTTTTCATAGAAGTGACTTTTCCTTAAATTAAAACATAAGAGTCTTGAAAAGGAAAACTTTGACATTTGAGATCACATCAAAGGAAATAAACAATAAGAATGCTCTTTCAAGAAAAACCTTGAGAATGTACAGATACAAGTAGAATGTGGCCAAAATATCCTTGAAGCAAATGTGAAAAATTTTTCATTGCAAAAATAGGTTTGTTTACAGGTTTCACAGTATCTTTACAAAAAAGAGTTATGACAATGAAATGTCAGTTCCATCCATGCTCCAATCTGCAAGAACCTTGATTTTGTCTTCCAATCTCTTTCCAATCTGTGGACAATTCATAAAAGAGTAAAACATTTTCAAATCATGAACAATAGTGATAGAATAAGATATATATATATATATATATATATATATCTATATGTATATATGGAATACAACTCTTACCTTGTTCCCTCGTATTCGAAATTTGAAATCATGAAGATCGTCATATCCCATGATAAGTAAGTGCTCTCTCAAGTTGGCCAAGTTCCAATGATGATTAACTAAAACCACCTCCATATCATTGTTTGGTAACTTCACATTAATTTCAAATGAAGCTAAAGATCCCTCCGAGCTTTGCAAAGGTATCCACTCTCCTAGTTTACACATCCAACGATCATAATAAAATCTGATGTACAATGAGGTGCGATGTTTTAAATAGCGAAACCCTATACCTGTGTCACCAATTCTACAACGATATCTATCCCGTTTTGACAATCCTTCTACATAACCCCAGTTTTCCCCTAACAATCCTTCTACTGCTTCGTATGTAATATCTTTACATAGGAACATTGTAGGAGTTTCTACAAAAGGAATGCCTTGAAATATGAAAACAAAGCAATGGATTGGAAGAGTCCAATGAAGACCTATTGATCTAGATACTTGTGTGAATTTCAAAGAGTTATGTATGTCCATCACCATCTTACGCTTGAAAGATGATATGGACCAAAAAGCAGGTTTTGGCCACTCTAAACTAAGAAGAGAGTCAACTTTGATAATCTCCAACCTTCCATATTCACCATCTATGGAAGGAACAATGTACTTGTGAGTGTAAAAGAAGATCCTTTCACGAATAAGTTTAGCAGGAGGTACATCTGGAAACACTAATGCCCCAATGTCTGCATGTAATGCTTTGAAAGTTCCTGTGAGACTATGAAGTGGTTGCTCTTCCACTAAACTAGAAGGAAATATGACTATAGCAATGAAAAACATATGAGATGAGTAATTAAGACATTTAACACCATGAAACATTGAGAAAGTAGAAATACTCACAATGGATTGGATATCTAATTCGATTGGAGTTTTCTAACTTCATGGTTGAAACTGTGAAGACATGTTGTACAATACCAACCATCCCACCATGTGTTTGCTGCTTGAAGCCTAAGAGCTTACCTTTCCAATGAAGATCCAAATTTCCATGATCTCGAACACGATGAGGACCAAGTCCAGATGGCTGCATGTACACCCATGCACCTTTGCAAAACTCTTGTGGTAGCCAACTTCCTTCCATTGTTTTGATGTTGTGGCACGTCATTGTGTGAACTTTGTCCTTTGGTCTCCTACGAGCTCTGGAGCTTCCCATGGGAGTAAGAGTTGTTGTCATTGCTGCAGAAGTTGGGAGAATGGTAGGAGGAGAAACAATGCTTCTGTTGTATGGTATGGAGGGAATAGAGGTGAAAAATATGACTTTTTGGGTTTTGGGTATGAAAATGGGAGTTTGAAGAGGGAAAATAGAGTTTTTTGAGTCATTTTGAAAAAAGTCACTTCTTTAGTCCACAAACATGCACGGATTTTGAATTAAAAGTCAAAAATAGCACTTTTGACCATGAAAAGTGATATGGAGGTCATTTAATGGTATTATGATGAGTTTTACAACTTTTAAAAAATTTTGAATTTTTGGGCCCAGCCTGATTAGGAGATTTCTTCTCTCTCTAGAAGACAACCCTGAACATAGAGGAATCTTGTCCCCTCTTCCCCCTTCAGCCTAGTATTTTATAGGGTATAGACTGTGGCCACCACCCTCTTCTGATTGGTCCATCACTAATCACTCCTTGAGCTAAAAGGCCCATCCAGGGTTCACCTTTTTTCCTAATGGGCTGTAGTTAAAAACCCTAAAGCAATGATCACTGTTGAATATGCTTTTTACAAAAATTTTGGTTGAAACGGATGCGCTCTGAAACAGATGCGGAACATTCTCCCCCTCAAGCTTTGCTTGAATATTCTAACAATCCAATCGATTGTTTGAATCTTTGTATCTTTGTTCCATCAAGAGCTTTTGTCATCATATCTGCAAGGTGATTTTTTGAAGATATAAAAGAAATGTTGATCTCTTTTGAAACTACCTTCTCACGAACATAATGGTCATGAACTTCGATATGCTTCGTACGTGCATGGAAAACTGGATTAGTTGCCAAATGTATACTACTCATATTGTCACCATAAATTTGTGGAGTTATACAAAGAAGATGTAAATCTTCAAATAACTTTTTGAACCACATTACTTCACATGTCAATTCTGCAAGCGCACGATATTCTGCTTCTGTAGACGAAAGCGCCACTGTTGGTTGTTTCTTTGAACTCCAAGATACAAGTGGATTTCCCGTCATTAGTAGGTAGCCACTCGTGCTACGTCGATCATCTTTATTTCCTGCCCAATTTGCATCACTAAAAGCTTTAATATCAAGATTAGTATCATCTGAGTAAAATAAACCTTCATTCAAAGTGCCTTTCAGATAGCGTAGCACACGCTTAGCCGCATTCCAATGTACATCTGTAGGCTTGTGCATGAACTGTGAGAGTACTCCAACTGCATAACCAATATCAAGTCGTGTACTTATAGCATACAATAATGATCCAATCAGCGATCTATACATGTCTACATTTTCAAAATAAACACAATCATGTATACTCAATTTTACATTAGGCTCCAAAGGATTTGCAACTGCTTTACATTCTGACAAACCAAACTTTTGAAGTAAATCACAAATATACTTCTTTTGGCTCAACCATATACCTTGTTCATCATAAATAACTTCAACTCCCAATGCATAACGTAAAATCCCCAGATCTGAAATCTTAAACTCCTTACCAAGTTTCTTCTTAATTTCATCAATTTCATCAATAGCGCTTCCTGTAATGATAAGATCATCAACATAAATGCAAATATACACACATTGATCTGTTACAAACTTAACATATAAAGAAGAATCTGCAGCACTTGGTTTGTATCCTTGAGCTTCCAAATAACTTACCAATCGATGATTCCAAGCTCTAGGTGCCTGTTTCAAACCATATAATGCTTTTGTTAGTTTGCAAACAAAATTTGGATATTTTTCATCTTTAAATCCTTCTTGTTGCTCCATATAAACATGTTCTTATGATTGACCATTCAAAAAAGCATTTTTGACATCAAGCTGAAATATCTTCCAACATTTACTTGCTCCAACACTCAAAATTGTTCGTATAGTTGACATTCTTGCAACTGGTCTAAATGTCTCTTCGTAATCAATTCCATATGTTTGTGCAAAACCTTTTGCAACTAACCTTGCCTTGTACCTAGAAATAGAACCATCACTATTTCTTTTAATACGAAATACGCACTTATTTCCAATTACCTTCATCTTATTATCTCGTGGTACAAGCTGCCATGTGTTGTTCTCATACAATGCATCTATCTCTTCTTGCATCACATTTGACCAATTAACATTTGAATTTGCATCTTCGAAACATGTAGGTTCATGTTCTTCAATAACTTTTGACATAAAAGCTGAATGTGAAACACAATAAGACTCAATATACCTTTGTGTTGGCCTTCTTTCTCTTGAACTTCTGCTAAGCTCATGTTCATTTTTATCGAATCAGATTTAGTATTTTCATCAATTTCTACATCATCAGTTATCTCAACAAGCTTTGCTTTACCTTTTCCTTTCTCTTTTGATGTAGGTGATAATTTTTCTTCATTATAACCATTCTCACCTTCTGAGCTCACTCCTGTAGTATCGTGTAAACCATCTTCGATTTCTTCTTGCATTTCTTCTTGAACCTACAAAATAGGATCTGTATCAAAGACAATAACTCATCAAAGCATACATCACGACTAATAATCATTTCCTTACTTATAGGATTATAACACTTATATCCTTTCTGATTATCTGCATAACCCACAAAAATGCATTTTTTTGACTTTGTCTCTAGTTTGGTTCTCAATGCATATGGAACGATAGCAAAACAAACACAACCAAATACACGCAAGTGATCAATAATAGGTTTTCTATGAAACCAAACCTCAAAAGGAGTTACATTTTGCGTTGTAGATGTTGGCATACAATTCATCAAATATACTCCTGTATTTACCACTTCAACCCAAAATTTCAATGGCATATGCTTTTCATTCAGCATTGCTCTTGCTATTTCTACAATAATCCTATTCCGTCTTTTTGCTACTCCATTCTGTTGAGGAGTATACCTGCAAGTGACTTCCCTCCTGATACCTTCAGTCCAAAGAAAATCGTTAAACATTCTTGAAAAATTATTCACTACCTCCATCAGATCTTAACCTTTTAATTACCTTTCCGGTCTGCTTTTTGGCCATTGCTTTGAATTTGACAAAGCAATCAAACACATCACTCTTATGCTTAAGAAAATACACAAAAGTCATTCGGCTAAATTCATCCACAAAAGTAACATAATATTTACTATCTCCAAGTGATGTTTCTTTCGTAGGACCCCAAACATCAGTATGCACCAATTCTAATAAATCCCTGCTTTGCAATTTGACACTAGAAAAAGAATGCCTTGCTTGCTTACCAAATTGACAAGCATCACACAAATGTATCATATTTTGTTTGGAGATATCAGGTAAACCAAAAACAATCTTTCTTTTAGCCATGTCTTTTAACTTATGTATATTTACATGTCGTATTCGCTTATGCCATAATTCAATCTGAGAAATCTTGTTATTACCAACTAAATAATAAGAAACAAAATTAGGATCTGCATCCAATGTAAAAAGTCTTCCTCGTCGTTGACCTCTTGCCAAGACTTTATAATTTTGCTTTGGATTTTCAACAAAACACCCAGATTTGTTGAACCGCACTTGATATCCACGCTCCACCATCTGACCAACTGAAACAAGATTTTTACTTATTGACGGTACATGCAGAACATCTTTTAAGATTTTATTGCCTTTTCGATCTTCAAAGCACACATCTCCAACTTGTGCTATATGATGCATTGAACTGTCACCTCTTTCAACTTTGCCATCAAACAAAGGTGCATGTAAATTAGCAAACCAATCAACATTATTACTCATATGATTACTACATCCACTGTCAACATACCATACATCATTGCTATGAGTTGCATCTGTATTCACATTCATCATTAGTACATTTTCGTGATTTTGTTCCTGAACAAAATTACCCTGTGTGTGATTTTGCCTTGTATATCCATCTCGCCCTTGATTATGCCAACACTCACGAGATATATGACCAGCCTTACCACAATTATAACATGTTATACCTGAATTACCTTGATACCCATGACGTCCTCTGCCACAGTAGGAATATCTCCCCCTACCACGCATATTCATATCTGAGGTGCCAGCATCATAATTATTGTTTATCTCATTTCGACCTCCACGACCTCTGAAAGTTCCTCTTCTGCCACCTCTTCGACCACGTTGATTTCCTGCATAAAGTGCATGACTTACACTACCTTTCTACACAGACTGTCCACCATTAATATTAATTTCTTCTGTTATCATAAGTGAAACCAACTCATCAAAATCAGGCAACTCTGCTCTCACTAATACAGAAGTTGTAAATGCTTTCCATTTTTCATCTTCTTTTAAACCATTTAAAAACAAATGCAACTAAATCATCATCTTCAACTATGCATGAAATTGAAGCAAGTGCATCGACGATCTGCTTATTTTTTAAAACATAATCATTTACTGACTGTCGTACATCCTTTCACAAATTATTTAATTCATTTTTCAATTGAATTCGTCGTGCCTTAGTGGTTGTTGAGAAGAGTCGCTCTAATGCTTCCCAAATCTCATTGCTTGTTCTCAAGTCCTATATGTGTCCTATCATGCTCGACTCAATATTTTGTGACAATACAAAGATTACCTTCTTGTCACGCTCATTCCACCTCTGATATTCCCGGACTTGCTAAGGTGTCGGATTTTGGTTAGGCAAGTCAGGTGGAGGTTATGTACCACTTATAAGACCATACAAATTCCTACCCATAAGATATGTAGAGATGCGAAAACACCAAGCTTGATAGTTGGCTTTACTCAATTTTTCTATTTGGCTATTTCCGTCAACCATCCTAAAAGAAGGTAATTCTAAACGAAGGTACTGGCAAATTATCAGCTTATTGGTGTTGCATCTTATGCATATACCTCATGTATAGCACCTTTGATGCATCAACCTTGACCTGATACCAATGTAGAATAATGAAAGTCCAAGAAGTAGCATAAATGGAAGCATGAAGAGAAGCAGAGAATGGCATAGACTGCGAAGATGATAGAGCAGAGTAGACGCACAAGACTAGATAAAACAAGAGAAGTTCTCTGCACAAAAAATGTCTCTATATTCACAATGATGGAGTATCAACAACTCTGTACAAAAATGAATTCCTAAGCTCTTTATATAGATTTTTGGGAATGAATATGTGCCAATGATTTTCTTGTACAAAAGTAGTGAAGAATATTTAAAGTACTAAAGGAATGGATAATAACTAAACAGTTGCTCAACAACTTTTTCACAAAAATAATGGATACTATTTTAAAGCACTAAAAGAGTGGTCAACTTTTAATGACCCTTTTTATGAAAATAATGGCTGTAGTTAAAAACCCTAAAGCAATGATCACTGTTGAATATGCTTTTTACAAAAATTTTGGATAATAATTAAAGTGCAAAAAGAATGGTTGTAAACAAATAAATTTTTTCTGAAACGGATGCGCTCTGAAACGGATGCGCAACATTCACTTCATTAGCAAGAGAGAAGAATACAAGCCAAGCTGAGTGAGAATGGCAATTGGTCCTTCTCTTTGTGGTTATTTGTCGGCCACCTCTGCTTCTCTGAATTGAGCTGGGATGTCTTGTTCTTCTTCAAGTATTGCAACACCTCTCTGTATAGCTTAGGTGCTGCAAAAGTTTGAGATGGCGTTCTTTTTGGGGTACCTTCTTCACTATGTTATGGAATGGGACTTGTGTGACCTCCAGCTTCTCTTTGGAATTTCTCTTCTTGCTTCTCGTTCTCCAAGTAATCATTTAGAGCTGAATGAAATCTGGTTTTTGGTTGCCCTATTTGTTCTATGCTTGCCAATGTAGCTTGTGGTGTGTATATCTTCTTGTTGTTTCTTAGTTATATCCTTTCATAATCTTACAGGGGAGGTAATTAGGCGTATCAAATGGTGTTCACAAGGTGTTCTCCTCAACTAATGATGAGAGAGATAGTCTAGAGAATGACCTTTGACTTTGTTATAGTTTCTCTAATAATCAATGCTCTCCTAGGTTCTTCTTCCTCTTCTTGTTCCACGATAGTTTCTTTTACGCCATGACTCCTAGATCTTGCAAGAAAACCACTTAATATGTCCTACATACCAATACTCTTCAGCATGTTGAAGTATCCTATGAAGAACACATACAAGAATTGCAAGAATGTCGTCTCGTGGAGAACTTAGCTCTAGAGAACACATAGGCGACTCAAAGAAACAGCTACATGATAGAAACCTTTAACAAGCAAGCATCAACGAAAGGACTCTAATAAACTTTTATGTACCATCTACTTTAAAAAATCTTCTACACTAAAATGGAGGAATATTCTTCAGATAGAAATCACAAAACCACATAGAAACACATTTCTTAACATGGCCTTTTTGGCATCTAAGAACAAAATATATAGGATGATCTATGTTGGTAAAACTTACGTTCAGCAATGTAACCACTTTTGTGGTAGGAGGTCATGTCCTTCATCCTACCTACTTTTTTTTTTAATATAAAGGAAGTTCGGCAATAGCCTACTCTCCCGGACTTGAATTAAATTAAGAAACAAAGGTACAATAGAAGGGGACTAGTGCCCACGGGACCCCCCAAATCCCACAAAGCAGGGGAAGCTTGAATGAATCCTAGGTTGCATTACAGAGAAGGTTAATCACCCTCTCGTCGCCCTCATGCGGGGCCCACTTGGGTTTGAGCTTGTTGTTGGTCAAAAGGAGGACTTGATGGTGCCTGAAGGGGGGGGATTTCTTACTGTTAACAATCCTTTTGCCAAGGAGGACTAGTGATTTCTCGATCGACCACTCTCTGGGGGGATCGCCGAAGTTGAGAGCACACCTCTCCCGCCAAATTTTCCACAAGACTTCCCCTCTGATGGCGTTCCAGAGTGTCGCAGAGCAGCCGATCGCTTCTCCCAAAAGGACTTGTTTCCAACTGAGCTGTTTTTGAAGTCTGATTTTCATTGCAGCGTTTGCACCGAGGGGGAATCCCACAAAGTTTGCTAGCCTTATGGTTGGTCCAAATTCCTCGATGAAGAATTTGCCATAAGAGGACAGACTTCTTAATCTCTATAAGGGGGTGCCAGATACCCATGAATTTCATGTCCCACCGAAGCCGCGTCCAAGACAGGCACCACTTCTTGTTGAGGCTGATCTGGTGGTCAGCCGTTTCTTTGATGTTCGGGATTTTGAGTAGGCTATTTCCATTGTGCCATTTGAGACCAAGCGAGTTCGGTGTGTCGTGTCCCATGAGAAGGCGAGTCTTGTGACGATCCCATGCGAGGCATCGGCTTTGCAAAGTGTTCCATTCTTTGTAGGAGATGTTTATGCAAGGGTCAATATCCTCGAAGTTGATCCAGCTGTTGGTGTCATGTTTCCAGAGGTGTTTCCATTTTTTGAATCCTTTGTTCCATAACCTCTTGGCATTTTGAATGTTCCACGTCTCCACACTCCGGATGCCATGTATCGGAAACCAGATAGAGTCGTTTTGTCTGATTCCGGCCGCCCACTTCCAGTCCTCACTAATTCTTGTGAAGCTTTTGACTTTATTCCAGCCCTTCCAAAGGGAGCACACGAGATTGGAGCCTTTCGGGAAGACGGGGATCGGGGAGAATAGCAGGGTCATGATGTCAAGATTCTTCCAGTTTGGGAACCCCATGAGAGCCAACTCATTCTTGTTTCTGAAGATCAGCTTGGCCCACGAGGCCTCCCTATTGCACTAAGCCTTAATCATCCATTTGGCTGCCAGTTTGTTAGCCATACACCCAATGTCCAGGATACCAAGCCCCCCGCTATCTCTAGGGCTAGTGCAGATGGCCCATTTGATTTTAGGCACCCCCCTTCTGTTATGATCGCCCGTCCAAAGAAAGTTTCTACAAATACTATTCAGTTTGGACCGGCCTTGCTCATTCGGTCTCCAACAAGAAAGGAAATAGATGGTAGAAGAGAGGAGGAACGTGTTGATAACCATCGCACGCCCAGCGAGATTGATTTGCATACCTTTCCAATAGTTAAGCTTGTTTTCCAGTTTGGCCAACACCCAGTTCCATCTCTGCTCCATAGAGACGCCAAACCCCAAGGAGATTCCAAGAAGTCGAAAGATTTGGCCCTGCGGAATGATTTGATAGCCATGATCAATGAGAAGGCCAGGATGATGTCCCACAATAGCCCTAAAGGCAGTCTTAGAGTGGTTGATTTTGGATCCAAAGGCTTCACAAAAGGTAGCAAGACACCTCCAGAAAGTCTCCAGGCTAGTATTATCATTGTGAACGAACGCGTTCATATCATCGGCAAATAGTCTCATGATGATTTGACTGTGGTCGTGAGGCAGCCGGAGGCCTTTGATATTGCCAGTCTCCACATGATGTGCCACAAGTCTGCTCAGCCTCTCAGTGGCAATGGCAAAAAGAAGGGGGGCCAGAGGGCACCCTTGTCTAATAGATCTTCTAAGATGGATCGCCTTCGAAAGTTTGCCGTTAACGTTAATTTGGGTCGTTGCGTTTCCGAGAAGGGTCGCGATCATCTTGGTGAATTTCTGACTACATCCGAGATCTTGGAGCGACTGCAGAATATAGTCCCATTCTAGCCTGTCGTAGGCTTTGTCAAAGTCGATCTTGAGGAAAACCACATCTTGATTAGACTCATTTGCAAATTGAATACCTTCCCAAATATCCATAATGGTTTCCACGATAGACCTGCCTTTGATGAAACCTTTTTGGTCCTCACTAAGCCAAGATTTCAGGTGGCACGAGATTCTGTTGGCAATGACTTTGGCGATGATCTTGTATCCTGTTTGGAGCATCGTAATAGGCCGCCAGTTCTCGATTCTGTTCTTTTCCCCCTTCTTGTGTATCAACTTGATAATTCCTTTATTTAGACAAGAAGGAAGAGCACCAAACTTTAGCGCCTCTTGCCAAACCATCCGAAGAGGGGTGGCAACCACCAGCTTGAAGGATTTAAAGAACTCGTTAGTGAGTCCGTCGGGTCCCGGGCTTTTACCGAGAGGGAGGGCATCAATGACCTCAATGATTTCTGATTCAGAGATAGGGGCATGAAGCAGGGAGTGGAGGTTGGGTGGCATCCTCCGGGGGGAAACCCTAGAAATGGTAGCCATACAGTCCCTTCTATGGTGGGAGAGGGGGTTCGAAGTTCCCAGGAGTCTCGTGAAGTGCCCTTCGATGATGCCAAAATTATCTTCTTCCGAATTGCATACATTGCCATGTGGATCTAGCAGTAGGGGGATCGATTCTCTGTTGTGTTTCCTTTTAAGGATGCGGCACATCTCTTTGGTGGGTTTACCGGCTTTGCCAGCCCACCACTCCTTGAAGAAAATTTGCAAGTTTTTTCTTTGTATTTCTTCCTCGTATCTCAACACCGCTCTGATTTTTCGGAGACCTTTCTGGGCTTGGTGTTTTCCTTTGTTCACTTCCTCCTCGAGCCGCCAGAGTCTGTGGTAAAGAGCTTCCCTACGAGCCCGCCGCACAGTCTCGAGCATCTTCTTAGTTCTAATCATGATCTTACGAGACTTGTCGACCGCACTTCTCCAGCACTTGGCTGGGGCCAAGCCAGAAGCGAATGCCATCTTCCACACATCGGCAATTTCTTGATGGACGGAGGGGAGAGAGAAGGTGGTCGCATTGGCATGGAACCACGGAGCCTTGCGGATCTTGTTGGAAGTTTGAAAAGTGATAACGATCGGGTAGTGATCAGAGATAGTGAGATCAGTGCGTTGCGTGATGGTAGGGTGGCCCCACTGATGAGTAAAACTCTGAGAGATGTAGCATCTGTCGAGTCTAGCTTTCCTCAGGTCCTCGCCCGCTTGGAGATTCGACCAAGAAAAGCCATTCGAGTCTTTGAATTCAACCAAATCCAAGTGAAGTTTGGTCATGTCCCACGTTTCTTTCTCCCGACTGTCGATGACCCTGCCCTTGCCCATCCATCTGTCCGTAGGGTCCTCCACCATGTTGAAGTCTCCACATATAAGCACGTTGTGGGGAAGCGAGTCTAAGGAGGCCCAAGTGTTCAGTCTCTCCAAATCCCCGTTAGGGGCGTATAGAGAAACCATCGTAACACAAAGAGGAGCACCAAAAGAAACAACAATCCAGCGGTGACTTACATCTTCAATGGAGTTCTCAAGCTTTTCAAACCAGAGTTGTTTAACACCGATAACCGTTCCTCCAGACCCCTGCTGGTGCTTCGTTGGGATCCACACATGGGCCGAGGAGACCTATCTGAGCCGTTTCTGGAGGTCTTCTCCGTCAATTTTAATCTCTTGAATACATATAAAGTCTGGGTTTAGGCTAATGTCGCGAAGCCATTGACCAATGATGGTCGCTCTTGAGGGGTCGGTTAGCCCTCTAGCATTTAGCGAGATGACAATCATTTTTGTATTGATCCCTCTTTGCGGGAGGGAGCATTGTCCTTTCTTCTCTTGGCTTCATCTTTCTTTTTCGCTCGGATCGGATCCCGAGTTAGCAATAGGTTCTTGCGGGGGCTTTTCCACGGTAACTCCATAGGTTGTTTTCCTTTGCGGGATGCCTCCTGCTGGGAAGAACAGGACACCGTTTTCAGCTCCGTTTCCGGAATAGTCGATCCGATGATGGAGCTTTCACTATCCATGTTATCTTCGTTGCTGGTAGTAAAGCCGTCTTCTTTGCTTGTAGTGTAACCCTCCTGCATGGTTTCTTTACTGTCAGGGATCTCCAGGCCTTTGACATCGGTGTCCTCCTCAAGTTGATTCCCATCTGGGTAGTCAAACTCATTGATTTCCTTTTCCAGATTGCAATACAAGTTGCTGGAGGGGGAAACAGACTTGTTGTTTCGCTCAGAGGTTGCCCTGGGGCTTCTTTTCCTTCTTCTTCTGACTTCGAGGAACCCGTCTGCATCAGCTTCTTCTTCAACAATCTTGCATAACTCCTCCTCGACTATTTTCGTACCTTCTTCTTCTTTTCTTACATGTTCCACCTCAGCTCTTCGAAAGGCTTCATCAACCCATTCTTTTCTGCAATTCCTCGTTCTTTCCTCATCTTCTCCGTCTATCTCATGATTGCCAAGATATTGCAGTTCTCTCAATGCCTCTATCAAAAAAAGTGTCCTCAGGTACCATTTCAGGTATCTTTCATACAGAGAAGGGGCCTAATGGAAATAAGAAATTAAGAAGCATTTAGCTTCCTTTCCATCATGTTTGAAGATGACTTCTGCCCAATTCACCTCACCACCAACCTCCACAGTTTCATGCAATAAAGAATAAAATGACTGAGATATATACCATATGGCTTTGTTTGAAGAGTTACTACGCTGATAGCAAAGCGCAATGATCCCATTCATAGTGGTCATATGATAGGCATTTGAGGAAATCTGTATTCTCCGAAGCATGGTTTGCCAAAAACCCTCTCCAGCCAACATCTATCTGCATGATGGGTGCCAACGCAGTCACTCCAAGGATCAATAAAAGTTGTTGTACAACATCCCTTGACGTTTTCAATATGCTCATTCATTCATTGAAGAAAAGATGAAGTCGTTGGATATCGTTGAATATTCTGCCGATCTACCACTGTGCATTCTAAGAGTATGGTAAGTTGTGTGGTAGATGCACATGAGAATCGGGCATGTCGCTAGGAGTCATTGCAAATGTGGCCACAGGATCACTTAAGAAGTCGCAAAATAGAGCAGTACTACTCGCCCAAGTCGTCTAATGTGAAAGCACACAATTAAACTTATTTGAATATTTGAATTTGGATTATATATTTCTCACCCAAGCCGTCTCTTGTAATGCATTCCCCGATTGTCTCAATGAAATTATTAAGCTTATTAAAAAAAGGCAACAAAAACAGGATTGAAATTTCACATCCATTTACAATGTTACAAACATGTTACGAAATCCATGTTAAAATTATTGCTAATCAAATTGCTTGTCACTATAAACATCAATGGCCAACTTTCTTAAGCTATTCGATTAAAAGTTCATCAATAGACTCTTTGTTGATGACACGAATGCTTTTGTGCACAACGATCTAGCTAGCATTGTTACCTTTTGTTCTCGCCTAAATAAACCAATCTAAAACCACTTTCAGGGTCATTATTGGGCATCCACCTCAAATTTTGGTTGACTATGGATGTCAATTGATCCCCAGGGCACAAATCTTTTGCCTGCTAGGATTCCAATGGGATTCAATGTTTTGATGGGTGAGCGATGGAACTAGGCTCTTTCTAAGCTTGATAATAAGTTGGCATACTGGAAACGTATGTAGATCAACCTAGCAAGGTGAGCTATGGTGGTTAACATGCTCCTTCTATCTTTGATTATTTACTTTCTCTCTTGTTAAAGACTCAAGGACAAAGATATTATGAAAATGGAAAGAATTTTTAGAAGCTTTTTTGGACGGGAGAACCTAACACGAGAGGTGTCCCCAAAATTAAATGGGCTACTTGCATAAGCCAAAAAGATCAAGGTGGTTTGGTGACTCTATACATTGAAGGAATGGCCAATAAACTCACAGCCAAATGGGCAGCCTGAATGAGATAAAATGATACGATATGGTTCCTTGTCAAGGGCATCAGAGGTTTTGGGCCTTGAAACCTCCATAAATCTAATAAGCTTTGTAAAAAGGGTTTCCATTTTTGGAAATGCGTGTGGAATCAAAAAACATGCCAATGGATTAGACTTGAGGACATTGACATGGCTAGGAAAGTGGAATTGGAGGGCTCAAGGACCCACCTCCTTATTGGGCATCACTCTGCTCACCTTGAGGGTCTTAGATGGCACACAATGGCAAAGGTCTTGATGAAATTTTGAGACTCAAGACGAATGTGGACTTTCACTTCATGATTAATAACATGCCATTTGCATGTCTTGTACACAAATCTGAAAGGCATCATGTCTTGTAACTGCAACCCTCAAGTTGTGATCCATTTTGAAAGAACTCCGTTCTGTTTTTCTTCCACCACGGAGTTTCTTCTTTGTCGGAAAAAACAAAAAGCGAAAGAGCTTCCATCTTCGTCATGCCTATTGACTAAGGAATCAACATCACCATTGCTTTCGGCTTCAAAAACGTCTCAGTTGGCAGCAAGCCCTGCTGGGAGAAGCGATCGGCTGCTCCGCGACTCTCTGGAACGCCATCAGAGGGGAGGTCCTATGGAAAATCTGGCGGGAAAGATGTGCTTTCAACTTCGGTGACTCCCCCAAGGAGTGGTCAATTGAGAAATCGTTGTTCCTCCTTGGCAAAAGGATTGTCAACTGTAAAAAATCCCCCCCCCTTTAGGCATCATCAAGTACTCCTTTTGATCGATAACAAGCTTAAACCCAAGTGGGCCCCACATGAGGGTGATGAGAGGGTAATTAACCTTCTTTGTAATGTCATCTAAGCTCTGTAAAAGCTTCCCCTGCTTTGTGGGATTTGGGGGGTCCCGTGGGCACTAGTCCCCTTCTCTTGTACTTTTCTTTATTTAATTCAAGTCCGGGAGAGTAGGCTATTGCCGAACTTCCTTTATATTAAAAAAAAAAAAAAAATCACCATTGCTTTTAATAACCACAAACTTTTGTGTCGGAAAAAGGGGAGAGTTGTGCTCTCAAAATTTTCATGTACTCTCACAAAAAAAAAAAAAGAAGTTCAAACAGCGCCAATGACAGCAGCATACGATGGGATCAGTGTTGTATTTTGACGGTCTACCATACCCTTCACTAAAAGCTACGAGAAAGAACCAATGAAAGGACTCTAATGTTTATGTACCATCCCAAATTATCTCTAGATAACGAGCTACTAACTGCTTGATGGGAGAAATATTTGTTGAAGGCTTTAAAAATTCTTCCGTAAGTAGTAATGCGAAATTTGAACCTCTTTAGAAAGCCATTCGTATAAGTGGAAGGATGGAGTACAGCACCACATAGAAACACACAACATTCTGGTTAACCTATGTATGATCACCCATACTAGACGTTTTGGTAGACCTGTGTACACTCATTGTTAAGTTTTGGATAATCCTAGTACTAAAATGCATATAGATGCTCATCTATTTCTAATTATGAGAATTTGAAGCGCGGAGAAGGGCTACATCTTCAAACTGCCAAATTTCTTATAAACATGACCTTTTTGGCATCTAAGAAAAACAATCTACGATGTACTCATGAAAGATCTAGGTCGGTAAACTTACGTTCAGCAATGTAACCACTTTTGTGTTAGAGGTAATGTCCTCCAAACTTGTCAATTAACAACTTGTAGTGACCTTTTTCAAGAACCCCTCATCAAAAACCCATGTGCACCAACTACTCAGCTTGACCGAAAGTAATGCCCCAAGGCACTCTCTCTCTCTCATATATATATATATATATATATATATATATATATATATATATATATATATATATATATATATATATATATATATATATATATATATATATATTTTTTTTTTATTTTTTTTTTTATTTTTTTTTTAATTTATTTATGTATGTATGTATGTATGTATACATGTATGTATATATCTGTGTGTCATCATGTGACCATGTAATGAAATGAGAGGCACACTTTCATTCTTATCCATGTAGATATCGAGAGATTTTCCTCTCTAATGCTTCTTTATCTGCCATATTTGTCTCTTTTTAGCTTCTGCGCTAATATTTCAAGATGGTATGAGAGCCATGTTCTTGATTGTGTTAGTGCTATGCACATTGCATACATATTCAAAAGGGACAACATTTCAAGCTCACTCAATATCCACATAGAATGTTGTAAGTAATCAAAGTTCCTCAACAACTATGGGCGACAATGGCTTACCCCCTTCCATGTCCCCCATGTGCAATCATACAGCTTACCTTGAAGCATGCTTGAGGGGCTTTAGAAGGGAATACAGATTAGCCCTTGGAAAACCAAATCCATATAAGATCATCATCACAGCATTGAAAGCCATTGTAGCTATCGTGCACGGGTCTCATGCTTTTGCGACATTCTGTTCTAGCAGTTCCAACTATAAGGCTCTCCACATGCTAGAGTATTTGATGGCAAGCACAACAGATCAGTTGAACCAAGGACCACTGATCACGATTGACCAAGGTTGGTTTCAGACAAGGGTTTAAAACTAAGAGGTGAAAGCATACTCTTCCAAGTGGAGGAGTGAAGAAGTTGTGAAGTCCTTCGACCTAGTATTCACAGAGTGGGTGGAATTGGAGAATGAAATTTAGAGTGAGAATCCCTCTGGTAGTAAGGAAATCCTTTGGGGTGACAAGGGGGGATTAGAACATTTCAATGATTTCAAGGGGGGTCGAGATCCCTAGGAGTCTCATAAAGTACTCATCAATGATTCTTAAATTTTCTTCTTCCATATTGCAAACGTCACCGTTTGAGTCTAGCAATAGGGGGATTGATTCTCTCTTTTGTTTCCTTTTAAGGATGTTGCACATCTATTTGGTGGGTTTGTTGGCTTTGCCAGCCCACCACTCCTTAACGAATATTTGCAAATGTTTCCTTTGTATTTCTTCCTCATATCTTAGGAGCGCTGTGATTTTTCGAAAACCCTTCTGGGATTGAGCTTTTCTTTTGTTCACTTCCTTCTCGAGTCTCCAGAGTCTATGATATAGAGCTTCTCTGCATGCCGGCCGAATAGTTTGGAGCGTCGTTTTGGTTCTTATCATAATGTGATGCGACTTCTTGATTGCACATCTCTAGTTCTTGGCTAGGGATGAGCCAGAGGTGAACACATCCTTCCACACTTCAGCAATTGTTTGATGGAGAGAGGGGAGAGAGAAGGAAGTCGAGCAGGCATGAAACCAAGGAGCCTTATGGATTTTGGTGAGAGGTTGGAAAGCGATAATGATCGGGTAGTGATCAGAGATGGCAAGGTGAGTGCATTGCGAGAGGGAAGGAAAGCCCCACTGATGAATAATGTTATGAGAAATGTAGCTTCTATCTAGTCTAGCTTTCCTCAAGTCCTTGCCCGCTTGGAGATTTGACCACAAAAATTCTTGCAAGTCTTTGAATTCGACTAGATCCAAGTGCAATTTGGTTTTGTCCCAAGTTTCTTTCTCACTACTGTCGATGACCCAGCCCTTGTTGTTCCATTTATCTGTAGGGTCCTCCAGCATGTTGAAGTCATCACAAATTAGAACGTTATAAGGGAGCAAGTCCAAGGAAGCCCAGGTGTCGAGTCTCTCCGACTCCCCGTTTGGATCATACATAGAGACTAACGTCCATTGATGGCTCTGATCTTCAATGGAGTTCTCAAGCTTTTCAAACCAAAATTGGTTTAAATCAATTACTATCCCGTCGGACCCCCGGGGGTGTGACATCAAAATCCAGACATGGGACAGAGAGACCTGTCTCAGATGTTTCTGGAGATCTGCTCCATCAAACTCCTTGTAGCTTGACCCAAGCTTCCACTAGAATCATAATGTCTACTAAATGATGAATAAATTCATGGTTTCGACTCATTCCAATAGTGGAGAAATCTTTCACATCTCTAGATATAGCCGCTACATTTGTACTTCCAAGTGTTTGTCATAGCGTTGATGCCCCTCCTACTCAAGAACTCTCACATGTAGTTCAAGATGAAGAAGCACTTTTAGAGCATGTATGAGAAGTCCTCTACCGAAATTTGGCTTCTACTTCATCCAACCATTCAATAATCATGAGGAGATATTAAATCCTAGTTTTCCATGTGTAGGATCATCCTACACATTCAACTAAAGATTTCGCAAAGGGATATGTAGGATCTTCCATACAATCACCCCAATCGGCTAAAGAATCTCAAAGTGATGCCCATCGTCTAATCCACTGAGTCATCATTCCTTTCAATAACCACAAACTTTTGTGTCGGAAAATGGGCCTTCATAAAAACAGCGTTTGTCCATATAAACAACGCGAATGACAGCATGGGTACTAAGCCTTCCTTGTACAATTGCAATTTCAAAGTTAAAGTCGGGGAGTAGGCCTCGGCCAAACCTCCTTTAAAAAATATATATAAAAAAAAAGGGGAGCGAATGACAGCAGCATATCATCTGCCAAACATACATCATACGTCCAAACATGCATGTAGGCAAGCAACCAAAGAGACTAACTTCATTAGCAAGAGAAAAGAATACAAGCCGAGCTAAGTGAACTCTAACAAGTCGAGAAGCTCAATGGCTCATTCATCTTTACATTTATGAGAGATATTCACAAAAACAGGGTTGACGAAATCAATACTTAAGAGTTGACGCGGATAGTGCACCACTGAGTGCACGTGGACATCGGAAATCAAAAAGTTCTCAATCATATTAAATCAAACCAAAAAAGAAAAAATGCAAGTCTTTAAGTCTCTCTATTTTAATTTTTAATGTAAGACGATCCACATTGAAATTTCTTCTTAGTTTCTAATGATGGATCACTCACGTTATAAAAACCCATTCTTCATCTTCCTTCATCTCGTCACATCTTCCTTCTTCATCGTTTGGAAGTAATCTTCAGGTTTTTTATGAAGGCCATTTGGAATTTAGGTGTCGGTTTTTTATGAACGCCATTTGGAATTTAGATGCAGGATAGCTCGGGTGTATGATGAGAATCTTTTTATATCATGCATGAGGTAGAGATTAACCTATTTCATGAAGGTTTTTCCAAAAATAATCCAAGTATTGTATGATCCGAGCATTTAATCCAATATATAATTCGGAATGGACTTAGAGATATCCATACCCACTCATTACAAGAAATAGGGGGGCGTAGCGATGCCCCCGAATTGAAAAAAAAACAAGTACCATCACTTATGCGACGCTGGCATCGCATAAGCGACGGTAAAGTTTTTGAATTTTTTTTTCCCCTGGCATTCGTCGCATATGCGATGCTAGCGTCGCTTATGTGATGCTAAATTACAGCGTCGCAAATACCGTCGCTAACTAGCGACGTGATTTGCGACGTTGGCAAACTGAATAGCGTCGCATATGCGATGCTCTGAAATGTAAAAAAAAAATATCAATTTCTCCCGGCACATTTGTGCCAGGATTTGGACGCGAGAGCAAGAAGAGAGCGAGAGAGAGAGAGAGAGAGAGAGAGAGAGAGAGACGCATCTACTTGAAGCAAGGTATGCGCACACACACGCACTTACACACACAAACATATGCATACACACGCACATATACACACATAGACACACACACACATACACATAGACACACACACACATACACACAAATACACACACATATACACACATACACAAATAATGTTTCATACACACATGCACACATAATGCATACACATGCACACACATATTCACATAGATATACACACACATACACACACACATATATGCATACACACACATAGAGTGCATTATCACGGCGATGAGCCATAAGTGTCCGCATCTCTTTTAGACACCACTTAAGCGACCATCCTCTCCCAAACTCTGTCTCAAGTGAACTAAGTACGTATTTTTTATCCCTCTCATCATGCTCACTACAAAAAAAAACATAATGTAAATAAAACATAAGATATTGATTTCAATTTATATGTAAAATTTATACTTACTTCCACGGTAAGTGGACAAAGCGCAGGTAAGAGTCGCATAGTGCCCGCATCCTTCTCTTGAACTCCAATCCATTTCCTATGTACACAATGTTCCCCTCTGGCTCTATATTGCACTCTAGTCCTAAGGTGCCTATGCATGTCCTCATAGACAACTCTGCTCTGCTATCACGATTTGGAGGTGGTATAGATGTCCTGAAAATAGATAGATAAAAATAAATAAAAATATGTGTTATAATAACATTAAGAAAGTTTATGAAAAAAAACATACCTATGAGCAGATAGCTCTCTTCCTACATGTGGAGCTGCAGGAGAGCCCTCGTCTAATCGCTGGGTAAGCATCTGGATCGTATAGTCCAGCTCCTCATCAGACATCTCTGAGTAATCACGCATTATGGCCCCTAGAGTATTAGACGGAACTCTTGCTCTCATAATAATTTTTATGAGAGTGAGTTTCGCCTTTCTCTCTCTACTGGGATCCATAATACCTAACATATAAAACAAAATGGTTAGAAATCAATATATATACGTGTACATATGTATGTGTGTATGCATTAAGTATGTGTATGTATGCATGTGTGTGTATATGTATGTGCATGTATGTGTGTATGTGTGTATGCATGTGTATGTGTGTGTATGCATCATTATGTGTGTATGTGTCTATGTGTGTGTGTATATGTGTGTGTGCATGTGTGTGTGTCTATGTGTATGTGTGTGCACCTATGAGTGTGTATGTGTTTATGTGTGTGTATGTGTCTATGTGTGTGTATGTGTCTATGTGTGTATGTGTATGCATGTATGTATGCATATGTGTGTATGTGTGTGTATGCATTATGTATGCATATGTGTGTGTATGCATTATGTATGTGTATGTATGTATGTATGTATGTATGTATGTATGTATGTATGTATGTATGTTTGCATATGCATATGCATTATGTATGTATATATATGCATGTATGTGTATGTGTGAGCATGTCTCTCTATGTGTGTATATGCATATATGTGTGTGTGTATGCATATATGTGTGTATGTGTGTGTGTACATGTGTTTGTATGTGTGTATGCATGTGTATGTGTGTGTATGCATCATTATGTGTGTATGTGTCTATGTGTGTTTGTGTGTGTGTGTGTATGTGTGTGTGTATGTGTGTGTGTGTGTCTATGTGTATGTGTGTGTGTTTATGAGTGTGTATGTGTTTATGTGTATGTATGTATCTATGTGTGTGTATGTGTATGCATGTATGTATGCATATGTGTGTATGCATGTGTATGTGTGTGTATGCATCATTATGTGTGTATGTGTCTATGCGTGTATGTGTGTGTATATGTGTGTGTGTGTATGTGTATGTGTGTGTGTCTATGAGTGTGTATGTGTTTATGTGTATGTATGTATCTATGTGTGTGTATGTGTCTATGTGTGTATGTGTATGCATGTATGTATGCATATGTGTGTGTATGCATATGTATGTGTGTGTATGCATCATTATGTGTGTATGTGTCTATGTGTGTATGTTTGTGTGTGTGTGTGTATATGTGTGTGTATGTGTATGTGTCTATGCGTATGTGTCGCTATGCATCTATGAGTGTGTATGTGTTTATGTGTGTGTATGTGTCTATGTGTGTGTATGTGTCTATCTGTGTATGTGTATGCATGTATGTATGCATATGTGTGTATGTGTGTGTATGCATTATGTATGCATGTGTGTGTATGCATTATGTATGTGTATGTAAGCATGTGCATTATGTATGCATTTAAGTATGTATGTATGCATATGCATATGCATTATGTATGCATATGCATTATGTATGCATATGCATATGCATTATGTATGCATATGTGTGTATGTGTGTGTATGAATTATGTATGCATATGTGTGTGTATGCATTATGTATGTGTATGTAAGCATGTGCATTATGTATGCATGTAAGTATGTATGTATGCATATGAATATGCATTATGTATGCATATGTATGCATGTATGTGTATGTGTGTGTATGTCTCTCTATGTGTGTGTATGCATATATGTGTGTGTATGTGTGTGTATATGTGTCTGTATGTGTGTATGCATGTGTAAGTGTGTGTATGCATCATTATGTGTGTATGTGTGTGTATATGTGTGTGTATGTGTGTGTGTGTGTCTATGTGTATATGTGTGTATCTATGAGTATGTATTTGTTTATGTGTGTGTATGTGTCTATGTGTGTATGTGTCTATGTGTGTATGTGTCTATGTGTGTGCATGTATCTATGCATGTGCATTATGTATGCATGTAAGTATGTATGTACATTGTATGCATATGCATATGAATTATGTATGCATATGTATGCATGTATGTGTATATGTGTATATGTGTGTATGTCTCTCTATGTGAGTGTGAGTGTATGCATATATGTGTGTGTATGTGTGTATGTGTGTATGTGTGTATGTGTGTATGTGTGTATGTGTGTATGTGTGTATGTGTGTATGTGTGTATGTGTGTATGTGTGTATGTGTGTATGTGTGTGTATATGTGTCTGTATGTGTGTATGCATGTGTATGTGTGTGTATGCATGTGTATGCATGTGTATGTGTGTGTATGCATGTGTATGCATGTGTATGTGTGTATGTGTCTCTGTGTCTATGTGTGTATGTGTGTATGTGTGTGTGTATGTGTGTGTGTATATGTGTGTGTATGTGTGTGTGTCTATGTGTATGTGTGTGTATCTACGAGTGTGTATGTGTTTATGTGTGTATGTGTCTATGTGTGTGTATATGTCTATGTGTGTATGTGTATGCATGTATGTATGCATATGTATGTGTATGCATGTGTATAATGTGTGTGTCTGCATCATTATGTGTGTATGTGTTTGTGTATATGTGTGTGTGTGTATGTGTGTGTGTCTATGTGTATGTGTCGCTACGCGTCTATGAGTGTGTATGTGTTTATGTGTGTGTATGTGTCTATGTGTGTGTATGTGTCTATGTGTGTATGTGTATGCATGTATGTATGCATATGTGTGTGTATGTGTGTGTATGCATTATGTATGCATATGTGTGTGTATGCATATGTGTGTGTATGCATTATGTATGTGTATGTATGCATGTATGTATGTATGCATATGCATATGTAAGCATGTATGTGTATGTGTGTGTATGTCTCTCTATGTGTGTGTGTATGCATATATGTGTGTGTGTATATGTGTGTCTATGTGTGTATGCATGTGTATGTGTGTGAATGCATCATAATGTGTGTATGTGTCTATGTGTGTATGTGTGTGTGTATATGTGTGTGTATGTGTGTGCGCGTCTATGTGTATGTGTGTGTATGTGTTTATGTGTGTGTATGTGTCTATGTGCATGTATGTGTCTATGTGTGTATGTGTATGCATGTATGTATGCATATGTGTGTGTATGCATTATGTATGCATATGTGTATGTATGCATTAAGTATGTGTATGTATGTGTGTATGCATGTGTATGTGTGTATGCATGTGT